>OZ026600.1:2899400-2931900 GCA_964020085.1 Micromussa lordhowensis | reverse complement strand
CCAATTTAAAAACTTCTTTTGTATGCATTTAGATTAGCTCAGCTAACCTGGTTTGAGAGAAAAAATTATCAATTCAAAACGAGGTTAGTTGGGCTAGTTTTAATACTTACAAAATAATTTTCAATCCTGAGCAGCCATTTATGAATAGGGTCTATGAATGCTTTATGCTTAGTTCATTCTGACGTCACTGAATGAAACGACTTCATAGGTGTAAAAGTCAAAGAAACTGGTGGAGAGACTCAGAAACATTGTGGTGCTGAGACTGCGCAGTACGGACTGGAAATCATCTTTAAGGCAAAGAACGTTTCGCTCATGGGTGGCTATAAATCATCCAAAGATACCGGATGCACCAAATTTAATTTTTTTTAACAAAATGAAATGCTTGTAAACCTATACGGAATATCAATAAAAGCAAAGCGACTTATAATTGAAAAAGATTAGATCTTCTAGATCTGTAGAACAAGGGAGTGGCTGGCCTATATGCCCCACTGCGCTCTGTACCATAGAGTAAGCCGTTTGCTGAAGCACTTTCATTTTAAATCTCACATTTACCGTGTCCCGATGAGATCATGGCTCATCAAACAATAGAAAACTCTTCTAGTCTTCTAGGCTAGAGAGATGACCGGCAATGCACAACTATAGTGCGCCTCTTAGCAATGAGAAAAGAATTGGCCATTTTCTGTAATGAAATCGTAGGTACTGTCGAAAATAAAAATCACAAGAAAGTGAAGGAGAGAGGAAGGATTTTTAAGGGTATTTATCTAACCCGAATTCACGAAGGAACTATTCCCAGTCCTACAAGATGTTGCTCGGTTTGATAGGCCTACAATTCATAAAGTTGGTTACATCCCTGGTGCAAAGCTATTGTACTCAGGGTTCGACTAATCACCTAAGGGTAACAGACCACACTTGCATCTTCACTATGTTTACAGTCGTGTTTCAGCTCATGAGGGCAGTCAAACAAAGAGGCCTCTGATCCCGCACAATTGACTTCATCAAGCCAGATAGGATCCAAACCTTTACCGTATGCTGCACAACAAAGGGCCGATGAAGCACCGGAGAACCCGAGCTGACGGCACACAACACTGGAAGCATTGACTCTCCAGATGTCATCACAAACTGTTCCCCACTTTCCGTTGTAGTAAACCTCGACACGGCCATAGCTAGCACCCCCGTTGACTAAGCGAACCGAAGACGATCTATGAGAACACTGGACACTGGCGTCTTCGCTATGACTGCAGTCGTTGATTCCCCATCCGCGGTGGCTGCATTCGGAAAGTAATGATTCGCTTCCTGAGCATATTACGTCGTCCATCCAAATGGGCCCAGAACCCTGGCCATGATAGGCGCCTCCAAAAGCTTGGGTAGCCTGTGGGAAGCCAAGTTGCTTACACACTACGTTTGCATCGGTAATATCCCAACTATCGCTGCAAACAGTTCCCCACTGACCGCTGCGAAATATCTCCACCCTTCCAGCCAATGGCGCGCCACTGTTCATGAGACGGATGGCACCATCTGTTATTGCTGATAATCACAGCCAAAAACACGATATCAGATAACGTCGTACATTAACCAAAATACGTCTTTCAAAATTCTGGCATACCACATTTTGCCCTGTTATTTTCCCGCTAGCTGATTTAAAAGAATCCGACTGAGGCGGGTAATTAAAAAGTTCAAAAACACTTCCCTTTTTCGTTCCGTATGCTTAATCGTGCGCAGGAAATTCAAGACTGCTTATGAAAGATTTAACTGTCGTCCAAGGAGAATTTGATGTGATTAAAAAGTGTAAAGATTGAAGAAATATATTTTTTGTCATATTGTATCTTGGCTTGAGTGGACTGAGGATAACTATTTGGAGTGTATGTTAATCTGTTGCAGGTTTATCCCGCGCATTGAATTAGCCAGTAACTATTTATACCCCTAGGTGGACAAACGCACTGTGTTAGCAGTACGTTTACTAGCCATTAGGTCACCCCATATGCCACAAATAATAATCAAAGAAGTGCTTATTAAAATACAGAAATCATCAAATATCATTCCTGGTTAAATATGTCCCTCTATTAGTGGGATCGAGATACACCCTACCTCTGTAACCTGCTGTAAAGCCACGAGCTGATACTGAACTATCAGAAGTGAACCTGAGGTGAAGTTTGTTCGACGAACTTGTAATTGGCGCAGGCAAAGACGTGCCACTGAAATTGCCAATCAATGAAGATGAGGAGGAGTCACCGTTATAAACATACAAGAAATCCACATCAAGCTGAGTCTTGAAAATATAGAACGTAAGTTCAATCTTCATGTGTGAAGCCGAAACTAAATTCCACTGGCAGTCAGTGTTACTGGGATAAGAGTAACCCATGTTATTGCTGGCAGTATTTGATAATATGACTCCGCTCGTGCTAGTTTGCTCTAGCGATAGACCAACACAGGAGCTCGTAACCGTCACTTGCACTGTCAAATGGACAATAAAGATTATATCATGATCGTCATTGCAGCGGTTTTCGTGTCGTAAAACTAAAACCAGAGTAAACCCTCAGGCCAATCACAAAGGTCACAAACAATCCATTAAACCAATCAGAACCCGTGTAGCAAATACATTTAGCTGGCGCGAGGAGCGCAAATATGTGCGAGTTGCGATTGGTTTTGGTTTTATATTTCTGATTGGTTGAAATAGTAGTGCAAGGTTTAAGGCAATTGCGGGCTGATTCCATGACATTCAATAAAGATGCGATTTGCTATGCTGATTGAAAATTCGAAGATGAATGAAGTACTTACCAGTTTCACAGTGGACTCCTGTGTATCCCGTCTGGCAGTTACAAACATATCCATTAACCTGATCAATACACGTTCCTCCGTTTAAGCAGGGATTACTGGAACATTCGTTGATATCTGAAAGGAGTAGTGCATGTAAGCGGTCATATTGCAGGAACAAGTAAATATTAGACTTAAATATTAGTGCACTATTAGACTTCTGCTAACCGATTAAAAAATTACATTCTTAAATACATTTTATACATACCTTTTATTACATTCATTTTCCTCATATATGCTGATGACCACCCGGTTTGTCAAAGTGGATCTAATACCACGAATGCAATCTCTAAACTCACAAAAGAGTTTAGCAAGTTTTAGCAATGACGCCTCGGAACATAGACAAGGAAGTAAAGGATTGAGAATCAAAATTAAAACTCAAACCAACAGCTAATTTAAGAAGTCTTTGAGAAAACATACATGATCACCTCGGTTTCACTGAACACATAAGCGACATCTGTAAAAAAGCGAGTAGGAAAATCGGTGTGCTAGCGAGAAATTTAATCCCATGCAAGACAAAACTTCAACTGTACCTAACAGCAATTCTTCCTCACTTAACATATTGCCAAGCTGTATGGCACTTTTGTAATGAATCTGAGAGATCTGTAGGACAGATACTTATGAAGATTTTTTATGCCGTGCAAACTTGCCCTCTCTCTACAATACCAGGCTCTAAGGGATTTTAATTTTAATGTACAAAGTTAGAAATGGTTTTGCCCCTGACTACATAGATCGTTTTCACGTGACGTCACCGCTTTCTAAAATCCGAAACTAAAGAGCCACCAGAGTTTTTATCTTCATCGGGCATTAGAGACCGTATATTTATATCTGTTAACAATTTTACAGCTCAATAGCGTGCTTCGTTTGGAAATCAGAGCATTTTGAATTTCAGAATTATGTCGGTGCGTGACACAAAGCTGCGATCGCATTTGCCGCAAAATATACACCTATCTCATGATTTGTAGCTTTTTTAGAAGTTAGAGCATTAGGAAAAGTGCTTATGTAAATGCTTGTTTGTTAAGTACAGATAATCAGTCGCCTAGATAGCCAAAGTAAGTTCCAGATGTTTACACTATTTTCCGGCCGCCATGTTGGTGCACCATAGATGTGCACCAACATGGCGTTTCCATACTAAGCTCTGTAAATTTCTGCGAAACATTCCGACGAATATCTACGGTTTGGGTAAACGCACAGACCTTAAACTCGGAGAAGTGTCTTCTTTATGTATTTCCAATAGGATCACAATTTCTTGACTTTATCCAGTGAATGGTTTTCGATTTATTTTTTTGATTGCGTGACAGTGAAAGCGATCTATAGGAGAACTTTTCAATTTCGCAAACAAAGGGTATCGCTAGGAAATGTAGATTTTGATATACGTCGTTACTCATCAGTGAGCTATGGAAAAACATTGTATTAGGTACTGGGCCCATACCTTTGGTCCAGACTAATCTTAAGTGATCGACAGCGACCCTCGCTGAACAATGTTAGAAGGAACATCAATAAGAAAGACTTGAGGCCACATGTACCAATTGTAACTTGTGTCTCTTAACTACGTCTAAAATGATTTTTTTTTCACTTTTTAACTAAATAATTATTATAAATTCTGTTCAAAACGATTGTAAATTTTAAAACAGTGTATTAACATTCGTTGCATACTCATTTTAATTCTCGGAATGTCTTCTTTTAGTGTCCACAATTAACTAATATCTAGCTAAACACACGTTCATTCATTCATTCATTCATTCATTCATTCATTCATTCATTCATTCATTCATTCATTCATTCATTCATTCATTCATTCATTCATTCATTCATTCATTCATTCATTCCCAGCCCTACCTTCTACGAAGCATAACACATAACATTTTTGCCAAACGTAAATTTTTAGCATTAATTATACGCCGCAATTACTCAACGGAACAGATAATACAGGTATTAACTACAAATTAATTCAATATTTATGTTTTACAATAGTGTCACAATATAAATTATTTCCTGGCGATGGACGTTTTTTCTGGATTTTTTTGAAAAAACGGAAGTATATATTTATATACCTGTTTCACAGTGTCTTCCTGTGTAACCGGGAACGCAATCACATTGATATTCGTCTTCACTGTAATTGGGAACGCACTTTGCACCGTTTTGACAAGGTAACCTTGAGCATGGTGTCTATGAAAAAAAAAAATTAATTTGCATAATTTGCATGTGGACCCAAGTTAATATGTTTTTCTCTGATATACAAGCTAAAATGCTGAACAATGTGTGGCGGTCATCACGGTATGGAACACGCACCAAGCTTACGACCTTTCATAGCTGTGATCTGAACACCCTTTTGTATGGGTCAGAATGTTGGTGAATGACACAAAGTGATCTGAGAAAGCTGTGGACCTTCCACACCAAAGGTCCGCTGCGAAAAATCCTTCGTATTTTCTGGCCTCAGGCCATTTACAACAAAGATCTGCTTATACGGTGCGAACAACAGTGCAGTGGTACCATCATCATGCAGAGACGATGGCGATGGATAGGTCATGTCATTAGGAGGGAGAGAGACTCGGACGGCACTTCACTGGACACCGGAGGGTAGGTGCAAGCGGAGAAGACCCAAAAATACAAATACATGGCGACACACTATAGCGATGAGGGGCTTGGGCCACAGCTGGAGCTCAATCCAAAAGCTGGCCGGGGACAGACAGGCTAGTTACTGTCCTGGGTACCAGTGGGCACGACGGACAGTGAGTGAGTGAGTGACAAACTAACAAGAGAAAAGTGAAGTGTTTTTTTCGATGCCAAGAAAAAAAACAACTAAATAAATAAATAAAATTAAGCCATAAGACCTTCGTGTAGAATAAACTCGAAACTATACTATCACAGAACACCGTGCAATAGTGTAAGATGGCTGACGACAGTTTGTTGTATTTAAATGTTTCAGCACGTCTACTCTTTAGCTCAATCCTACTACGATGGGGTCAGTATTTTTCAGCGGGCGAAAGAATGATGATATCAAAAAAGCATTTTCGATATATTAAAAATTCAGCTTAGCAGTGACACTTACAGGACACAAACAAGGAAATTGAATAAGCATGTTTATTCATTTCTTTTGTTCGAGTCCTCTAGGCTTCACTATATCACAGGACGAAATGACAGATTTAATGTTCCTTAAGGTATATTAAAGATACAGTAAAGGATCATTTCCTAATATCTTTAAGTTTGTCGGAAATATTTTAAATGTCTGTTTCCTTAAACTTTAAGGATAGTCAGTAAACTGATTAATGAACCATACAAATACTATACTACATTTAATTCCCTTTAAAGGGGAACATTAAAGTTAGTTAAAGGCGTTTATCTCTTTAAGTTACCTTTGAGACACCCAATTAAACGCAGTAAATTCATAGCAGATTTACTAACCTTTAAAGGGGAAAATTAAAGTTAGTTAAAGGCATATATCAATTTAAGTTACCTTTCAGAAATTCAATTAAACGCAGTAAATTCATGTTTGTCAACAAATACATTTAATAGAACTTAAATGTCACTAAACATATCTTAAAGCCTTCCGTACGCTTTAAGAACTTTAAGAAGCTTTACGGATTAAATTAAACGTTGTCATCAGGTTTAAGTGTCATTAATTTTTTCTTGAAGATTCATAAATTTACGATTTCGCCCTGTGTATATAAAGCAGAATGTTAATATATCGAAAGTGAACTATTGTCCAATCGTTGTTGACCCAGATGTCAATTATATGCTAAATTAGGAAAATAAAGAAAATTGTGGTACTGATCTGTGGAAAAATGCTGCCAAAACCGTAGGCTGTAATCTTAAACGTTTTGAAAATTCTCCTTTTAAATTGCAGCTTTTGACAAAGTTTTCATTATCCCCAAGGCTTATGGAAGATGTAAGTTACAACGCTCAATCTCAATTTATTTTTTTGCATTATTAATATATGTATTGCACATTTAATTTGACACGTAAACCGGGTATTTTCAGTCGACACTGTTAACGTCAATAAATTGGAAAACGTCGAACTGAAACGGCTTGATTCTGTGTGATTCTAAATACTTGCACCATAGTTTTTCACACGGCTTTCTGTACATGTCATTTTAAGTGATCATCATTCTCGATAAAGTTAGCTATATTTTACTTCTTTCGTATTGTCTCTTATAATTTATTTATATGCAATTTTCAAAGTTCCGGTTCTTAGAACTTCCACAGTAATGTTGCTTGCATGGGTAAATTGCTTCTGAACACCTGCCAGATAGTGAATTGAAGCTATTTATTGGACCATGAGCTAGTTCCTCGGAGAAAAGTGTGCATAAGCCAGCCTGTTTGGTATGTGTTTCGTAATATACCCGTAGATAGGGAAGAGTACAAGAAAGCTTTTCGCAGTTCAAATTTAACTCGCTCGAGTCAGCAGGCTGCATGCATCCCACCTTATTTTTCTCAGGTCGATTGAGAACTCGACGGACAAAAAGAGTGGCCTTTTGTAGTCTGCGCTTAAGATTGCATTTGGTAGATTATACAGATTAAAAGGCTTGGCTAACAATATTCAATTCAAGACAGCGGTGACAAGCTGGTCTCTCAAGAGTTCAACCAGCTAGCGATTCTGGCCGAAGAAGTGTTTAATTTACTCACCGGCCAGTCCTCATTGAGTTTAGTTGATCTGCCGGGTTAGCTTTCAAATCTACCTGGTACGACTCAATTCTACATAGGCTAAATAAATGATTGTAGGAATTTCAAAGTGAGTCGAAGTCAAATTGTGCTGTTAAAATACCTTGATGCTGTAATGATGGTATTCCTGTGAGCTGACCAGCTGGCCTGGGTTTGCCGAGTACTTGTCTTCGTTTAACAACTCACATCGGTATTTTCCGTCTGCACGAGGAGAGGAGGCCACATTAAACGAGGAACATGACGGAGTGTTGACACAGCTCAGAGTACATTCTCTGTAACTGTTCACAGCACGCGATGAACCAACTGACACTTGAAGACGATGAAACTTGTCGGCTACAAAGTGGCCGTACGATGCTCGATTTCCCTTCACATGAACGCCTCTCTTTAAACCTCGGCTACCATCAAGCTGGTGATCGTCCTGGTTTGCTCTTGCAGGAGACAGCAGAAAGAGTGCGAAACACAAACCATATTGCAGCATCTTTGGGAACCTCTCTTTTATCTTCTTGATGTCGAAAGTAAGTGGAACTTCCTTTATGTGAAAGATGAACAAATGAAATGCGATCTTGTCATCAAAAGTTGACAACCTGACTTTCATGCAGGTTGTCACATTCTTTGTTGTTTATGTTGGGAATATATCACTCAGGAAGGTCTTGGCTAAAACGGAGCAAAAAGACCCATAATGAAGGTAATGAGAAGAACGGAAACGATCAGCAAAGAAAGCTGTTGGTGACCATGAGCTATCCGCCCTTACCCTTACTTCAAGGAGCCAATGTTGTTCTGTTGGTCACCGTCACAAATCGAGCGCCTTTTAAGTTTAAGTTTTTGTTGTAAAAGACAACGGACTAAAACCGTTTGCTCAACTTGGGGCTTTAACTGAAATCGAAAGTAAATTTATGCACTGACGTTTGAAGGCGGTGCCAGGCTAATAGGAAGCTGTATTTATTTAGGTTAAGATAGAACCAGTCGCATTTTATTTAACTTGCAATTTGCGTCATTCAGCAGGTCTCTATGTGAACGCTAATGAAATGTTTACAAAAATAACTTCTGCAATCGTTAAAACAACTACACGTTCCACTTGTATATCTTACTTGCTCTTCATGGCTCCTTTTTTTCCTCAGATCGAATTTTTGTCTTTCTCAAATTAAAACTTCTGTTTACATATACAGCGTGCTGGAATGTGGCTTGCACGTGCCTTAGATGCACTAAATAACATAACTAAAGCAAAGCGCGCGCTCTGATTGGTTAATTCAGCGTGTACTATTTGCCCATGGGTGTACGCTGCAGACGTGTGTGCTAATGTTTATAAAACAAAAATTTTGACAGAAATTGTTTCCAAAGTAGTGGCCGACGTCCCTTCTGTCAGAAATGCGGAACTGCCTTCACATGTTGTCGGAAGATGAGACAGAAAGTCCATCCTTTGACCTATTTGGGAGCATTTTTCTCGAGCCACCTGTAAATAGATTCACAAGTGAACTTGAAGAGCTTGTAAGTGAGCGACATTAAAAAAAAAGAACTGGTCTGTGTCAACATAACAAATAGTTATTAAAGCTCAGTTGGAACTGATAAAAATAAAACGAAATAAAGATTAAATATTTAGATCTTCTTCCTGTTTAAGTTCCACTAGGATGAAAATCGCATCCTTCAAATCTGAGCCATTTTAAGACATAAACAAGAAGTCTGTACAAGAGTAAAAATGCTGTTTACTGTTTTCAAATATCTCTTTTCGTTCCAGAGGTTTTAAAATATGCAAATTAACCAATTGATGACGTCATACAATCAACCGCATTTTGATCAAATATGATAAATAAGGATATCTCAGTCAATTTGTATAATGAATGTTTGAATTTTTACAGTAAGATTCTACTGGAGGTTCTCTGCAATATGAGCTTAACAATTTTTGTTACCATGGAAACATACTGGGTTCCAGACCTCCACAATATTAAACCCAATTTAATGCTAATGCGTAGACAATGTCGACGAAACATTTTCAATTTGCTGTTTTCACGATTTTAAAAAGCGCTTAGCTTGGTAACAGATGAATACTGAAGATGAAAATAAATTGAAAAATTAAGTTCTATCACAAACCGAATTTTGATAGTCCGTTTCTTTTTTTGTTAATTTCATCTTGGTGTGCAGAAAAACAAATTCAAACTCCGCTTAACAAAAACCTACGCAGATTTTATGCAGAAGCGAGAACGAAAAAGGGTGGCTGGAGTAGTCGCACTGTAAAACCACTCTCGCAATTCCTTTGAGTTAAGCTAGGCAAAATTACAGATTAGGGAGAGGATTAGAGAGTGTGCCATTTAGAACGTTTGGAAAGTAATATTCGTTCAGAGGGCTTTTTGTGAGAACATTTTCGCGGGGCCGTATGGGGAAGTTATCTACATTGGAAGGACTTGGCATTTCAAAAATGTTTATTTTTAAGTTATGGTGGGCAGAAGAATACTCTAGCACAACAATATGAAGCAGAAACGGCGAATTAAGTAATACAATTTCCGGGAAAATTTCCTCTGAGCCGTACAATAGTGACCAAAAGAACAAGAACAAGAACAAGCTGAAAGCTATTTACGTCTCTCTTTCGCAATAAATAAGGGGGTTGCTTACATGAGAAGCTCTGCGTGAGTGCCATACGGGTAACGACTACTTGATCCTGTATCTTGAGGCCCAAGCTCAACATGTGAGTAATAAATTAAATAGTGTCTTTCAACCACAGTGCTTTGCGCGCTCCTATTTTTGTTTTTCCCGCGTATTCAGTCACGCCGATCGCACGCACAGCCAGTCTTGGCTTCCAAGACAGTGTTCTATGATAAAACGGAGTGCTTCGACGCGAAAGATTATATGTGAAACATGGAAGAAAATTCAAACTTCAGCCAAATAGACGTTGAAGAAACATAACCTGATAGGATGGCGGTCAATTGTTACGGATCGCAAATTACGGATCGCAAATTGTTACGGATCGCAAATTGCAAGAAGTACTCATTCACCACAGTCAAGTACACAGTCAAGTACACAGTCAAGTACAGCGCTGGCCAGGCGGTACGCTGTCGTACGGTTCTCCTGTTGTTGTGTTTCTTGACCGTGGGCATCCATGTGGCATCCATCTTATGTGAATTGCCTCTTTGACCCTGCGTGTGTATCAATGAGCATCACGATCAAAAAACTTTACTTCGTTTCAAAGCGGGTTGTGTCCGGTGTTGTTAGCGTGTTCTGAAACGAAGGAGGTCTGGGTACGGGCAAGTCGGATGCCTCGCTCATGTTCTTTGATTCTGTCTTGCATAGGTCTTCCAGTCTCGCCGATGTAGACGATGTAACTGGCTACTTCGGTCTACAAACCTAGGATGTGGAAACGCTACGTTGACGACACTTTCACCATCCTGGATCGTGGAAACGTTGATAGCTTCTTACAGCATCTGAACAACCAGTAGCCTTCCATCCGCTTCACCATGGAGACAGAGAACGACTACAAACTCGCCTTCCTTGACACCGCAGTTTCAAGAGTACCGGACGGTCGCCTTATTACCGGCGTGTACAGGAAGCCTACGCATAGCGATCAGTACTTAGCGTATGATTCCCACCACCCGCAATCAGTATAAAACGCGGTATTGTCAAGTGCCAAACGTCTCGTAACAGAACCCATTGTTTTTCACTGCCTGCCACTGTAGCCCAAGCTCACTAGCACCACGTGAACGTAATCAAACGTCACGGATCCGCTGGTCTTTTCGGTACAGTTTCGCTCTTACTACGAGTCGTTTTGTTACAAGTGGAAGTCGATTTGCTACACATTCATTCGCTTTAATAGCAGTAGACATAGAGGCTGTTACATGGCCGCGCGGAGAAACCAAATTTCTCTTGGACTATTCGGGTCTCCATGAGACCATATAATTTTCTTTTTATCATAAAATTTCCACAATACATAACATTCCAACAACGACGTTTTTGGCAACTCCCGAGGATTTCCAACCACTTTCCGAAGATTATCCAAAAGTTGTCCAAAGCCCACCCGAACGTTTCCAAAAACTTCCGAAGATTACCGAAAACTTCCGATAAAGATGTTTCTGTTACACCAACAGATTTAAGTCCAGCTAAAGGGTCAGAAGTGATATGTTCACTAGTAGGACTACAGCGCTTTTATCGATTGGCTACCACTAGCTAGGTATATCACTAAATTGTATATAATAAAATTTCGGTTCTCCCTGTGGTCCAGGGCCTAGTTGTTCGAAGGCTGGATAACGCTATCCACCGGATAAATCGCTATCCAGTGGAAAAGTGTTGACAAAACAAACCACGCTATCCACTGGATAGTGATTTATCCGTTAAGCGTTATCCACCTTTTGAACAACCCAGGTCAGGGATATGGCCTGAAACGCGTGGCCTCAGTTCAATCGAGGATCATGTTTAAAGTGCCACTGCGACGAAATTTCACATTTCTTTTTCGCACTTTTTTTTATACAGAATAACTTACCATCATGTACGATGTCCTTTCGTCCAAAAAGAAAAAATTAAAAAGACTTCCTTCATTAAAATTTCGCCGCTTGAAAAGTGATAATTTTCGTCCGCCATTACTCGAAATTGGTTCCAGTTGAGCCCGCTATTTTCACAGCGGCATATCTACTTGTGAAGTCATATTCCTAAGATCGCTTGATTTTAGAGGGATTTCAGTCGGTCTTTGGCTCAAGTATCTGCGAAATGTCTGTCGATTCAGAAGCTCAATTTGGGGAAAATTTGTCTGAAAGCAGTAGTGAAGGTTGCTCTGAGTCTTCAGAGGCTAGCTTCAACTCGGCAAGTGAAGATTCTAATCATACGATGATAGTGCAGAGCCAATTGCCACCGAAGAAGAAGCTACCCAGCTGTACGCTAAACAAATAGCTGTATAGAGGAAGAAGAGCCTGAGGACATGCTTCTGAGTCGATTTGCTGAAGAGACAGATCTATTAGACTGGTATTTTATTTGGTTTCTTCGTCTCGATTCTTTCTGCTTTTATCAATGCGTTTATTTTTGTAAAAAGAGCTTATTTCAAGTAGAGTGTTTCGAAGGAAGTACGTACGTTGGATTCGATCTATGTCACCGTCGGTTTTGGAAATGTATGTCTGTTTCGTATGTTTATTGTAATAGATGCAAGTGTATAAATTGTTCGTTGGAAAACGTTGTCCACATGAAGGATGTACATGTTGCATGGAGGTTGATAGATGTCGTGAGAGAAGGGCAGAAGTTATGTTAAAGCTTATGTTACTTTCACTTCCAGGTTTTGAAAGTGTCTGTCCGAATAGTTGGGTTTTGGTTACTGCAACAATAGGGCTTAAAACGAAACAGAAGAAAGCGTTTACCACATTCTTTGCTGAAGACACCTGAGGCAGTGGGAAACCCCAAAAATTGGAATTTGAGAGGGGCAACAGCAGAGTCTGAAATCACCCCTTCCTAACTGCCAGTGCTGCTAAAAAGTTCACACTGATGTTTAAAATTTTACAACTGGTCACGAGTGGGGGTATAACTATATTCAGGACCATGCCACTGTCAGATATATCTCATTCCCAAATTAATGTTAAGTTGGATTTTTGGCCAAAGCAATTACACTGACAGAAAATTCAGACCCCTTTTGCCAAAAGCAGACTTTTCATCTTGACTTCCATTACCATAAAAAGAAAAACTGTTGGTGATTGCAAATTGCAAGCTTGTGATGGAAAGGTTAGAAAAAGTCGAAAGTTGTAGCCAAAAGAAAAATTTTAATTTTAAACCCTAAACAGCCAAAAAATATGGTGCAGAATATGTAGGTGGTGCTCACTTACAGCTGTAGTAATATTCTTCCTTAAAGAGCAGCAATGAAAATTGGCTTTTATAGATTAGTAAGGCACAAATCCTATCAGAACTTCTGACTGGCTAAAGCTCCAGAAATTAAATATATTCCTTGGGGAGTGTACTGCATGCTACACAGTATCTCCCACTTTATGGCACAGCACACCACAGCAACTCAATAATGTTAACATTGACTGTGTGATTGATTGTATTCCGAAATATCCAACTCATCTTGATAAAAATGAGAAGATGTCACAGCATTCTCCGTTTTCTGTTTAGTCCTCCTGTTTACAAATGCATCTAATTGTAATATCAACAAGGCCTAGGTGAATTTAAAGAGAAAAAAATGGAAATAGGAATTAAGGAGCACTAATCAGGGTTTGCATGGGTAATGGGAAACATGAGAAGTTCTGGAATTATAGATCTTCTTTATCCAGGCCTGGAAAGTCATAGAATTTTTAAAAGTGTGGGTCATGGGAAGCCATGGAAAATAAAGTAATTTGGGCAGTTTTGCATCTGCAAACTAAGGAAACAGGGAAAAGCTGCACACAATCAAGAAACCTTTTCCAAGAAAAATGGCCAAATTTAGGTTATGGAAAAATGTGGAAGGTCATGATAGAGGTCCTGGAAAAGTCATGGAATTTTCAAAGCTCTATAGGTAGCACAGTGAGGGATTATTTTAAAGACACTATCACCCCTCATTTCTTCAATGTGGCAATTAGGTATATAGTTTTGATTAAAATTGCATTTTCTCAAGCTAGACACCCCGCCCCTCCCTCGTCATTGTTTTTGCGTAATAGAATGGTTTGACCCTGCCTCCACCCCCCTCCCTCCTAAAAACCCCCAACAATCCACACTACCTGTAAAATTACGCATGTGTCCAGCATAATTATCAAGGTACACAAGGCGGGGACCAGGAAACTGATTTAATATACCACGCTTAGGAAACTGAGTTTAAACTGCCATTTTATTCAAACAGATTTCGCAATGGATACAAAACTGTGGGACATTTGAGCTTATTTTAGGTCAACGGAAATGTGAACAGCAAAACGCTCTAACGAAAACAAGTTTCGCTCACAACATTGTCTCACATAACGTGAAGGGCGCCTAATTAACATACATCCAAAAACCCATTACATTACCGAATGGCCAGCTTCTGGGATGAAACTTCCGGTGACTGTGAGGAATGTTAGTTCATTTATGATCTATACGGAAAGTAGATATAGAAACCTGTGTTTGAGAAAAAAAAAAAACGGTAAATTATTTACGGTTGATTTGAAAACTATGGAAACCATTGAAAAGCTCTTCGGTAAACCAGCATCTTCCGAGCGCGCCACATGACTGGGATAAACAGAAGGGATAAAAACTAAAATACAACAGCGCGGCGGTATGAACAATTCTAAACTTAATGATTTACTTGAAAATGTATTTCCAATCGCAGAGATGACTAGGAATAAACATATGGGATACTTCTACGAAAAAGAAAACTTCATGGCTGACTCAATACCGAAGCTTAGATGAAATTGAACAAGGCTTACCTTGCGGTGTTGTCGTTTGGAAGATTGTTTCCCTGGCTCGATCTTCCGCATTGTAGGAATTGAGCCAGGAATAAGCCGACAACGACAGCCTTCCATGTGAAACGCTCTTGAAAAACATTCCTCCGCGAAATGGACTTGAACACACCCGCCACAAACTTTCCACTCGGATTTAAGTTCGCGTGGTAAGTGTGCACGAATCTCAACCACGTATCTCGCTCACTCTTTATTGTAGGACTAAAATGAGGAGAAATACCTGCATTCATATCTGATCTATTGCTGCATCCGTGTACTAGACAACGACCGGGCACGATTCGATTCGAATAGAGCGCTAGATTCACGTTGCGAAACCAGTTAACTGCGAACTACATAGAGATGTTATAACAAAATTCGCCATGTGCGCTTAGTTGGTTAGGAGTATGACGTCACAAAGCAGCAAGGCCTTATGGGGTTGCAGGAACATGATTTAATAATGGCGGACGAAAAATTTTCAGGAAAAACCGTAAAAAAATCCATCTTCCCGCCCTTGTTGGACAAAACGGCTCGGATAGGTGAGTAAGTACCACTTAAAGATTCAGAAAATGCAAAAACAATGAATTTCGTCGCAGTGGCACTTTAAGAAATGGTAAGCTTGCAGCGTGCAACTATCGAGTTGTGGATGCACGCGGGAGGCTGCTAAGAACGAAAGAAGCGTAAGAGTTGCACGAGGCGATAGCCGAGTGCGACTCTAGCTTCTTGAGTGTTAAGCAAACCTCTCAAGTGCATCCATCACTCGATAACTGCATCCATAACTGCACGCTTACCATTTCTTTTATAACATTGAGACTTCTTTCCTATCGATCTTGCTTACATGAGGTCAAAACCACGACAAACCGCGCGCAAGTGTTCATTCAAAAATCTGACAAAGAGACATATTAACATTTTTCTTGGATTGCGGCCAGTATATTTAACAATTATTCCATGAGCGCGCGTTGGATATGAGGTGATAGATAGCCAACGAGGCGCGTAGCGCCGAGTTGGCTATGATCATCTCATATCCAACAAGCGCGAGTGGAATAATTGTTTTATTAAAAACGCCCCCAAAATATAGAAAACTAGACTACAATAAAAACAAAAAGGCCAAAAAAAATCACGCAAACGCTCCCCATTTTTGTAGATCATGGTATAATGGCTCATATACCATGATGGCTAAGCCAATGAAAACTCTCGAATTGCATTATCCAATGATCCAGTTTTTAATAAAGCCTAATAGCTTGTGCTTTCTCGATCTCGGACAAACAAACAACTCAAAACTGCTCAGTTAACCTAAATATCAAGCTCACAACAAACAAAAATTGCAGTCGGTGAAAGCGCTTTTCAAAAAGGATTTAAATTTGGATCAGTTTCCGAAGAATTGAAGACAAGCTGCACAGTTTTCAATTGTGCATGGTTGACTTGAAGCCTTTAGTGATTGATCCGTCTCTGTCCTCCACGGCCTCTTCAGCAAAAGAAAAGAACAATGTAGAACCAGACATTTCTTTAAAGCGAGAGTGGGGAAGAAAGCGAACAAACATCCCTCGCTTTGAACTGATTGAGATGCTATAGTAGGTTTGTCAGTTACGTTTTCCTTTTCACAAATTGAAAAGTTGCGCGTATAAGGCTGAAAAAAGATCTCTGTCACTTTCGTTGTTTGGTAAAATAAGCTTAACTGAACAAAAAACTGAGGCTTAGAGGAAAATGTCAGAAATGTAAACTTATATTTGTGCACGATGCAGTCGTTCCTTCGAGCGCCTGTTCCTTCAAGACTTCAATTCACGATCGAGCGATCGAGCAAAACTGAAATCCGGGAACTGAAATAATTAATCACAGGTTACCAATGTTTGATAAAACTTTCTTTATTAAAGCTCAGTAAAACTATTATCTTTAAAATTTTTAGAACAGAAGGATTTCGTCTGTAAGTCTTCACTTAAAACAGAAATTTGTTAAAACTCTCAAACACGAGCTTTGCCCGACGAAAGCATTTAAACGGTTTTCGAAGCCAGAACAGTTTTACAATGAATTTTATTGTCACCAAATCGCTAAAAAATTATTTCCAAAATTGCCGCTATGCATTTCTAACCTAAAAAGGTTGATACAGACCAGTTTGTTGATTTTTTGGTCTTCTTAAATTAGCAAATCTCTTAGTTGGAGGTCCGGCATAAAAACCCCGTGCTCAAAATTTGGTAGCTCATAGGAATCATCTTCCTCATCTCAGGAAAACTATTATATTTTTCCGTATTTTAGGAGAAACAAATAGGAATCATCGTGTCATCATCGATGAAAAAATTGCCAAGAAAAAGTACAAATAAACAAACTGAGGTCAGCGAGAAGACCACGGGCAAATGGATCGAGGGTATTAGCCAATCAGAACGCGCGCATCGCTAAGGCTATGTTATATAACAAGATAGTATGAGTGCCAAATTGGAAATGATTACTATTTACAGACTTGGTAGAAAACTCAGTGTGATGGTTTGGTTTTTAAAACAATGTAAACAATATTAAACTAATAGGGTTAAAGTAATAATATAGCTAGTAATTTTCTTCGACCCACGCTTGATGGCAACTTTTAGGTTCCATTTTGTAAGCAATCGGTAAGTGGAAATAAAGGGTCTCATTTTAACCAAACGAACGAAACTTTTTTTTAGCATTGATTGGCGGTGAATACTGAAATTATTTAACCGTGCAGGTGTTTCCATATCTATTTGTAGACTCTAAGATGGTCTGTCAAATCAATTTTCCAAACGAACTATTTGGTCTCCCGTCGTTACCTCATGCATTACAGAGGGGAAGATTCTCCTGATCTGAGAGTGATGTAAAATGCAGCCACATCTTTCATACTTTGCTTTTTTTCTCCTAATTTCTCTAAGGGCCGTACGAAGCCAACTTAACGGAAGCCTTGGTTTAAAGCGAGGAGTTCATGTGCAGGGAAATCGAGCTTCGTATGGCCACTTTACAGTTGACAAGTTCCATCGTCTTCAAGTTTCAGTTGGTTCATCGAGTGTTGTGAGCAATTACAGAGAATGTGCTCTGAGCTGTGTTAACACCCCGCCATGTTCCTCGTTCAATATCGCTGTCACTGCAGCTCGTGCAGACGGAAAATACCAATGCGAATTGTTAAACGAAGACAAGTACTCTGCAAGCCCAGGCCAGCTTGTCATCTCGCAAGAACACCATCATTACAGCATCAAGGTATTAAGATCATCTTTGTTTCCCTAAAGAGCTAAACTTGAAAATCCTAAGTCATTTTTGAAAGATTATTAGGAAAGTAAACTTTACCACCAATAAGAAAGAAATACTTCCACCATTTTAACCTAGGTAATACGAGGCAGTTTTGGCATATTTTGTTTAATTTTATTTTAGGAACAAAAGAATAAAAACCTTGTAAATAAATAGCGATTACATTCTCTGTTTGTTACATATGGTTCGACAAACCTTAGTTTTCGGACAGCGCTTAATAAAGCGCTTGAAATGTTTTCTTTAATTGTACTTACCTATCTTTCAAGGGGCGAATTTTATTATTACTTACCAGCTATAGATCAACATTGTTAATTATGCAGTACATTTATCGTGGTTTTCAAAATTCATGAATCCTATTTAATAATATCATGCATCTCATTACTCTTTTGCTGTTTTTTTAATTTATTTTCATTTCTTAACTTTTTTGGCTGCTTTCGAAATCGATCAACTTCTAATTTTTATGCAGACGCCATGCTCGAGTTCTCCGTGTCTAAACGGTGCAAAGTGCGTTCCCAATTACGGTGAAAATCAATATTATTGTGACTGCATTCCAGGCTACAATGGAAGATACTGCGAAACAGGTGAGAAGATAGACTTTGAGTGGTTCCTCTTTCGCTTAATCCGTCGAGGGGTGGGGTGGAGAAGCGCGCTTCTCGTGCCCAGGAACTCGCTTGACGGACTAAGGAAAAGATTTAGTACTCGTAGTCCAGTGAGGTGACTTTCATTTTCGGTTTAGACATCTCAAAAAGTGGGGTAGCTTGCACTGAAAATTTAATTCAGCTTCTTAGAATCTGCAAAATGAAAAAGCAAATGTTTTAAAGTGTGCTAAGAGCTGTTAACTTCATGATTGCACAATACGCTCAGGTACGTAACAAAGATAGTTCTTGGTTTCGAACAGATGTGTGTTATCGTCGAAAGGTCGTGTCAGTCACGCAGCTGTTTTCCTCCAATTCAGATTTTGTGTTATTCTATTGATTGGCACATGCATTGGAAATGAACAAAAGCTTCAAAACATTCACTCCAGTTACACACTGCCTATAATAAAGAATCTATAAAAGTCCTGTACAACTTAAAAACACACCTTACCTCCCTTGCGCTCTGATTTATTTTCACCCAGATATCAACGAATGCTTCAGCGATCCCTGTTTAAACGAAGGAACGTGTGTTGACCAGGTTAATAAATATGTTTGCAACTGCCAGCCTGGATACGGCGGAGTGCATTGTCAAACTAGTAAGTACTCCACCCATTTTCGGCTGCACATCGCGTACGTTTTTTTGTGACTAACTTTCCCACAATTGAATACTCCACTGACTACAGCTGTTTTGAAAGAGGTTATCGTCTGTGACGGTGCCGAAAGGAGTTATGGGTAAGGGTTGATCGAATTTTGCAGTGCTTCGTCGACATGTATCATGTGCGACATCGCATGTATGCTTCTCAGAATACAAAATATTTTACACCTGTTTGGGCAAATCTTTCTCGAAAGAACTGCATACATTATTGTGATATCCCTGAGGACATCCAATAAATCAACGCTTACAACTGGTCATTGGAGCTAAATAAAAACTCATCGCAGTCCTGCTCAATGGCACACTTGGTAACTAAAGACAGACATACATTTCATTTTAGCAGTTATGTCCCGTTCCTTCAACTGTTATATACCTTTAATTTACTTACAAAGAAACGCCACCTCTTAATTTACAGCGCAATCGACTTACAACCCTTAATACTACTGGCGTCCCTATATATTACTTTTAACAAAGCTGAGAATTTATCTCTTTCAGTGTTGAAGTCATGTCAGGATGTGTATGAAGCATCGACGTAAGTCAACTATGGAATGTCATTCCTATAAAATGTCCCTTTGAGAGTAGTGTCAAGTCAGAGAAAATAATCAGTTCTTATGACACCTCAGCCTCTTCCAGTCTTTCGACGTGTCGTGAACATTTTCAGTTTTGCACTCTAGGGGAGAGTACTCGTGAATAGAGATAGGAAGTTACCAAAATCGTTCTGGGACGGTGCGTTTTAGCGGATCACGATTGTAATGAAGACTTTTGGGGGTTAAGAGAGAAAATTCTGAACAAGTGACATTTTGATTCGTAAAACATATTTATTATGATAACACATGGACAGTTTACAAATACTACCATAAAGTTTGTCAGAGTCATGCTGGGTCTTATCATTTTGGCGAGAAGCAATCTAATAGCTCTTTAGCTTTGAACTCACGGACTGGACGAAAACCATTTAATGTTCGAATTCTGAACTTCGAAATAATTTTTGTCTGCAATTACAGATCAAACCAAAATCAGCTGGTTACGCTTTTTCTTGGTTCATCAATGACTAAAGTTTACTGTCACATTGGAGACTTTGGATGTGGAGATGGGGGATGGACTCCGGTTATGAAAATAGATGGAAGCAAGGTATAACATTTATCAAACTGATCCTCAGGTCTGTATTCGACTGTATTTCCCTTAGAAGTTTCACTTCCAGCAACGCGAGCTGTCTCTTACGCCAACCCTGCCATTCTTGTGCGTTTCAGAGTGTGCTGAGGTCTCCCTCTATTGCGCTTCCTCTGTAGGTTTAACTTTCTTGCGGCTAATATAAGATTGTTTTAGTGATCTTTTTATCTGCTGTTTTTTAGAGCACCTTTCATTACAACTCAGCGTACTGGAGCAATACAATTTCTTACAACGCACCAGCGTGGGAGACTGGCTTTGGCACTCAAGAGGCCAAGTTACCGACCTACTGGAACACACCCTTCTCAAAGCTGTGTCTCGGTATGAAGATCGGCCAACAGATCAAATTCATGGTCATGAACAAGCAAGCTAGTTCTCTGTACTCGCTGATAGCTGATGGCCAAAGACGCCTTACCTCGCTGGGCCGCGACACATGGATCTCGCTGATGGGTTCATATGGATACTTGCTATCCAGATGTAACAGGGAGGGTTTTAACATACTCAGCGATGACACTTCGATGGGTAAAGCTCGAATCGGCATCATTGGAAACAACGAAAATGATTGCGCAACTTGTGACTCCAGAATTGGGTTTGGAACCGGAGGGCGACATAACGATGCTAGCACGTGTGGAAACCAAGATCAAACAGCCATAGGATATATCTTGGTCCAGTGAGATCGAACTGCTTATAATAATCGCGAGAAAACGACCGTTGAACTACATATATTTTGTTGGATTTTGGTCAAGCGTTTCAGTTGGAGGCGTGGTGGACTCATTGTTAGTGCGCTCGAGCGGTCCGGGTTCGAGCCCTGACCTTGCCGGAGACATCGTGATGTGCTATTGGGCAAGACACGTCTTTTCTTCTTTTCCCAGTGTTAGCAATACTCCTAGTCGCTTGATGCTAAATGTGGAAAAGTGGGTTTAAGCGCCGGCGGCCTGATGGTTCAGTTGGTTTCGTTGTCTTATACTTCACGTGGATTTACTTAAATATATAGCAGCGGCCACACTAAATGCATTTTTATCGACATTTTAGTAAGAGCAAAGGAATTATATTCAGTTTCTATCAAATTAGGTTATCGCTGTATTCTTTTAAGTAACATTACTATGATAAATAATTTCGACTTTCGATATAACTCGGAAAGTGATTAATTCTCCAGGAATAGTGCAATAAATTACGAAATTTTAATTTTTTACTACTTACACCAGTGTAGCAATAATTATGTCACACACAGCGATAAGCTAACCATTCCACTTGCTTCCATACCACTTTCAAACGGTTATCTAGATGATAATCTTATTTACAAATTTTCTGTTACACGTACAGTATATTCAGTCTAAGTTATGTAACAAAATACATTAAATTAAAAAATCACTTTATTGCGCTCAAAAAAACCTTTCTTGGTAAGACAATAATCACAATTAGAGAGAATAACATAAGTACTCTGGAGCTAAGAAAAAACAGTGACCCTTTAATTCTGAAGTTCCCCTGGGGGATCCTCAAAAATATGGATCATGACTCGTAGCATATCAGCCGAAGATGTAATTAAAAGCCGACTGCACTGCGAGAGGTTGCCATACCCGAGATGCTCTTTTGCAGACAGTTCAGCTCTGCCTGCTCACTCCAAAGAGGTGCTTCATCAATTTCTTTGTCGACGCGTGTAGTGTTCGGCTTCACTCTCAGCTCAAGGAAGACCAACATGATGGGCCAAGACGCGAGCCACACCTCAAGCATCTCCATCGCTGACTTCAAACTCGGCGTCGTCGAGGACGTCACGTACCTCGGCTTCACCATCTCCAGCAACTTCTCTCTGGATGTCTAACTCAACAAGCGGATCGGCAACGCAGCAATGGCCATGACACACATGGCAATGAGAATCTAGACAATCCCATGCTGACCATCAGCACCAAGATATGCAGTTGTACCGAGCCTGAGTAATGGATTCTTTATTCCAACCAGGAACTCAAGCTCAACACCCTTCATGTGCGTAACCTCAGGAGAATTCTGGAGATCAGATTGTGTACCAAACAAGAATGTCTTCGACTTGGCAGGCATCCCCGGGATGCTTGCATTTCTGATCCAGCGTCGCCTGATGGTTCCATACCTGCAGAAAGGCCTCTCCTACTATAAAAAGACGTCTGCAAACGAGACATGACGGCAGACAACATCGATGCAGCAGGCCGTGAGCTCGAGGCAGTGGCTGAAGAGGCCGCAGTGACTGGAGTGGGACGTACCGTGAAGGCATGCGTTCAGAGGAGCGACGAGAGGAGAAAATAGTAATAGGAAGAGAGGAGAGAGGGCAGACGGCAGAAGGAAGATTCCCCGCCCTCAGACCCAGGCGCGACTTTCACTTGCAACAAATACAAACGGAATCGTGGTGCACCGACAACAAGTCACATGGGCGCTCGAAGATAAGGAATTTCTCTTCGAGTGTTCAACTCCGAGTTTTTAACAAGAGAAGACAAATTTCACATCTTCAAGGAACCATATAATATATAGTGTTATCCAAGCCTAAAAGCGGATCTCCTGATTGCAATAATTAACCATAACAGAAAAGAGGATTTTTTCCCTTGGATCAAAAATTCACAAACTAATCAATTGTGAGCGTGTGATTGATCAGTGTGTGGTTTGACTATTGTTTTCTTGTTAAAATGTAACAAACTATACCTCCCCCTCCCAAATAAAAAAAAAAAAACATGCGACCTCGATAAGCTCTAAACCTGAGCCAGTGATATGGTCGAATTATACTGGTAAGCGAATTCCTTGTTTTGACAGCTGTCAATTAATCAAAACAAATAAGTAAAATAAGAGAGCTCGTGGATTAATAGAAAGAGACGACGACGACGTCAAGTAAGCGCGGAGGACTGGAGTCAGAACTCTCTCTCCATTCGACCAAATATTCCGGTTTGAAATTCCGGGTAATCAATGGGGCAAAATGGAACAGTATTTTCCGGTTGGTTAGACTAACTCGTCCCAGGTCATCACGTTCATTGTTTCGCGCGAAAGTACGAAGTAAACAAAAGAAAGTACGAAGTAAACAAAAGAAAAAAACGGCGGATTCTACGCCTTTTTAGCTCTTTTGTTTGCTTTGGAGTTTCTCGACGACTCTGAAGTTGAAACTGAAACGATGTATCACGTGAGGACGACTGCGTATGTATATAATTGGCGAATGCACGATACCTCTTTAATTTCCTGACAAGTTCAAGAGACACTTTCGAAGGACGAGGCAAACTCACGAGCTGTTCACTCGTGCGGTCATTCCCACAGTACATGCAGCTTACTTGTATTTTCGCACTACTTACTAAAGCTTGTTGGGGCCACTCCGCTGCAACAATGTCGAGTCGAGAGATTAAAGTCGTCTGTCAGATGGAAACATGAGAAGCTGGAGGCAACCATGTTGAGTTCGATTTCCGGGCCCGGAGAAATTTACCGGTTATTCCGATTTCCCGGAATTTTAGGCCAACCTCGCGAGGTACACCCAAAATTTCGGAATGAAATTCCGGAAATATCAGTTCCTGTTCCATTCGTTCCCCCATCCAGAATTTACGTAATATTGGTCGAATGAATAGCGCCCTCAAGCAAGGAAGGGGCTTTAGGACGACGACTTAGCAAATCTCGTTCAGATAATAACGAAACGAATACTCTGCGCATGCTCAGGCCGGGTCAGGCCACAGTCCGCTACTCTTGGTGTTGACCAAAAGGACGGAGGGAGTCTCTGGGGACCAGAATGTGGCTGCTTGAACTCCTTTTTACCAACTCCAACCACAACCACGGATTTCGAACCATGTATCCGTCTGTTGCAAAGGCCTATTTGAGGGTCTGAATGGGGTCGTTGGGGAGGGGGCGGGGGGAAGGCTTGTTAGTTATATTTTTCGCCTTTTGTCGCTAGTGGTTGTGCCCATTTCGGACCCTGCTATTATAACAGGTAAATGGAAAATATAGTACAAATTCTATCTAATCTTATCCAAAATTATATACAGTTGAGCCCCTCTATTTTGCACTCTCACGGGAAACGAAAATTAGTTCGAAATAGCGAGAGCTCTAAATAGCCGATAGTAAATAACTGAGGAACAAATCCAAGGTAAATGGTTTGGAATTCGAAATAACGGGGAGTTCGAAATAACCGAGTTCGAATTAGCGGAGCTTAACTGTATAAATTAAGATGTACGACATTCAAAATGTATCTGTAATCTATTTAGATTAGATAGATGCATCTCAATCACTTTCAATATAAGCAAAGGATGGATCAGATATTTGCTGCTACCTATAATACTATAAGTAAATTTCTGAACTCAGAAAGGCTGACCGTACGGTTGGGGTTAACTGTATATAATTTCCAATATTTCGTCAGGCACGGCCTGACTTCATCAGGGAATGTTTACAACTGAGAAAAGACGTTAAATAAGTAAATTTCGCAGACTCTAGGTCTCAGCTATCAGTTGAAAAACGCGTCAGTAGTTTTCAGTAAAAAGTTGAAATCTTTCTTTAATCTATCAGTTACTATTAAAAACTGGATCGTTGGATGATGCAAAGCAGGTCAAGGATTTTGATTGGCTTAGCCGTCATGGTGTATTAGCCATTATACCATGGTGTACAAACTTGGTAAGCTTTCTATATTTGTCAAACATTTTTAATGAAAACAATTATTCGACTCACGCTCGTTGGATATGAGATGATTATAGCCAACCTTTATCCAACAAACCCTCATGGAATAATTGTAAAATGTAAACCTCACACTTCGGGCTAAACTGGCATAGCTTTGATACTCCATATAAACCCTTTTACAGCGTACTATGGGCTTACACGGTAACTGTGATTTTCACTGACTTCGTATGCCTAGCACTATGCCAAGATGAGCATACATTTGTTAACATATGGAGTACTTACCCGAGTTTGACAGTTCACTTCAGCGTATCCATCTTGATGGCAGCTACAAACATAAGCATTAACCTGGTTAAACCCCGTTACTCTTTTTAAGCAGGGATTACTGGAACATTGGTCGACATCTAGGTGAAATAAAAGGTTTGATGTGTCGATAAAAGTCGTCAGTTACGCTACATTTATTTTTAAAAAATAGAACCGAATGTTAATGTCCTTTAATGCCCTTTAGGAGATACACCGCACATGTCATTGTGGTCAATCGAAAGCCCTTCCGTAAACTGAACCGTAGTTTGTACCACTTTGCACTGTTTTGACATTGTGAGCTTTAGCATGGTGTCTGTGAATAAAATTATCGTTGTTAATATTTTGTCTCCTTTTTAGACAAAAATAATATACAAGTGCAAAAACCGAATATTTATATTTGTTTGCCAGAATATTTATAGTGCAAGTTATTTATGTCTTTTCTTATTATCCACAAAATGACATTCTCTCCCTGTGATCTCATGCCTGCCAGTTAGCCATTCTACTTTAAACCTCACAGGAATCTTTCGTCACCGTTTGATTTCACAATTTGACTGAGTGCTAACCTCTATCTCAAGTTTAAATTATCTTAATATAAGTAATTACGTTTAGTACGATTTTGTTTTGTGGTGTTAGTCAGTTGTCGCGACCTACTGCAAGCTAACAAGTCAAAAAGCCATCAGAAGTACCGCTAAGTTCAGTTTTAGAGCAGCCTTGACGTCATGCAGAAACCTCTTTCGTTTTCAATTTCTTTCCTAACCTAATGAAGGTGAACTCGAATTACGCAACCAATATAGCTAAGGTATCTTAAGGAAAACTTGACTAAGTGATTTGACCCTTAAAGCTAACAATGCGTTCTTCAATCAACATTGGGCTTTATAGTAGACCGAGTTCCGAACAACTTTGGAGATGTTTCATTAAGTTTTATTAACCGCAGCGGAACACTCCGAGTCATTTCTCTCACCGCCCTCATTTACAACGGTCCATGGCCAACTTTTGCCTTTCCACAACGTATAAAGGATGGTTAAATGATAAAAAGGAACATATATGCCCATAACGTCTTAACACGTCAGTTTAAACTTGGGAACTAAAATTGGATTTCTAAAAATCAACCGACGATAGGTGACCATTCAATTCATATCATAAAGCTTTTTCCTAAAACGTTTTCTTTAAAAAACTGCCATTTGCTAACTGCTGCACTGGAACAAAATCTTTTTTTGCTCACGGTTTGATGTCTTTCGTTAACTATTTCTTATCTTGCTACTGAAATATGTTTAGCTTCTATCATTAACCTAAACAAAATTCCGGCATGAATGTGAGTGCTTAGCTACAAGAGGGCCTGATATTTCAGAGCGAATTGGACGGTATATACGTCTCAACAGTGTGATTAGGAATATGTTTTTTTTTATCTAGCATGTACTACGGTTCATAATTAATTGTTTTGAAACCCCATTGAGGAACTTCAGAAAGAGTTTTTTTTACCTAACTCGAGAGCATTGTCTTATTCCCGCTAATCTCAAGAGACAAAAGTTTTTTTATAGCGCATTGACACATTTTATTAAAAGTTTTAAGTTACATAGCTTGTAGTAATATAATTTACGTGTAACAGAGAATAGGTAAGTTAGACCCTAGTTGTCTATCAGATTCTAAGGAGTCTATCATCTGGATTAACCGTTCGAAAGTGTTATAAGAGTCAGAAAAATGGTTAACTTATCACTGTGCGAGACATAATTGTTTCGTTGGTTTAAGTGGTAAAATTTAAGACTTCTTAAATTATTGCATTATTCTTAGCTTGGAAATAATAATAATAGTAGTGTGAAACCTAACATACAGTAATTTAAGTCGATATAATTCGGGAGTCGATAATATATCACTGGAGTATTCATTACTTGAAAGAATAATGCCCTAACTTTATTTGATAAGAACTGAATTGAACTACCTTGCACTTACCATAAAACGTCGATAAAAATGTTTTCCGTGTGGCCGCTATATACTGGAAATGCAAGTTCGTCACATTGTGGAACCACGTAAATTATAAGAGAACGAAGACTGCATTAATAGAAGGTTTATGAAGGGCGATAGAGGTATAGTCTACATAAGGGCCAGCTGGCCAATCAGGCCGGCGCTTATCGTCGGTTTCCACATGTAGCTTGGAGCGACTAAGAATATTTCTTCTCCCCTAGATCTCTCTAGGATTGGTAGCTACATGTAGTCTATCGCAGGGATACCTTCAGCATCGTATGTACCGAGTTATATACCTGGCCCCAGTTGTTCGAAGGCTGCATAACGCTATCCACCGGATAAATCGCTATCCAGTGGATAATTGTTAGCAAAACAAACCACGCTATCCACTCGATAGTAATTTATCAGGTCGGATAGCGTTATCCACCTTTAGAAGAACCCGGGCCTGGGGCCCGTTTCTCGAAGGTCCCGTAAAGTTTTCGCTCCCGGAAAGCCTGGCATAATCTCGAAGCTTATGAATACAGAGCTGTTTTATTCACGTATCTTTAATATAAACAGAAGTTCTCTTCATACAAGAAGTTTCAAGCGTATACACTTCTCCGTTTTCAGATATAGATGAACTAAAAATGGCTTTACGGGCCCGAAAAGTATCCCGGGCTTTTGAGAAACGGGCCCCTGGGCGATGAGGGGAAAAGAGTCTTGAGTTTAGAACCCAGACCGCTCGAGCGCACTAACAATTAGAACACCGCATCTCGCACTAAAACGCTTTACTAAAAGTCGACGCTTTCACAGGCATCAGTATACATGGTGAATCTCACTGCACCAAGATATATCCTATGGCTGTTTGATCTTGGTCTCCACACGTGACACCATCGTTATGTTTCCCTCCTGTTCCAAACCCAATTCTGGTGTCACAAGTTACGCAATCATTATCGTTGTTTCCAATGATGCCGATTCGAGCTTTACCCATCGAAGTGTCATCGCTGAGTATGTTAAAACCCTCCCTGTTACACCTGGGTTGCAAGGAGGCATATGAACCCATCAGTGAGATCCATGTGTCGCGGCCCAGCAAGGTAAGGCGTCTTTGGCCATCAGCGATCAGTGAGAACAGAGAACTAGCTTGCTTGTTCATGACAATGAATTTGATCTGTTGGCCGATCTTCATACCGAGACACAGCTTTGAAAATGGTGTTTTCCAGTAGGTCGGTAACTTGGCCTCTTGAGTGTCAAAGCCAGTCTCCCACGCTCGTGCGTTGTAAGAAATTGTATTGCTCCAGTATGCCACGTTGTAATGAAAGGTGCTCTGGAAAAGAGCAGATTAAAATTAAAGATCACTAAGAAATTGTCTTATATTAGCAAGAAGAGAGTGAAATCTACGGTAGAAGCGCAATAGAGGGAGACCCCAGCACACTCGGAAACGCACAAGAATGGCAGGGTTGGCGAAGAGACAGCTCGCGTTGCTGGAAGTGAAACTTCTAAGGGATGAGGATCAGTTTGATAAATGTTATACCTTGCTTCCATCCATTTTCATAACCGGAGTCCATCCCCCATCTCCACATCCAAAGTCTCCAATGTGACAGTAAACTTTAGTCATTGATGAACCAAGAAAAAGCGTAACCAGCTGATTTTGGTTTGATCTGTAATTGCAGACAAAAATTATTTCGATGTTCAGAATTTGAACATTAAATGGTTTTCCTCCAGTCCGTGAGTTCAAAGCTATTGTGTATTACGAGCTGTTAGATTGCTACTCACCAAAATGATAAGACCCGGCATGACTCTGACAAACTTTGTGGTAGTATTTTGTAAACTGTCCATGTGTGGTCATGTGTTATCATAATAAACATGTTTTACGGATCAAAATGTCACTTGTTCAGAATTTTCTCTCTCCAAGCCCCACAAGTCTTCATTACAATCGTTATTCTCTAAAATTCACCGTCCCAGAACGATTTTGGTAACTTCCTATCTCTATTTTACACGATTACTCCACCTAGAGTGCAAAACTGAAAACGTTCACGACTCAGCTGGCGAAAAACGTCGGCAGACTGGAAGAGGCTGAGGTGTCATAAGAACTGATTATTTTCTCTGACTTTCAAAGGGACATTTTATAGGAATGACATTTCATAGTTGACTTACTTCGATACTTCATACACATCCTGACATGACTTCAACACTGAAAGAGATAAATTTTCAGCTTTGTTGAAAGTAATATATAGGGAAGCCGGCAGTATTAAGGGTTGTAAGCCCATTGCATTGCAAATTAAGAGGTGGCGTTTCTTTGTAAGTAAAGTAAAGGTATATAACAGTTGAAGGAAGGGGACATAACTGCTAAAATGGAATGTATGTCTGTCTTAAGTTACCAAGTGTGCAACATTGAGCAGGACTGCGATGAGTTTTTATTTAGCTCCAATGACCAGTTGTAAGCGTTGACTTATTGGATGTCCTCAGGGATATCACAATAATGTATACAGTTGTTTTGAAAAAGATTTGCCCAAACAGGTGTAAAATATTTTATATTCTAAGAAACATACCTCATTCCTTGACTCTATATTGTCTCTACATACGATGTCGGACATGATACATGTCGACGAAGCACTGCGAAATTCGATCAACCCTTACCCATAACTCATTTCGGCACTGGCGAAGACGATAACCTCTTTCAAAACAGCTGTAGTCAGTGGAGTATTCAGTTGTGGGAAAGAGTGATAAAAAAACGTACGCGATGTGCAACCGAAAATGGGTGGAGTACTTACTAGTTTGACAATGCACTCCGCCGTATCCAGGCTGGCAGTTGCAAACATATTTATTAACCTGGTCAACACACGTTCCTTCGTTTAAACAGGGATCGCTGAAGCATTCGTTGATATCTGGGTGAAAATAAATTAGAGCGCAAGGGAATTAAGGTGTGTTTTAAGTTGTACAGGACTTTTGTAGAATCTTTATTATGGGCAGTGTGTAACTGGAGTGAATGTTTTGAAGCTTTTGTTCGTTTCCAATGCATGTGTCAATCTATAGAATAACACAAAATGTGAATTGGAGGCAAACAGGTGACTGACACGAGCTTTGGAGGATAACACACATCTGTTCGAAACCAAAAACTATCTTTGTTACGTACCTGAGCGTATTGTGCAATCATGAAGTTAACAGCTCTTAGCACACTTTAAAACATTTGTTTTTTCGTTTTGCAGATTCTAAGAAGCTGAATTAAATTTCCAGTGCAAGCTACCCCACTTTTTGAGATGTCTAAACCGAAAATGAAAGTCACCTCACTAGGCTACGAGCAGTACGTCTTTTCTTTAGTCCGTCAAGCGAAATCCTGGGCACGAGACGCGCGCTTTTCGACCCCAGGATTTCGCGGATTTCTCGCGGTTTTCTTTCGCGTCTCGCTCGACGGATTAAGCGAAAGAGAAACCACTCAAAGTCTATCTTCTTACCTGTTTCACAATATCTTCCATTGTAGCCTGGAGTGCAGTCACAATAATATTGATTTTTACCGTAATCGGGAACGCACTTTGCACCGTTTAGACACGGAGAACTCGAGCATGGCGTCTGTATAAAAATTAGAAGTTGATCAATTTCGAAAGCAGCCAAAAAAGTAAAGAAATGAAAATTAATTTTAAAAAGAGCAAAGAGTAATGAGATGCATGATATTATTAAATAGGTTAATGAATTTTGAAAACCACGTTGATAAATGTACTGTATAATTAACAATGTTGATCTATAGCTCGTAAGTAATGATAAAATTCGCCCCTTGAAAGATAGATAAGTACAATTAAAGAAAACATTTCAAGCGCTTTATTAAGCGCTGGCCGAAAACTGAGATTTTTCGAACCGTATGTAACAAACAGAGAGTGTAATCGCTATTTAGTTAAAAGGTTTTTATTCTTTTGTTCCTAAAATAAAATTAAGCAAAATCTGCCAAAACTGCCCCGTATTACCTAGATAATCATAAAAATAACAATTTCCTCGATTGTGATTGGTTTAAAAAACTCCTATTCTCCACTAATTCGTCACTTGCCAAGTTTTTATCGGACAGTTTGTTATTGGACAGTTTGTTATCGGACAGTTCAAGAAACCAATCACATTCAAAGTTGTAGTTTAAATCAACCAATCACATTCAAAGTTGTAGTTCAATTTAACCAATCTCAATTTCAGAGAGACATTCTAGTATTTTAATGCAAATTTTCCCTTTCTTTCATAACTTGGCTATTCCTCTTTTCTCGGAAATTGAAATTTTTGTGATTAATTGGTAATAAGACTTCTGTGTCGTCCTATTCGGTCTGTAATCATACTGGTGATAAACAAATCGGACTCCCGCTGCGCGGTCGTCCGATTTTGTTATCACTTCTATGATTACAGACCGAATTGGACTCCACTCAGTCCTATTACCATTACTTAAAAGCGTGGAAGCATTTCTTTCTTATTGGTGTAAAGCTTACGTTCCTAATAATCTTTCAAAAAAAACTTGAGATTTCTAAGTTTAGCTCTTTAGGGAAAACAAGATGGTCTTAATACCTTGATGCTGTAATAATGGTGTTCTTGCGAGATGACAAGCTGGCCTGGGCTTGCAGAATACTTGTCTTCGTTTAACAATTCACATTGGTATTTTCCGTCTGCACGAACTGCAGTCGCAGCCACATTGAACGACGAACATGGCGGGGTGTTAACACAGCTCAGAGCGCATTCTCTGTAATTTCTCACAGCACTCGATGAACCATTTGATACTTGAAGACGACGAAACTTGTCGACTACAAAGTAGCCGAAGGAGGCTCGATTTCCTTGCGCATGAAAATCTCGTTTTAAACCAGAGCTACCATCAAGTTGGCTTTGTACGGCTCTTAGAGGAGTGACGAGAAATACAGCAAAGAACGAAAGATATGGCTGCATTTTACATCACTCCCAGATCAGGAAAATCTACTCCTCTGTAATGTGTAATGTGTCGACGGAAGGCCAAACTAGTTCCTTCAGAGAACTGAATTGAAAGACCATCACAGAGTCTACAACTAGATATGGAAGCACCTGCACAGTTAAATAATTTCAGTATTCACCAATCAATCAATGCTACACAAAACAATTTTGTTCCTGATTGGTTATAATGAGACTCTTTGTTTGCGCTTTAATTGCTTACAAAATGGAAC
>OZ026600.1:2889400-2894400 GCA_964020085.1 Micromussa lordhowensis | reverse complement strand
TTAGACTCAAGTTAATGTTATTCAGTGTCACGTCACATCATCACATGAGTTGACTAGGGTTTTGGACACAATTTACCCATTTTCTATCTGCACTAAACAAAGGCACGGTGGCCTGATGGACTTAGCGCCCTGGGCTTTGCATCAAGTAGCCCAAGTTCGTGCCCTGGCCAGGGTTTTTTTTTATTAAACATTCAAATCAATGTGTCAGCAAATTAACCTTGTAGTATTGTATCAGGAAATTTTCAAATATTGTTAGTATTTTCATGCCACCGAAGCACAACTTGAAGATTGCAGTAACCTGGTAACTATTAGGGACCTTACGCAACGACAACGGCGACGCCAAGGACGACGCCTAGAAAAAAATTGACTTATATTTTACCGTCGAATTTCGCAGATGGCTAGATGGCTTTTCAGTGCGTCTATCGGTCTCAGAACTTGCCCAAGCTTAATATGCAATGCAAGCGTTCAATTCCAAACGAAAATACGAAAAATAAGCTGCCGTCGCTCATGTTCTTCAAAATACTCAAAACTTGGTCATTTCACGTTGTTGTTTTGCAGAGGACGGCTAAGAAATGTACAGAGGATTATAACGCACGTGCACAGCTATTGTTTTGCTTATAACCTTTTGTTTTGTGGCGTTCTCGTTGCCGTTGCCGTCATGGTTTGCTTAAGGTCCCTATTATCTGATTTAGAGTGACATTATTCTTACAGGGGAGGACTGGCAGAAAGCAAGAAAACTTCAAGATAAAATGAAATCAAACCTGGATAATACAAGAGAGAGATTAGACGAGTTAGGTATGTGCAATAATTGATGTGACTCATTTCTTGCAAATAAATAAATACACAATGTACAGGGCTGTCATTAAGTTTTTATTCACTTGTAGCCTTGATCTTCACACCCGTAGCAAACTTATTACTTTGTGGGTGAATTATATCAACTACAGGCCAGTTCACCCATCAAACATACTCAGCCGTAACAGGTTTTACAGGTTTTAAGAGGCAGATCCTTAAAAGATATACTCGTACGAGCTAAGCTCTAACTGGCTATTACATGTGTCTGGGAGTTGCGCAGGCCTGTCACCTTTATTATCACTGTTGGATGTTTATAGCACAAAGGCTAGTGGGGCAGAGCAAACAACTGAAACAAATTAATCTTGAAAATTGAACATAGCATTGTTAAGAATCCAAACTTACCGAACGCAAACCAGTATTCCAGGTGACCTCATAGCCCATTGCAGAAACGTGAGAGGACTGGGACGAGTTTCTTATATTGATTAGATTGAAAATCTAAACATTTCAACTGAAATGTTACTGAATGAAAAGCTACCCAGCCAGGTTTGAGAGTTTTCAGTGGAAAATTGTTCAAATGGGACAATCTCAAAAGTTGCAAAATTCCATACAAATCCTTATAATTTTGTGGCTTGTCTACCCAATCCATACAAACTCTCTATTTTAGGTGATATTTGAAGAGCTACCATTTTGCAATTTTCCTTCTCTAAATACTTCTATTCTTGGTAAATACTCTCAAATTTAGTTGATCTTTCATTTGAATATCTTAGTTTTTCAAACAAACGGAACACAATCATACTCTTTCCCAGTCCTCTCACGTTTCTGCAATTGCCTATGAATGCCTGGCGTATAAACTGGTGTCAAGAATGCAAGAGTTGATTTCTTGAAAACAGAATGTACTTAAATATTATTTTAATAATGCTCGTAGATGTACATGTATAGTGAAGAGGGCCACTAGTTTATCAGTTCATACTGCCATGTGTCACCCTCTCTAAATAAAGTTGATTATTTATCATAATTATTATTTATTAATAATGCTGTTCATTTTGTATGAATTCATGTCCTGAGCTAATTGACCTTTTTTCTTCTCCTTTCAGTGGCACTGCTGTTATCAGCATCTACAATTGATCAACAAGAAGCTGCTAAGCTTATGGAAGAAATGGCAGAAGAAGTCAAAGTTGAAGAGCCAGCGCGTCCAAAAAATAAAGTTAGCAAACCATCTTCAGTTAAAGATACTGCAGTAGTGCCTCGAAAGACAGTAGATCCCAAAGACGGTGCATCTAAACCAGCTTCTAAAGGGGCAAGCCGCACTGTCAAAAAGACAACTGCTTCATCTAGTGTGGCAAGCAGTAGGCCTACTGTGCCAGGACGGAGTCCATTGACAAGCAGGAGAAACCCCACACAGGTGAGTGTTGTATTTTCCATTCTCAAAGCCTCATTAATAATTCATCAAGTCTAACGAAAGGTTATGTGTTTGGATATCTAATCTTACATTGTAATTAAGCATATATTTTTACAATTAATTATTTTGTAAATTATTTCTCCATTTTCCCTCAATTTCAGTTTCGCTCAAGGAGATTTATCAAACATTCAAGACACTGATGCCATCGGACAGGGTGGGGAAAAAATAACAAATTTTGCAGAAATTGTTTTGGGGGAAAATGAGGAAAAATGTGTTGATTATGCGGAAAACACACTGGATTATGCGGAAGTTTCAACAGTTAACAATTAAGTCCGAACAAAAGTGGAGCGAAAAGCACTTCAAAGTCTTACCCACAATTTAAGCTCTTTAACCCATTGACTCCTGAGCTTTTTGCCAAAAACGCATGTTTTGGACATTTTGGAGATTTTCAGCCTGGGCCAAATTAGCTCCAATCTACTCAAAAAGGCATTTGCAACATGAAAGCATGCCTTTCTTTCCACTAGCAAGTGTTTAAAAACTGTAGGTTAAAAACTGGTCACTTTACCAAATTGCGTGTTTTCATCACTGTTTTAGGAGAAAAACTACTTGATCAAAATAATCTCAATAAGAATTTTTTTCTTGTGGGGTTGTAAGACAGCTGCTTTATCTTGATTGCTAACACAGAACAATTTTTCTGTTTTACAGCACTTGTATACAGAAAAAAAAAGCCCTGATTATGTTTAGGATGATACTCAGCTATACATCGTATTTTCAACTCTCTTCTTACTGTTTGGACATGCGGTCAAACATGGTCTTTTATATTAAAAATTTATAAAACGTTCACTGGCTAGAAAGACTTAAAACTTTCGAGCTTTCGGCTGTCAGGCTACGCCTTCAATGGATAAAAATGGACAAAAGGACAGCTACAATATACGGTCTTTTATGATTGATATGTTATGTAAAGCACTTGTGTGTAGTATACAAACATGCTTCATAGGCATCTGATTAAAACTGGAATATTGTTTCATATTTTTTTGGTTGTGAGGTTCTGATTTCTCTAGTGTAGTCTACTACATGTACAAGTTGACAGAAAAAAGATGTAACAGGTGCCGTAAAGTTTTCAAAAAAAGATGAAAACAACTCATTTACTGTTGAAAATGCGAGGCTACCCTTACTTTTTATGTTATGAAATGGAAGTGGCAAGCTTGTTCAACAAGTGACTAGTTTCTGGTGGCGAGGAAAAGCTATTTAGACGGTAATTTGGCTAAACCAGAGGAGAGCTGTCAGAGACGCAAAAGTGCTGCTGCAACTATTTTGTAATTAAAAACATTCCAAAAGTGGTTTCTACGTTCCCATTTGCCATGTGTTTACATGAAAATGTGTTTGCATTTCTGTGCGTAAAGGCAATTCTAAGGAAATCTTTGAGAAAAATTTAATATCCTTTCCTTCTTTTTTCAGAAAAATGCTGATGTCAGCATTTTTGTTGAGATTCAAGGCTAATACATGTAAATTTTTTGCCTTCTTGGAAAAAATGTGTGGTTACCCCCATTTTTCTTTTCGGATTCCAGTACTTAGCCCTTGCTAAGATCTACTTTTTCTGCATGGTCCTAATCTGGTGCAAAAACCTTTGTATTAAGTAGGCACCGTCCTTATGGAAACACTCAACAACTCTGCCAACATTATTATTTTAGGCCAAACCACCAGGAAGGCCTGGCATCGCAGCTGGTGCAGAGAATGACTACAAGAAAAGAATTTCACACCTCAAAAACATTGATTCCAAATTAGCCAATCACATCCTGGATGAAATAATAGAAAGGTACATGTATCTACCAAATTTTTGTGTGTATTTAAGTGTTGCATTTATGTAAATAATATTGTTTACAGCTAGAGTTGTGATCAGGGTCACCAAAATTCTCGATTCACTGTGATAGTTCACCTTGGTTCAGTTTTTTGGTTTGGACTTCCAGGACCCATGCAGTTCAGTACGTACTGTTCAGGTATTAGATTGTACCTTGTACGCTGTACATCCTACACGTGGCTTTTAAAGTGAGGATGTGAGCGTTTCTGGATTAAAGAGTTTTAAACTCACAATTAAATGGATTGTGTTTTTGAAATTAGATTTAGTTTTGCATATGCACCACTACTCTCAGTTCTTTATTCAGTACCAAAGTCCCCGATTGGCCAAGTGTCAGCCCTGAACTATTAGAATAATGCTTTGTTCCATGTTATCCTTGAGCAGCTGGGTTTGCTTACTTAGAATGGCCATTAGCCAATGTGGTGATGACTCTGAGAGATTCACTGGCTGAATTTGGACTTTCCCATTATGAAGTGTGTTGGTTACTTGTTATTACTGTAGCTAGTTTTAATACTGATTTTCTCAATCATAAGTTAGGTCATAGTCATGTACTGTGATATGTATCATATCCTTAGTTGGCATACATTGGCTTTACACCTCTAATGGATTAACAGTCTAATAATACTATCAATGATTAAAGTAAATATATTTCGATGTTGTTCATAGACCATCTTTTGGACTGACATTACATTTTACGTTTTTCATTTCAGTGAGGCTCCGGTACATTTTGACGACATAGGTAAATTCCCCTGTGAAGTTGATTTGCAGCTTATACATGTGGCATATAATTATAGATGCAATCATCTAAAGCACTGTCTCTTGGTCTGTCTTTGAAAATATATAGAAACACTACACAGGAAAAAACGCCTTTGGTTATAGGATTTGTTGTTTTATTTAATTTTACAGCTGGTGCAGACAATGCTAAGAGACTGCTTCAAGAGATTGTAATCCTTC
>OZ026600.1:2861900-2884400 GCA_964020085.1 Micromussa lordhowensis | reverse complement strand
TAAGCGCCGACAGTGGGACTACTATACTCATAGTCTAATGTTAATGAAGAACACCCGCCAAGATGTTCGAATTATAGCGGTTAGTTGTTAAGAAAATGCAACTCACAAGTGATATGAAGAGGACGGAGTGTAATAGAGTTAAGCTCCCCTAAATGGGCCTTATACTCTCAAGTTATATTTGGGTCAATCATGCCAAGAAGGTTTTGAATTACCCAATCCTGTGACGTGAAGTTTGCTCACGTGCACAGGCCAAGCGGCTTTACACCCATTTTCATCCTCCGCGAAAGCATCCACGCAACGTGCGCGGTATCATTTTCCGCGGAAGAACTGGGTACTATGTTCGAAAATAACTTAAGGGGGGCTACCTTGGGAGTCATAATGTACAGTGTAGACATGTAACAACGATGTTTTTAAGGCCTTTTTTGGTTTATTACTTACAACAGACAAACCGAAGGTTACTCTGGTAGTGACCTTACAGCCCTCGCTCGTGATGCAGCCCTGGGACCCATTAGGGGTAGGTCATGAGTTTTGTTATTATGAATTCATGACTGAAAATTAAAAGTCGGACTAATCTGCGTGTTATTCTCTGTCTTCAGATCTTCGACCTGACCAGATCCAGTCCGTGGACGCAGCTAAGGTGAAGTATTGCATATTTTAGACCTTGTTATTGGCACTTGACGGCTAAACTAGAATTTTTGGTACGAACATGGTTTGGGAAAGTTTACTGAATTTCCGAGGCGAAGCCATTTAACGGAATATTCCGGAAATTTCGGGAGCAAACTCAAATGCTACGAACATTTTCGGTGAGAAATTTTCGAAAATTTGCTTGTGCTCTTCTCCGAAATTTCCGGAAAATGCTGTTCCATTCGTCACTGTAAAATTTTGAAAAATCAAGCGGGAATTTTTGGTGGAATGGAAAGCGCCCCCAAGCTTAGAAGAAGTTTGAATACCCAGCCCTTAGTGGTTTTGCATTCGTGCAGATCATATATGTTCAAGAAATTCCTGCTCTTGTCAACCAGTTAGGAACAATTACAAAACCAATTGTGTCTTAGCTTGGCCCGTATCGTCGATACAGGCCAATTTGGGGAGTAGAGATGGCGCAGTGGTTAGAGCGCTCGCCTCCCACCAGTGTGGCCCGGGTTCGATTCCTGCCCGGCGCCATATCTGTTGTTGGTTCTCGTCTTCCTCCGAGGGTTTTTCTTGCAAAAATCAATACTCCAAATCCCAGTTCGACCAGGATAGAGGATTCGCATGAAAACCAGCTAAGGCTAATGTGGCTTGCTCTCTAAACATTGTAATTTTAATATTGAAATAAGAATTCTGGTGTCGAGAAGAATCTTTCTTGCGAGAAGAATCTTTCGAACAATTTTCTTCTCATTGCAGGTTCGTGATATTCAATTTAGCGACTTCAGAAACTCACTGAAAGTAATTCGACCCAGCCTTTCTCCCCATTCACTGAAGTTCTTCGAAGAATGGAACAGTTCTTACGGTAGCAGTGCTTAGGGACTCTTTGGGAAGTGGACTTCAGAGCACCGGTTTAAATGGAACAAAGAATGAGTGATTTACATCTGTTTACACCAACAGAACACGTTTAGTTAAACCCTGAAGATTAAACGATCTTTGGAGCTACTTGAAAATTTTGATGACGAGCCAGCTTTTATATTCAAAGCATTATTAAACCAAGGTTAACTAAATTGTTTTCAACGTGAACGGGGCTTGATATTAAAGAAGCTCTGTCGCTGCATTTTGGCCACGTAGGTGTCCAAAGTTACCTTGAAATTGAAGGAAACCTGAAAATGGTAGTTTACTAAGATAGAAAAACACAAAAGAGGTAATAATAAGTCCTAAAGGATCAAGTATGGTTGAGGATGGCGAAGATTAACGCGGATTGCAAACGACGAACTTGAAAAATTGAGGCTAAACGTTTGAAGATGCACAAGGCGTGACGTAGCTCCTTTAATTTTGTGGAAGATAATTTGTATAATTTGGTTTTATCAACTGGGTTGATAATGCGAATTGGACACCGTAAAGAGATTCGGAAGCTGACGTTTCGAGCGTTAGCCCTTTGTCGGAGCGAATCAGCTTCCGAATCTCTTTACGGTGGCTAATTCACATTATCAACCCAGTTGATAAAACCAAATTATCTTGTAATACTCCCACCGACGCAGCACCACAGTTTCTTTAGAAACTTGCTCCCTTTATTCCTTTGTGGAAGAGCCCACCAAAAAAGAAGACCGCTGGACAAGACTGATCTTTGTCGGTGAATCCTCGTTAATAATTATTACCGCCTGTAGAGAAGCGTATGACGCAGATGCAGTGAAGGGCAGAATCGGTTCAATAAAGAACAAAGCAAAGAGTAAATTGTTGGTTGTTTACCCTTTACCCAAAATTTCCGAAAATTTCAGTCAGAATGTAAATGTAAGACAATTTTGCTTTGAGCAGCCGGAAAATTTCCGAAATAAACGGAACGAACTGAAAGGAAGTTCAAAATTTCCAACCGAAATATTTATCCGAATGGAAAATGTACTTACCATTTGCAACAGGCCATTTCGGACTTGTTTTTTGTCTCTGTGTTAAAACAAGTTTTCGTGCGAAACCATTCACATGAAAATGTGTTCCACCAAGACGTTTATTCTCCTTCAAATCAAACTCATTTTCATATGAAAGGTTTTGCACGAGGACTCGTTTTGAAAACGAGGCACAAGGGAACTCGGAAATGACACCAGGTCCAGCGGCCATCTTGGAATTATGATCATGTCGAACTCATCCTAGGCTCTCTCGGTAAATGTTATGTACATGGCCAATCCGGACGGAACTTAACATCAGGGATTTTTACTTACCAAAACAAAAAAATGAAGTGCTAAATAAAGTGAAGAAGTTGAAGTTACCATTTGCACACACCGTTGACCATCCAGTTTCTCTACGTTAATGGTAAACAACCGTTATGTCATTGCTGAATCAGAAAAAAAAATGTATAAAGGAAAATGGAGTCTTCTGTATGGCACTATTTTTCTTCTTGTGTGTTCGATGCTCTCATTGTTTCCTTTAAACTCTAAATTACCGCACAATCACTTGAAAAGAAAAGAAAAAGAATTTCTTCCCTCCTCTCCCCCCCCCCCCCGCTACCCCGCTCCCAGTCCCCGAAGAACAACACATATTTAAAATTGCTCTATTGCTTTTACAAAATAATTGTCAAAAATACGCGCGAATCTGAAACGTCATTACATACTATCATCTAAACACACCTATCGACCAGTAAGAGCGCGCGCAGTGGCTCAGTTATTTCCTAATATAAAGATAGATAATGGTCCATCCCCAAACTAAATTGGACATTTTCGTGTATGGTACACGAGGTTGGAGGCAAGCGTCACAAATTATGCTAATTAAACGATAAAGCGCCTTTGTTTAAACTTGATGAATTGAAAACGGGTTTGAAAAAGAGTCCATGATCGCAGAAGGCGGCTGCATCTCACGTGAGGCGCTTTAAACACGGTACAAAAATCACTTATATTATAAGAATAACCTCAATTCTCATCAAGAACTTCGAAGCGTGCAGTTGATGCAGAGAAATTTGTAATGAATGTGCGAGCAGTCTGTCGCATTAGGGTTGAGATCACAGGCACTTTGTACTCAACTTTAGGCTTTATTGTCATGTCGACATGTCTGTCTATGGTTTAAAGAGAGCAACGTTTGCGTGACCAAAACGTACATTAAGTTCCCCAGCTGAGGACGGTAGATCGAATTCGGAATATCAAACAAGGAAGTCGGAATGAAGGAAAGGAAAGTTTTCGATCGAATGTGAAAACAAGCTCAAAATTGTGTTGTTCTTCTTTTTTGTTTGAAAGCACATGGCTTCTTGTGACCTTCATTTATTCAAAAATACCTGCGGTCTACTGTAGCTTTCTGTTAGAACGTAATTACGCGATTTAGTGACGTCACGTGGAAGCGGTCTGGCCAGTGAGGGAGATAACGTAACGGTTGACTGATGGAGAAGCTGTTTATGAAGGAGCAAGTTTGCAATCAAAGGTAAGGACACATTCTCGAATTTAGAGTGTTGTTCAAAAATGTGTTGTTCATAGAATACAACAAAAGCGGTCATTGTTTATTGCAGGTATGGTTTATATGCCTTTGCAATAACTTGATGCTGTTTTTTTTATCGCTTTTAGTCTTGTTTGCTCGATCGAATAGAATCGAAAGTAGATCAGTGATTCACTGGGGCTCTTCATGTCCTCTCTTCCCGTCGTCCAACAAAGACTGACCAAAACAGATTCACTGGCCGGGCTGCACTGTTGTTTTCCGCTGAGCTATAGAGTATTATATTGCCGATTTCGTGCTTCGACAATGGTTTAGTTACAACCTAAATTCGGCATATTGCATATTAATTTGTTACGGTGTTTTCGTTAGTAAATCGTAGCGCCCAGTTTGTGCGAACGCCGTTGTTACTGACGACGGGGTAGAATAGAAGTGATTTACAATTTGGTGTGTAAACCTGCATGGACACTCGCATCCGTCCTGCGGTACAGCAGCAGATTTTCTAGCCGGAAAGATTGCATGACGAACCATCCATGAGAACGCCCATCCATGATCTTGCCCGCTAGTCACGAATACATTGAAAGCTTTGATGACTTAAATTAAGTGAACTTAACCTTGTTGAAAACGACGCAGTATGGAAAGATGCAAGGTATTTCTCTCCGTGCTTAAATGCAAAAAGGGTGGTAAAACAGTGTGTCGCAACAAAATGTGGCCTGTTGCAACATCTCGTATCGTTCCAGGACTTGTGTTGAAATGGCTTTCTTTTTTCAGCCCGTTGCACGCACCGTTTGGTTTCATTCACATTATTCAAAAAAGTGATTTCGTAATGACGAATTTCATGAGCGTGTGATGAGTGTGAACAGAGTGAAATCAGCGAATTGAATCTGGTGCTTCCCAGTTTGCAAGTTTGTTGCGTTAATTTCGCGCTTTCTAGCAAGAATGTTACAGAGAAATGTTGGACAGATGTAAAATCCATCACATAGATCGGAATAACATTTGCCTCGAACTTACTGCTGTTGAGGAATTTGCAACAGCTGTGCTGCAAACTGTAGCCAAGAGATGTTTCTCATCATGAATGGCAAGCTGAAAGTGGGCTGAGTTCAAAATCACCTATCGAGTTTCAGTGATTGGGAAATCACTATGTGAGATTGGGGAATCACTACGTCAGAAATGGAAGTCACTGTACGAGAATGAATGAAACACTGTCATGCGAGATTATAACTTACATATTGAGAATGAAAAACCACCCGGCAGAAAGAAGTGTTTTCAAATTAAAAAATTAGAGTATTCTTCAGTATGAAGTTTTTATAGAATTTACACGAAATGTCTCATTTAATTCTTCTAGAATAGAAGATCTTTGTTTGGAAATGTCGTGCGATTTCTAGTAGTATTTTCGCTTTGTATTTGAGCCATTCTTGAAGCATTCTTCATTCTCAACAATCGATATTGATTTCCCGTTTGCTACTATACATCAGTCGTTTTCTCGATTAGTGGTTTCTCATTTTCGATGGAAAAATACGCCTGTCGGTAGTCAGAAATCTAGTGCCGTCCCTCCACGGACGGAGTCTGTGATTGGAGCGGTGTAGAGCTTATAGAATGATTCCTGCCAATAAACCGCTGTAAATCGAAACATTGAAGTCATACAGAATCCCAAACAAACGATTCAAACCAATCAAGTCATCGTGATGGATTATTAAATTAAACGCCACTGTGAAACATTGTTGAAATTCCGGGAAAGCACTGCAGATAGACGCTTTGTTTCTTTACGCGAGCAATCGTTGCTCTCACTAGTGCAATGAATTCAGAGAGATCGTACAGTAAAACCAGAATGAGCTGTAAATTCTCACCTCTTCCAAAAACGACTTGTTTGAAAAGCCAGCCAGCTCATCTGAATTTCTCGCTTCCAACATACCCGAATTAAAGTACTTGAGTGACTTTGTAGATCAGGCACTATTTCCTGGTGCTTTAAAAAATGCGTTGGAAACCTCGCGCTAGTCAACAGCAGTGTTTTTAATCGATGAGTTCGTTTGTAAATGGTAAGGACTTCTAACAGTCACATTTCCTGATGGACTCAAATTTATTATTTTGATATCACCGTTCGTTCCAACATTATTAGTCGATTCAGCATTTCATAGTCATGCATTTGAAGTGACGCTGATGAAGCCACATTTCCTCCAAAATGTTTTGATTTAGCGGAACAAACTTTCCTCAAGTCGGCTTCCTGGCTGACGTTGAATTAGCACGCACTGCTTTCGATTTCTTGCTTTCTCCGGCATTTTATTCGAGTGTTTGATTGTCTCCACGAATTGTCGCTTTTAGTCTGTGCTTGTCAAAAATGTATTGGTAAGTTACGAATTTCCGGTCATTTATGAATTCGCAGAGAATCTTGCACCAATATTATTAACTAACTTAACTGCAAATTTCGGTTGGTGCGACTCCAAAGCAACTGGTGTTTCGGTCATGTCGGTGGCGTGAAAAGATTCCCCGACGAAGAATGGCTTAGCTTGCCAATATTTCAAAATTTCGCTTTGAAAGAAACGTTATAAAACCTAGTGACAATATATTATCACTCGGGTTCTTTTCAGACTTTTATACACTACATGACGTGTTTACGTTCTCGCCGGTGTTTGGCAGCATGTGTGTTTACTTTTGTCGGAAGTGAATTTTAGCTCTCGGCTCATTTTTGATTTTTTGTGTAACTATTAGGTGTTACTCGATAAATTACGATTGATTGATTGATTGATCATTTCGGGGAGATTAGTAGCTATCAGCAATTAGTATATAATAAAACTGTGGATAGCGTTGATGGCGCGCGCTGATTGGCTCGTCAAACTCCGGATATCCTGTGCTATTTACCTCCGAGCAACTCGAGAGAAAATGGCGTCCGGTTTGCATCCGTGAAAAGTGAAGAAATCATCCAAATTAATTTGTTTTTGGTGTTTATTATCTCACTGTTTTAGTATAAACTGAAACAACTATTCACCTCAGTGGAGGTGGCTAGCGGTGGATATTTACCTCGCCGCTTCGCGGCTCGGAAAATATCCACCGCTAGCCACCTCCACTTCGGTGAATAGTTGTTAACCAACGCCCTTGTCAACTAATTAGGGGTTTCTCGTTTGCACAGCCTTCGCGGGCAAGCGTTTTTCTCAAGTCTGTCCGAGCCTGCGTAGCAGGTAATTTTTGCCTTCCTACCCCTGTCCCGTTTTCGCCTGCACCACAGGCTACTTCCGCCTCAAACCCTCGCCACCGGCCATTTTTCCTGAGCCAATATGGCGGCGAATCTCCCTCGATCAGTCCAGAGCTAACTCGTTGACATATAGAAAACGCCTCAGTGCACTGCAGGCTGTTTGTCATGTAGTGATTTTCCAATCAATCACTAAAACTCGATAGGGACTCAACCCTGTTTACATATGGATATATGGAAGATCGTATGTTTAAACCTGTTAGAAAGATATGAAGACATAGATGATCATATCAGTTATATACACAACTTAAGGCGGGGGGTTAACAAGAATAGGAGTTAAATTTGAAGTAATATTAAAAGGAAATTGTTAGGATTAAGATGGGTTGGAAACACTACCCCGCAAAAGAGAGCCCCAGGTTGGTAGGGGACTGTTTGGCATCCGTCTACTAATTCTTCTCTTCAAATTTCAATTTTCCAAATCCATCAAATCTTCAACACTTCATATGTTCCTCAATTTAACCTATCCGTTATGAAAAAATATTTCTTTCCCAAAATGCCCAAAAATCACCCAAATATTTACACAAAACCGCCAAACAGTGGTTAATGAGATAGGCAGAGAGATTTAGTGTCGCTTGAAACGTGACCGAGATATTGGCAGAAAGGACATCAAAACAGCCTTCACGTGTACCCCCGCCTTAAGGCGGGGGTCCACCTGAAAGCCGTATTTTGGCTTGGTATTATGTTCTTAATGCAAATATCTCGTTTACGTTTCAAGCAATCAAGAATCTGTTCACTCATTACACACATCTATGTTTTGCGCCGTTTTGTAAATTTTTTGGTGATTTTTAGGTTTATTTGGAGACAGATAGTTTTTCTCAAAGGATTAGTAAAATTTATGGAAATAGGAAATTTTGAAGATTTGGTGTTGTTTTAAAATTAGAGTTTGAAGTTAAAAATTGATAGATACACACCAAACAGTTGCCTAACAACCCGAGTGCCATTGTGGGGTCGGGCAACTGTCTGGTGGTGTTCCATAACCTTTTCTCCCCCTTTCAATCTCTCTTTAAACTTCCTCAAATTTCACTTTAATTCAGGTAAACCCCCACCTTAAGCTGTGAAATAAAAGCCTGAAAAAAATTCAGGCCCGGATGTTTTTTTCAGGCTCTTATTTCACAGCTGCTTAAGTTGTGTATATAACTGCGATGATCATCTATGTCTTCATATCTTTCTTCGCAGTTCAAATATATGATCTTCCATATATTCATTTGCATTCTCACCATCTACTCAAAATGGGACCAGCTCCCAGTTGGCTTGATAGCTCAGTTGTTAGAGCACTGCACCGGTATCGCAGAGGTCATGGATTTGAATCCCATTCATGATCAGGCCTGAATTTGTTCAGGCTTTAATTTCAAAGGTGTTTAAGTTGTGTTTATAACTGCGATGATCATCCATGTCTTCATATCAAACCCAGTTCAGTCGGTTGTTTGGCGTTCCATAATCACGTGATCACTTTTTTGAATCCACCCACGTCTGAAACCTGCGGTGCGTGGAACTGCCCGTTTCAGTAGCGTGCGTAGCAAGGGTTCTCGTACGAGCCGAATGAAAACGGACCGCACGAAAGAGCATTTTCGTATTCGGGCCGCGCGAAAAATGGGGCGCGAGCAAAAAGGTCGAAGGAGCGTGGTGGGGTCTGTCTGCTTCTTCCACAGTTTTGCTCTCGCCTCACTTCTCGAGCGACAGTTTAGCTCTTTAGTTATTTTGGGTGACCAGCAACTGTATGTATTTTTAATTCATTTCTTGTTCAATTAGTTAGTTAATGTTACAGTTCAAATAAATCTTGTTGTTGTTGTTGTTGTTGACCGAATTGCTCTCGCCCCATTTTTCGCGCGGCCCGAATGCGAAAAAGCTCTTTCGTGCGGTCTGATTTCACTCGGCTCGTACGCGTGAGCGCTTGCTATGCAGGCTACCATTTGGTATCATTAGTATCATTCCATTTTGCCTCGTCTAGACTCAATAATGAACGCAGAACAAGACCACTCGCGCCTGTTCCAAACGATTGACGAAAACTCTGAACCAATCAGCGCTGAGGTGAAAGGTAACCTCCCCTCCTGGCTGACCGGGACCTTAATTAGGAATGGGCCTGGTAGATTCGAGTGCGGCGACACTTCCTTCAACCACTGGTTCGATGGCAAGGGACTCTTACACCGCTTTCACATAGAGAACGGCCACGTGACCTACAGCAACAAGTTCATACGCAGCGAAAGTTATGCTGACTCTGTGAAACATGGAGAATCCATTCATCTGGAATTTGGTTCATTTATTCCGCCTGATCCGTGCCAGAATATCTTCAGCCGTTTCTTTTCGCGGTTCTGGGCAGATGAAGTTCCTATGGACAACACCCTTGTTAACGTTTTTCCAATGAAGGATAAGATCTATGCAACCACCGAGACTAATTTCCTATTTGAGATCAATCCTGAAACCCTGGACACCATAAAGAGAGTCGATATCACAAAGGAGTTTCCAGGTAAAGACTCTTCTTTTTTTAGCAAAGGAAGGGGTCATTTGGACCTAGCCAGTTCCACGGTTCCAGCCCGCTCTCGGATCGAAAAGCCGGGCGGGTGACGCTGGGGCTCTGGGTTAGAAAAGGAGAATAGGCCAGTTTCGATATATTAAAATTCAGCCTAAGACAATAGACCTCAGCACGAGGCTCCGGGGAATAAACCCCACAAACTCTGTAGTTATTCCCCGGAGCCTCGTGCTGAGGTCTATTGTCTTAGGCTGAATTTTAATATATCGAAATTGGTCTATTGTGGCGCCCTCTCTTTTTCTCTTGTCGCCCGCCAGCTTTTTCGATCGTCGCCAGTGACAGGAACAGGCTAACTTGGACTGAACTGCAAAAAACAAAAATTTATCAAAAATTTAGTCTCAGAAGGGTATTTGTAACGTTGATTTTTGTGACAGCTCACGCAATGCTAAAAGATTTTTTCAGCCTGGTTTCTTTCCAAGAGACACCTGGTGAGTTTGCCTAAACAGACTTTAGAACTTTAGATTAAGCTCATTACTCTTCATTTTCCACCGCAATAGGCGACACCACAATCAATTCTGCAACCGCTCACCCGCACCAGACCCCAGACGGCTCAGTAATCAACATATCTATCACGCATGGTCGGGTCTCTACTTACAACGTCATACAAATACCGCCGTCCTCGGGCAAACCTGACGAAAGTCCTCTAGAGGGAGGTAGAGTACTTTGCTCTATCCGTCCCATCGGCGGGACTGGGTATATGCACAGCTTCTGCCTCACAGAAACCTATGTCGTGGTTACAGAAAGTCCCCTCGTCTTGAATGTGTGGCGAATCCTAACTCACAGGATCTTTGGGTCGCGTATTTGCGAGTGGTTGTACTGGGATGAAAACCAACCCATCAGATTCCATGTTGTCGACAGAACACAAGGTACGCACCTAGGTATCTTCACAGCGGAGCCGTTTCTTACATTTCACCACGTAAACGCGTTCGAAAAAGACGGCAAGATTCATCTAGATGCTTGTTGCTACCGCGACAGCTCAATTATCAATCAGCTCTACCTGCATAATTTGCGATCTCCCAGGGTGCCAGGCGAGCAGAAGTTTGACGTTCCGGAAGTGCGCCGATACGAGCTCCCTCTGGAAGAGCTTGGAGACGTGGAAGCGGGAATACCTCTTCACAAGGGAGCCGACGGGCTGGATTACGCTTTACTGTACTCGGGAATGGATTTACCAAGGTTCAATTACAGTGAGAAGAATGGCAAGCCGTACAAGTTTGTTTATGGCATGGGGGATGCTGACGAAGTCATCTTCAGTCAACTGATCAAGTTGAATGTGGAAACCAAAGAGTTTGTGACCTGGAAAGAACCTGGGGGATTTGTCTCGGAGCCTGTGTTTGTCAAAGCGCCTGATGGGAAGGAGGAAGATGATGGCGTGGTGCTGTCATGCGTGATCAACATTCCTGACGAGACCACCTCTCTGTTGGTATTGGACGCGAAAGAGTTCAAGGAACTGGGGCGAGCGGTGGTGAAAAGGATTACTCCAATGGCCTTTCATGGCTTGTTCCAGGACTAGTTTGGACAAGTTGCGGACCTATTGAAACTGAAGTTTTTCCAATGAATTTTCCTTTACAAAGAAGCCCTGCTCTTGACTTACCTTGTATGAGAGTAGTAAAAATAATTGTTTTCAAGAATAACAGACAAAGATGAATTATATTTAAAATCTATACTGATCCTTACGGCAGAGAGAGGAGATGACCGTGACAGAAATAACACAGAAGTAGTGATATTTGACCGCTATTTCCGTTTTGGAAAACAGATCTTTTTCAAAGTTTCACACTTTCACACTTTATTTCTTTTCTTATAAAAAAGTAAAGTTTAGGTTGGGTCAATCATCAATAAACTTTAGTTACAATATATAAGGAAAATTAAAAACTAAATAGTTAGACATTGTCAAATTATAGAGAGAAGCATAACTGGTAAATACAATAAAGTACAATAAAGTATAGAAGTAAATTAAATAGTAAAGCAATCGGGTCAATTTGTTTTAATTATGCAGTCTTTAAGTTTGGAGGAGATATTTTCGACATCAAGATAAGAATCTTTACTATCTAGTATCTGAATTCCGGGGCGCTTATTCGAGGAGGGGGCGCTTATTTTGGAATTTGGCCGATACGAGTGGCGCTTATTCGAAGGAGGCGCTTGTTCGAGGAGGGCGGGAGGGCGCTAATTCGAGGATCTGTTGTTTAACTTCCTGCAGAGCTGATATTAGCATTGAACATACGGTTAGCGCTGTTTTTTTGCTAGTTTGGCCGTCTAGAGAAGGGAAGAATTTATACGATTAATTTAGTTAAAAACATAAAATTGCATTTTAATTACAAATTTTCATCACACAAAATTATACTCTTCAAATATCAGCCTCGGGTTTCTTAAAACGATCGAAAAAGCAAATCGTCACGTATACACGTGCTTTGCGATGATGTAATTTGTTTTCGCCGGCGAATCACAAAGAAAACAAGACTGACGTAGCCGACGGACACGAAAACGAGGCCCAAAAGCCCCTGCCGCAGACAATGCGTTTCTCGTTCCTCGAGAACGCAATTAATATTCAATGTTAAAATTATTAATTTTGAGCCTAATAGAACTGGTAAAATGTTTTTTTTAGTGGCAAAACGAGCCCTAAGAAACATTTTCTATCGAACAAGTCTCTACCGCTACAAAATAGGCTGCATCGAAAATTTGCCACCAGTAGAAGCGTGCATGTTGATGAGGTCGAAGGTAAACATATTAACCTGGCTCTGAGGCTTAGGGGAATAAAACGAAAGAAATCACATGGAGGTTGAGGGATGAATAATTAATTTCTTTTGTTCTATTCCCCCAAGCCTCGGAGCTATGTTAGAATTTTGATGTATCGGAAATTAATGGTCTATTGATAATGTTTAGTCACGAGGTTCTGTTGTTTTTAAGCAGTGGCATGAAAACAGGAAACTTGCAAAGAACGCGGAAGATGGCCGTTTCAGCTTAAGCGGAAGTCGGGTCGAAATTCCAAAAAGACAAGTAGATTTATAAATTAGGGAGAAATTTTCAGTTGATGAAACGAACTGGCTCTTCCATTGGGATTTTTTCAAACTATAACTTAAAGCGAGATCGCGAGATTCTTTAGAGAGGCCTTATAGTCGCTTGTTGATGTATTTTCGTGCCATTTGTCACCTGCTTTGTCTCTGGCTTCAAAGAGTAGGGATTGCGTGACTTGGGAAAATCAGCAGCGAAGCTCTTGTGGCATCGAGGAAGCACGTGCTTGGCAGAAAGCTTTCAATAACGGACTCTGAAATAGCGCAACGTTCAAAGCTGTCAACTGATGAAAGAGGAAGAGAGGAGCTCGCCGTCAGTAGAGTTTAAAGGCCATTTCTAGTGGTAAACTGTGAAGTATTCCATAAACAAGCGAGCGGGTACGTTGGAAGACATTCTCAAGCAAAGGTACCTGCACACTTAGTCTTCATTGTTGTCCCCCAGTGTTGTTATATTAACGTAAACATCTAAAATTCTGTTTAGGAGAGGTGTTTTTAGTATTAGTAGTCTCCTTCGATCTTCGTAGACAAATCGGGCGAACGAAGGAGACTCTGCTCGCAGGGTAGTACCTAAATAACTGTTATGGGGAGACTGATAAAATTAAATTTTGTTTGGAAAATCAGGGATAATCATTGCAAACGAACTGATCATTTAACATTTTCCGCTTGTAATGTAATTTTTCGAAACTATTGTACATGTACGCGAACAGATTCGTGACACCCGACATGTTTTTGCGGTTTATTCGTTCGTAATACAGTAAATACGGTCAACGTTTTCTCGAAAAAATTGCAAATATCAACTAACAACGATGAATAGCGGTGGCTATAGGCATAACTTAATAAAACGGATAAACCTAATTTCCACTTTTTGTTCGCAGACATGCATTGGCCCACGTCTCGATTTTGCGTTGAATTATAACCTTTACAGACCTTTTTTTTTTTCAAAAATATTCTCGATAGCGCTCAAGATTGCAGTTCAGTGGGCCTGTTTGTTGCTGTGCGCAGCGAAATATTTTGAATTCATAAATTACTCGGCACTAGCAGCTGTCAGGTTTGTAATAGTCTGTAATACATTGTAGTGCATCGCTCAGCTCACTTTGTTTTAGTCGGTGTTTCGATACTGCAGTGGGAATATTGCCATTCTGTCCTCGTTGTTAATTTGACAACAAATCAGCTGATCGAATGAACATACTAGCGTCCTTTAGGGTCAGAGTTGAATGTTTTCTTAAATTATAAATCGTGATAATTTTTGCATATTCTTGTCTTTAAGCGCCGCTGTCATATTCTCGGATTAAGGTATTAAACTGGTTTAAAAATGCATGAAAATAACAACGTGTAGTCAGGAGATGTCATAAGGTCTATGGAAAAAGGTTTGCCACTGACTCTTGATATTTTTCAACAGACGTTTCGGCTAATACTTAAGCCTTCATCAGTGATATTAAAGCGAAGTTCGTTGTCATACGCTTTTTAAAGTAACGTAGCGCGAAGCTTGCACGCGTGACCATGTTACTGATGCCTTTGTAGGCTATGGTCGTTACCAGCGTTCGGGTCCAAAGTAGACATGGAACAAAATCAATTACACACAGTGAAATTTTGTGTACTGTGGCCAGACAACAAGATCATTAAAATCGCATCCTACAAATCTGAGCCATTTTAAGACATAAACAAGAAGTCTGTACGAGAGTAAAAATGCTGTTTATTGTTTTCGAATATCTCTTTTCGTTCCAGAGATATTCAAGTTTTTAAAATATGCAAATTAGCCAAGTGATGACGTCATACACTCAACCGCATTTTGATCAAATATGACAAACAAGGATATCTCAGTCAATTTGTATAATAAATGTTTGAATTTTCACAGTAAGATTCTACTAGAGGTGCTCCGGAATATGAGCTTAACAATTGTTGTTACCATGGTAACATACTAGGTTCCAGACCTCCACAATATTAACGGCTTTTCTGACCACTTTTAGGGTTCTATATTGATATTTGCCAATGGTGTTTCATCTGCATAATCCAGCAAGCATATAAATACATTAGGTTGAGTTCATAGCCTTGTTTAATGTTTTCCAAGCTTAAAATCAGTAAAATATTGATATCAGGCTAGAGGGGACTGGAAAAGAGTGGGTTGCCATGGGAACGGAAATTGTTATAGCTGTAGATGTGTTGCATTTAGAACTATTAGCCTACCAAGTTTCAATGGTTTCTGCTGTAAATTGACCGAGAATATAAGCGCTATTTATATACTTCATGTAATATTTGGTTGAGTGTATGACGTCATCAGTAATCTCATTTGCATATTTTACTCATTTTTCAAACTTAAATATCTCCTGAACCAATGCAGATATTTGGAAACGGTAAACGGCGTTTTTAATCTTTCGTAGAATTCTATGTGATTGACCAGGAGCCGATTACCCGTAGCCTCCATATGTGCTGTACCCTTGAGTCAACCCTTTCCGACGAAGAATTATTTTTAGAACAGGCTTTCCCGCGAAAATACATTGTTTCCGAGAACGTCAGCATATTGCACGCTTTCCGCCATTGTTGTCAAAGGGTTCTTCAGAGCACGAAAAAGCATATGTAAATGAGCATTACTAAGCTGCGCTCTGATTGGTTATTACGGACAACGCATTAGGGCGTGACAAATTTTCCGCGGGAAAGCCTGTTCTAAAAATAATTCTTCGTCGGAAAGGGTTGACTCCAAGGGCTTGTATGGGAGATGGAGGCTCCGGGTAATCGGCTCCTGGATTGACCTAAAAAATTGATCATAGTCAGCACTTTTTAAAACAGCCGAATTGCGGAGCACAAAAAGGCACTGGCAGGTTGACCAAAACTCCAAAGTTGCAAGCCATGTCCACCATTTCCGTCACAACATGAACTTTGAAGAAGTCAAGGTCGATGGTTTCGAAGGCAATTATCACGAGCGACTTTTCCTCCAAGCCTGGCACTCCTTATTCCATACGTGTTTTGTTTGCTCCTAGTGTGGTTATTTTACTGATTTAACTTTATTTAAGCGACTTTCTTGTATGAACTATCTCCATGGATATCTTGTAGAAAATCCCATATAAACCCTTAAAATTCGATGCCATATTGTGTTGCTTGTATGATTCACAGAGAGAGCTTGGGCTACCTGTGGTGCAATGACAGTGATAAGAAAAAAGCCATATATGTAGCTGCCTTTTGAATTGTCGTTGGCGTGGTCCAAGTGGTTATGTCATTATGTTATCAGTCTTAGGTAGGCTTTACACGGTGATCCGACAATAAAGAACAAAGTACTAATTTCATTTCCCATACGTAGACCCCATCATGACCGCTGAACAAGACCATACGCGCCTGTTCCAGACGACTGACGAACACTCTGAACAAATCAGCGCTGAGGTGAAAGGTAACCTCCCCTCCTGGCTGACCGGAACGTTGATTAGGAATGGGCCTGGTAGATTTGAGTGCGGCGACACTTCCTTCAACCACTGGTTTGATGGCCAGGGACTTTTACACCGCTTTCACATAGAGAACAGCCACGTGACCTACAGCAGCAAGTTTGTACGAAGCGAAAATTATGCTGACTCTGTGAAACATGGAGAATCCATTCATACGGAATTTGGCTCGTTCATCCCGCCTGATCCGTGCCAGAATATCTTCAGCCGTTTCTTTTCGCGGTTCTGGGCAGATGAAGTTCCCATGGACAACACTCTTGTTAACATTTTTCCAATGAAGGATAAAATCTATGCAACGAGTGAGCGCAATTTCATATTTGAGATCAATCCTGAGACCTTGGATACGTTGAAGAGAGTCAATTACACTGAGGAATTTCCAGGTAACGAACAATTGGTATCAGCGAATGTTTCAATGTAATAAAGTTGTTTCTGTTTTTAGTTTCTTATTTATTATTATGCTCGAGATATTTTTCATCCTAAGTGGAAGTATGACAAATACAAGCGATGATATTGAACTGTACTGATTGGAAGCTATTCCAGATAAAGTTACAATTTGAGACTTTGAATGTACTTAAGGCGGGGGGGGGGGGGGGGCACCTGAAGGCTGTTTTGACGTCGCTTAACACGGCCTTTCTGCCTATGTCTCGGTCACGTTTCAAGCGACACTAAATCTCTCTGCTTATCTCATTAACCACTGTTTGGCGGTTTTGTGTAAATTTTTGGGAGATTTTTGGGCATTTTGGGAAAGAGATATTTTTTCTCAACGGATAGGTTAAATTGATAAAAACATGAAATGTTGAAGATTTGATGGATTTTGAAAATTGAAAAATTTGAAGTGAAGAATTAGTAGACGGATACCAAACAGTCCCCTACCAACCTGGGGCTCTCTTTTGCGGGGTTCAACTGTCTGGTAGTGTTTCCAACCCGTCTTAATCCTAACAGTTTCCTTTTTTATATCACTTCAAATTTCACGCCTATTCATGTTTACCCCCGCCTTAATAGTGTAACATTCTGTCATACCAAGATCAAATCTTAAATTATTTGTGATGAGATTAGCAGCTTTGATCCAAGTGAAAAAATCTCCATTTTGAAAACCATGCATTGACAATGGCTAAACTACTTTTCCATCTACGAAAACTATCGTCAAGCAGTACACAATTTTACAAACCAGTTTTTACAATTTTAATTACATGCACCACAGCAGGCTGAAATTCAAAACTAATCAACTGAAGAAATAAAGTTTAATTTCTACTAAATTGTACAAAAATATTACACATTCTTTGTATTCTTTAATGCCAGACCCACTCCGATCGTCAGCCTTGCATCTGAACTCTTCCTTCAATCCGCTTTTCTTATTTTTTAAAGGTAACACTACAATTAATTCCGCAACCGCTCACCCGCACCAGACCCCCGACGGTTCAGTGATCAACATATCTATCACGTATGGCCGGATCTCTACCTACAACGTCATACAAATACCGCCGTCCTCGGCCGAACCTGACGAACGTCCTCTAGAGGGGGGTAAAGTACTTTGTTCTTTCCCTCCCACCGGCGGGGTTGGGTATATGCACAGCTTTTGTCTCACAGAGAACTATGTCGTGGTTACAGAAACTCCCCTCGTGATGAGTGTGTGGCGTGCGCTGACCAGCAGGGTCTCAGAGACGAGTTATCTTGATTGGCTCTACTGGGATGAAAGCCAACCCGCTAAATTCCATGTTGTCGACAGGAAGCAAGGGAAGCGCCTTGGCTCCCTCTCAGCGGATCCATTTTTCACGTTTCACCACATTAACGCGTTCGAAGAAGACGGCAAAATTTACCTGGACGCCTGTTGCTACCACGACAGCTCAATCGTGAATCAGCTTTACCTCCATAATTTGCGATCCCCCATGGTTCCAGGCGAGCGGAAGCTTGACGTTGCGGATGTGCGTCGATACGAGCTTCCTCTTGAAGAGCTTGGAGATGCGGAGACGGAGAAAACTCTTACAAAAGGAGCTGACGGGCTGGATTACACTTTGCTGTACTCAGGAATGGAGTTGCCGAGGTTCAACTACCGTGAGAAGAATGGCAAGCCGTACAAGTTTGTTTATGGCATAGGAGACGTCGACGGAGCGATCTTCGGTCACCTGATCAAGTTGAATGTGGAAACCAAAGAGTTTGTGACCTGGAAGGAGCCTGGGGGATTTGTCTCGGAGCCTGTGTTTGTCAAAGCGCCTGATGGGAAGGATGAAGATGATGGCGTGGTGCTGTCATGCGTGATCAACATTCCTGACCAGACCACCTCTCTGTTGGTATTGGACGCGAAAGAGTTCAAGGAGCTGGGCCGAGCCGTGGTGAAAAGGATTACTCCAATGGCCTTGCATGGTTTATTCCAGACAGAAATCATGCAGTACTGCAGTAGTGCTTAGATGGAAACGTTTTTCGTTTAAGTAACACCGCTTCAAACTTTGCAAGTTTATTCAAGGTTTTCTAGCTACAAGAGCTTGGTATGTTATTCCCAACAGACAAAGAAGAATCATAAATCTGACTCATTATACTCTGGTTTAAGCTATGAGCACATGATTTAAAAATGAACGTATGAATTTTATTAACTTTCCTTATTGTGCTACAGAAGTTGTGAAATCATTCACTTATGGCACAATAGTACGAACGAAGATGTTTACTGTTTAATCAAAAATATAATTTATTATGTTATTACCAACAGACAAAGAAGAATCATAAATCTAACTCATTATAATAGACTGGGTAATCCGAATTTAAATTCTGTAAATTAATTAGCAGTTATGGAAGGAACAGTTAATATATCTTTCCTTGCCCTGCCAGGCATGGCGTGTATTAGGTGTTGTTACTGAATTAAGTTGTTTTCTGGTTTAAGCTATCAGCACATGATTTAAAAATGAACGTATGAATTTTATTAATTATTCTTATTGTGCCACAGAAGTCGTGAAATCATTCAATTGTGGCACCATTGTACGAACGAAGATGTTTACTGTTTAATCACAAATATAATTTATTTAAATACTACGCTCTCTGGTCCCGTTTCTCGAAAGCCCCGGGAACTTTTCGGGCCCGCAAAGCCATTTTTAATTAAACTGTATCTATAAACAGGGAGGCGTATGCGCCCGAAACTTCTTGTATGAAGAGAACCTCGCTGCTCATATTTAGAATGTGTGAATATAATTAAGGTTTGAGATTTTGCTAAGGCTTTCCGTGCCCTAGACGGACTTTTCTAAGACCAGTCCTTTCAAGGTATTTGAGTGGATTACTGAAAAAATATAGACATGATTGCCTTTGATTGGTTGTAATCTCCACCCTTTGCCAAAAGGCAACGTATTAGCTTTTGTACGTATTACGGACCGTCGACTCGTTGACAATTACATGACAGCTACATGAAGCAGTTACGAAGTGAAGTTTCGAATCATGTTTGGTGGCATTATGTTTTTATTTGCAAACTGCTCTGAAATCTGCCTGAGCTGAGGCGTATCAACAGCAACCAACTGTTCTCGCAGAAAAGGTAAGCTCTTAATTTCATTTTACTCTGTTTCGCGACGCGTTTAGTAGGTCACAATTCCCTTCTTAACTCATGCAGTAATCAGTAAAATCATGCACGATTTTCCCATTTGGCTTCGCAGGGTCTCGATATAAACTCTAACCTTCTGTAGTAGCTCTTTGCCAGGCCGGTAAAAGACGGGATTTTGACTTTATTTCAGTATTGTATGTGCACTAAACAGGTTTTGACTTGCATTCTTTTGAAATAAATTCACTAGTGGCGCAATATTCGCTCTGGTTCGATTCATTTTATACGTGACATTTGCTTTTATTGACTACATCTATGTTGTTGATATTCATCATTGAATTTTAACTGTATCACTACTTTTGGCTTTGACTGCAACGAGCAACGCCGTAAAATACGTTTCGAGTGAAGAATTATGGCGTAATCCCCTCTCTATTATCCGTCGGACTATGTAAATTTCACTTACCGAACATTTTAACGTGCATTTTAATTATAATTTCAATTCGTTCCAAATGACTCAAATGAATTTTCGTTTGTCGTCGATACAACTTCTGCTATAACACTTGATAGTTAAACTTTGGATTGACGGCAAAAAATTATACAATCGGGCAAAGAGTAGAGGGAGAGCATTATTTCCCTATTGTATTATATCTTAAATATTCATATCCTGAATTTCCTTCGTCTTACATGTCTTCCGGATGTCTTGCCATATCCAATTTTGAACGTGTCCCGTATCACACGGATCACTCATCACGTCACGAGGTTAAGAAATGGTCCTGGCTAGAGTTGCATGAGATTCTTTAATTTGCTACGAGATTTTTATTCGCTTGTTCTTAGATAATGCCCATCGTAATTTGCATGCGTGTTGTTACTTAAGCGCGAAGTGTGAAGGCAATGAAAGCTTTTTTAAGAATTCTGTTACATGTAAAGAAAGAATATGGCCAAGAATAATAATAGTTTGGAAGATGACCGCAGAAAACACTTAGTAAGTTATAAAATGACATGTTACAGCATGTTGTCACTACGGCACGTCGTTAAGATGAAGATGACAGTGGAAAAGCGATTGCGTGACACTTGATAAGTTTTAAAGTAACTTAATTGTTATCACGTATGTGTGACGGAAAAACAGTCTCTGTCTGCGTTTTGTAACTAGTCTGTAGTCTGCAGTCTGCATTTTGTACTGACCGTGCAGAGTTCAGAATGTATCATAATCGCTGTATTAGATGAGAGTGTTTAAGACCCTCTATTAATCAGTTGGAACTGTACACGATATCTTGCATTTCATAGAACCTTTTTTGAGCAACTTAATCTAAATTTCTCAATCCAAGCTGACCGGCAGAAAAATCGCGCGATACACGGGATTAAATTTAGCCGAGGAAATGTTGTACAGTGCAGTGGGAATCATTGCGGATGGTCCCTGAAATGTTTTAACCCCTTCGCTAATTAACCTATTCCTTAGCCTACAACCTTCATAATGGAAAGGAAACTCCGGTTGCGACGACCTCTCGTAAGCGACCAGTTTTCCAAAATACCAAAAGTTTCCAAGTCAAATCACTATATTTGGAACCTCTTGTAAGCGGCCACCTCTCGTAAGCGACCGCGACCACTTTTAGAACTGAAAGTTTGAAATTTTCTTCTGTTTTTAACCTCCCGTAAGCGACCATTTGACAGATAATAAAGCAGAAACTGGACAATAAGTTGTAACATTATCACATTCCTGGATAATACAAGAGACGGGAAATTTCTCAGTGGGAAGTACCGGATTTTTTTTGCAAGAAACTGACTTTTCACATGAACATGGGGTAGATCTCTGCAGTTACCATATGCTAATGAGGCAAAATTTTGACCCAATATGGTCAAAGCTCTCGTAGGCGACCACCTCCCGTAAGCGACCACCAGGGCTTGACATTTTGAGTGGTCGCTTGCGGGAGGTTCGACTGTATGTTTAAACCCTAAGTCGGATTTAAACCCAGCAGCTCGAGTCGACATGAACAGTTTGCGTCCGTGATTCTTCGCGTTTACAAGACCTTACCAATCTGGTAACTGTATTGAATCACACTCAACTTTCAAGGCGAGACGTGGTTGGTATCTGAGCAACACGTGAGTGACGCGTGATTAGCACGTGATCGGCACGTGAATGGAATGAAGCAATAAGTAATATTATATATATGTGACATTGATTCAATTTTCCTTTACTCGAGTATTTTTTTTTTCACCCGACACCCGAACAGCAACAAAATTTATTGCGTTCGCCTTAGTCACTTTTCAATAGCTTTTTAATGACCCTTTGGTTCAACTGATCTAATCATATTCCCATAGAGATCAGGCTTGTGTTTGATTCAACTTCAGGTACATTGACACATTTTAGGTGGCAGGCAGTGAGAATGATTGCTGTTTTGTTTTTCAAATTTTAGTTCCAAGAGCACTCTCTATTGATTTATTTTTCTATGGTGTGACTTGCTATGTGTCATACCCCACAGAGTCGGTGTGAGTTTAGAGTCATGACCGCTGTACAAGACTATTCGTGCTTGTTCCAGTCCACTGAAGAACAGCCGGACCCAATCAATGCAGAGGTGAGGGGTAACCTCCCCTCCTGGCTAACCGGGACCATGATTAGGAATGGGCCTGGTAGATTTGAGTGCGGCGACACTTCCTTCAACCACTGGTTTGATGGCCAGGGACTTTTACACCGCTTTCACATAGAGAACGGCCACGTGATCTACAACAACAAGTTTGTACGCAGCGAAAGTTAT
>OZ026600.1:2849400-2856900 GCA_964020085.1 Micromussa lordhowensis | reverse complement strand
CGCCCTTGTCACTCATGTCACAGTACACACTGAAGGGAGTCACGCCTCCTTTGCCATCAGGGTCAATCATATAATTACCAGAAGAGCTTCCACTCCGGCCAGATTTTATTTTGCTGCAGGACATGGGTGTATTGAACACTTCAAGAACAGATGTAACCTCGATAGAGCGCTGGGAATTTTTTGCTACGCAAGTGTAAGCACCCGCATCACTTGAGGAAACGCTTCGAAGAAGCAAAGTTCCATTTGGATAAAGAACATGATTTTGAGGAAGATTTTGTCCTGATCTCTTCCAATCAATGTGTACTGAACCCTCAGCGATACAATTCAACTTGACATTGTTGTGAACAAACACAACAACTTTCACTGGAGGAGTTAGAATAAATTTGAGTTCGTCAATCACTGTCACTTGAGCGATAGCGGAATCTGTACCCAGGAGATTTTTAACCGCGCATTCGTAAGTACCACCGTCTGCTTTTTCAATATTAGCTATGTTCAAGTTACCAGCAACAACTGTAGTTTTCCCTTTGGGCAATTGACTAAACGCTTTACGCCACGTGACCGTTGGAGTCGGCTGACCAGTAGCTTTGCAGACAAGGCTCAGGTTCTGTCCTTCTTCAATAGTAACAGATGATGGCTTCCGAGAGATCATGGCGCCAACTGAGTAATTGAAAAACAACACAACAATACACCTTATTCTAAAATGCCCGCCATTTTCGTGTTCTTTTGTTTGCTTGCAAATTAGCCCTCGTTGCCTCGTTCAAGGGAAAATATTCTTTTGAATTTCGAGTTTACGAACGAGGCAACAAGGGCTAATTTGGAGGCAAACAAAAGGCCACAAAATGGTGGCCATTTTGGAATAAGGTGTATGTACAAGAAAAAATTTGAATGTAAAAAGTCAACTGATCAACATAACCAGGCGTGGGAATTGAACCCATAACCTTCTTTGTCCCACGCTCGTGTCATGTTGGTCAGTTCACTTATCACATTTCATTACTGAGTTCAAAATTCACCATCTTGATTCAATTATCAAGAAGAGATTTGAACTAAGCAATTGAAAAAAGAAAGACTGTTCCATATTTTGAATTATTTAGGACGAGTAATGGTCTCCTGTTTAGAACGATTTGTATTCTAATTGCTAAATTCCAATTTGTTGTTAGAGAGATATTGCAGAAAATGATCACCCCCTAAGAAAAAGTCGCGATAAGGATATCTCTTAATTGGAAAGACGTTAGATTTCCCCTTGAGGCAGTGAAGTAATCATAAATAATAAAATGACTAAAACCAACACTATTCACCTTGAACAGATAAAGTGGCAGATGACGTCACCTCTCCAAGAATGTTTCTTGCTACACAAGTGTACCTTCCCTCATCTTGTGAGGTCAAATCAGTTATCATCAAGCCACCACGTGACGGTACAACTCGTTTGCCCGCGACAAGATTGGAATTCTGTTTCAGCCACGTGACTTTAGGTTCTGGGTTCCCTTTAGCTTCACACTGAAACGAGGCTGTACCGGATTCGTTTACCACCATGGACTTCGGAGGAGCCACAATTGAAGGGGCTGAGATAGATTTGCCTGGATCGCCCTCAGGTCCCTGGGGTCCTTGAGGGCCAGGAGGTCCCTGGATTCCCTGGGGTCCTTGATTTCCTTTAGTTCCCTGGGGTCCTGGAGGTCCGGGTGGTCCGTGTTTACCTGGAGAGCCTCTGGGACCAGGCCTGCCTCGTCTTCCCCTGATGTTTTTGGGACACTGAACATTGCAGGTCACGCTACTCAAGGCAAGTTGCAGTCTTCTGATGACGTCACGATCGATGGTTTCACTGGCATTGGTATTTGTGTCTGTAGTTTCCACACTGCGTTTCTGACGAGCGTGTGGCTCTGCAGCAAACATAGGACAGAAGTTCTACTTAGTTGATGCACTTAATTATTCCATTATTCCAGGTGCGACGGTATTATATTAATAAGTCATGTCGGCTCTCAAAACTAATCAAGTTTTATCATTATTTTACCGAGTTTTTCGTTTATTTTTTTTTTGTTTCATTGTGTTCGAACAAATAGTTTGGGATGTCCTTGCAACAGAATCAAAACAAATACCAGTTACACCAGGGGCAGGGCTAAGTCACGGTTCGAAAGTTGGTTAAAGCTAACTTATGATTGAAAGTTAACTGAAGTATTAATTTCTTTTGTATAAAAATAGTTTTACTGCTTTTGTTTTGAGAAATGTTCGGTTAATAAAATTCAAAACTGAAGGACAGGCAATATAAATATCAACGTTCTCCTTAATCTTCTGTTAGCTTAATCGGTCTTGGTCGGTACGGGCTTCTAATTCCTACTTTGACTTGAAACCAAATATCTAACGTAACGTTTCTGCCGTAACGTTTCTGCTATGTTAATGCTCCCAACCCCTGAGAGACAGCAACGCAGACAACAATAAATGTGGGAAAAGGGGTTGGGAATGAAGTACTCCAACAGGCCAGTATCACTAACAGAATACTAGTAGCTAGGTAAGATGGGAGGGGTCAACACCCCCCTCACTTCCTTTCTCTCTAGGGGTGCAGGTCACGATCCCCTAAGAGAGGTCCTACTCCTCTTGAGGGCTGCAGATCACAATACCCTGCAAGAGTTCCTTACTGCTCTTTAGGGCTGCCGTCCGTTCACAATACCCTAATCTTAGGGCTGCCGTCCGTTCACAATACCCTAAAAGAGGTCCTTACTCCTCTCCAGGGCTGCAGGTCACAATACCCTGCGAGAGGTCCTTAATCCTCCTCAGGGCTGCAGTCACAATACCCTGGAGGTCCTTAGTCAGGTAAGGTGCTTAAGACTCATGGTTACCATGGCAACCAATCCATTCTGTGAGTCTATGGGGCAAAGGGTGACCTGTATGGGAGCACTTCATCCCCACAAATACACGAAGTGTATTCCCCATAGACGAAACAAACCCAGCCCAAAACATGTTTAGTTAGATGTAGCACCAAACAACTGACATGAGCATATTGAGAGGGCAGTAGACCAGACATGGAGAGAAGCTGCTTAGTTTCAGATTTAAGTCCCACTTTAGCGAAGGGAGAATCAGATAAGAACTGGGAAAGCAGACCGGTTGAAGTACCTAGGGAAGACAGAAAAGTTTTCACAGCCCTGACAGGGCAGATTGTCTGGTCAGTCTTCCCTATAATAATAGTATGTATACATGTATATATTGACTTTTTAAATAATGTCTGCCATTAAAAGGCCAAATGACATGTTGAAAGGTAAAAGGAATGAAATTCTTGCAGTCTTGTATAAGCTCCATAGTAGAGGGGGGGAGGGGGGGCGGAACACCTAGGCTTCAGGCGTAGGAATGAGGGATCTGGTTATGCCCATGGAGTGCAATGGCTGGAAACGGTGTTTTCATCAACCTGGTGACAAAACAGCAAAGAGCAAACAATCAATGTACTTTTAACGATTATCGCATCTCCGGTTGTGTGAATTTCGAATATGGGCCCCAAAATACAGGGACAGTGCTTTTCTAAAGTCGTGTTACTTTTGAGGATGCGTTTTTCATGGTTCATACAGGTTTGATGACCTTTTATTCAAGGACTTTTCCAGGACTTTTCAAGGACTTTTAATAATATTCAAGGAGTCCATTTCCACAAGCACGATATCACATCTTTTCCACAGTCACTCCAAAAAAGCAATTCTTGTAAGTGCAAATAAGTCATACAATCAAAGGATTAGATTGTACAGAATTATTCCTTCAGCTTTTCCAGCACGGAACTTAAGTTTTAAATTTGTAATTTTTAACTACTATTGTTTTTGTGCTTTTCACTTTTCATGTGCGATTTCAATGCAGACTCTCCCATGTTTGAAATGTCGATCATTCGATCGCAGCAATTGCACAAGGCCTTTTTCCAGTCAACCAACCTTTGTACTTTGAATTAGGTTCCCACTGCCGATTGTAAATGCAATTTCCTCTTTGACCTTTTGAACTCATTAAGACACAAAAAATAGGACCAGAGAAGAATAAATTTCACACTTCGCAGCTACTTCGCGCTACGTTCATTTGCTAAGAGGGGGGCTAAACAATGCACCTGGCATTACCCCATTGAAGGCGCGGTTACTTAGATACTTTGAATAAAAAATACCGAATTGTCCTGCTATAAAAAGCTTGGCCGTTTTTTCTCAACTGATTTTAGATGTTGACGCAATCTTTTCAATCTTTTCATGTCAAAATGAACTTATTTTGCTTTATCCTCAAGTATTCAAGGACTTTTTCATGAAATTCAAGCACTGCTTATCCAAATTCAAGGAGTTTTCAAGGAGAAAATCATTTTCAAGGAGTTTTCAAGGACCTAGCAGTTTTTCAAGGAGTATTCCAGGCCCGTGCGAACCATGTTCTTACATCACAACAATTCTTTATTTCCGAACCGCTATCTGAGAGTATATGGGTTCGACTCCAAGCATGAACTGAAATGTTCAGTTCTTTGTCCCACGCTCACCACATACATGATCATAATTTCAACTTTCACTACTCCCAATAATAATATTTGTCTACAGGATACTTGGGAATGACACAGTTATGAAAATGGTCCACGACAAATTCAGGTAAAATAATACAAGGAAAGGATGAACTTATCTGAATTACGGTGTTTCCAATAGCGTCCAAGAATAAAACACTCCAAACAAAGTGGCCGCAACTTCTCTTCAGTATCCGAGTACGCCGGATTATCTACATGTATCCTTCCTGAGCAGGTATATCCTGAAATGGTTCCGCGTGTTGGAAGACATCTGATAGACTCGATGTTTCGTGGCGTGACAAGATCGACGGATAGTGTAGTACGATGAACAGTTGTGGCTGATGGCGAAGAATTGGGCTGCAAAACTTGTACTGCGGCCAGAGCTGCTTGGTTAGCAATTGCCCTCAGAGCAGCCGAGATGGACTCCTCAATCAATCGTCGTATAGCATTTCAGGACGTTCGCGCCAATTGTTTCCCGCCTGTTGTCTTGTAGATTATTTGTCGTTACACTTTCGTTCAAAAAGACACGGCTTGGGAAGCAGAACTTCTAAGCCGGCTCAAAAGAGCGGTCCTGTTACCGGAGGAGGCGCTATTCCTTTGTCTGCGTTAAATTCTCAGCTGTTAAACCGAATAGTCGGTTAGATTTGCGGAATCATGTTTTGAGCACGAGGTCTTCGACCAAGACGAATCGGCGGCATTATCCTTCGACGCAAAAGAATGTTCGTAAATCGTGAACGTGAATTTGTGGGAAAAACCAAAATGAACTGAAACTCAGAGTAGGACGGTGAGACGGAAACGAAAAATAATTGTACTAGAAAGCAAACTAAAGCAGGGAAGATGTTTGCCTGCTAGAGTGATGGAATGAATAAACACCAGGGTTATATTCAATACACTAGGAGTTGATTGACAGTGAATAAGAGCTATCCTGATTGGCTCGGCCTGCAGATTGCACTATGGACGCACATGATCAGAACTGAACTTTGGCCTGAAAAAACCTACAAAAGGTATATGGTTTTTCAGCCGTTTTGGCCATAAATAGGGTGTCGAGTTTGGGCATTCTGGTCGTAAATAGAATATGGTTTTTGCTCTCTTTTCTCGAGATGGGTACATTTTTTAAGAACAATCTACCTTTTCATCATTATCGATAAGATCATCAGCCAAAGCCCTTCATAAATTAAGTTTAGTACAACTGTGCCAGCCACAACGGTCATAAATAGGATGTCAAATTTTCGTTCAGGCCATAAATAGGGTAGGAAAAATCGCAAATTTTGGTCATAAATAGGGTAAGGGCTTTCGGGAAGCGGGCCGCACACCCCTACCCAATTTTTCTGAGAGTATCCCCCCCCCCCCCGGGTTTAAGCTACAGTTTTCTGGATGTAAATAACATTAGCTGTGTTCAGGTTTAATAAACAGTTGTGTTACTTACCTTTCTCTATGTCACTGAAAAGCATTTTCATCACAGATTCTTTGTCTTCGTGTGCTGTGTTTCGTAGGTCGAGCTTGTCTTCTCTTTGTTGATTCAAGACTTGAAGCATTTGTCGATGAGCGCGGAGTTCGATCTCGACGTGAATCAATCCCGAAAGGCAAATAACAGACAGAAATATCGATAAAAACACCACCGTGCTCGAGACTGGGTGAGTTTTTGATATCTCCATAACACAGTGTTCCGCCTTTTTCAGGGTCTATGAGAACTCGCAAGCTTGAATGAAAAACTCCTTGATGTAAAGAAAGCAACCAGTCGGATTCGTGATCGAAGCGAGACAGAAACACAACGCCTGTAGGTATTGCGTTTTGACCTATTTCAGTCCGACCCTTTTCCGGTCTCAGCATGTATTGGATAATAGGCCAGGTACTTTTTCAATTGTTCAGCTCTGTTAGGGTTGAAGGTTGCGTCTGAAATTGATTGAAAAGGAAACAAAATATACGCGTGAAACTCACGGCTTAATTACAGTACTAACTTCATTTCCTGCAGATTGTTAGTGTTGAATTGGCTGAAGGAATTTTTTTTGTGATGGTCTGAATTTCAGCGTAAGTGTCTTTCTTTCAAATTTAATCTGTGTTCAGCCCCTGTTTTTCCTTGTCCGTCGCGCGTGACATGAAAGAAAGCGTTGGAATAAACATGACCGCTCGCGCGAAGGCCCTCGTGAGGCTAAATCACCCTTTTCCGCTTTTGTTCTTCCTTTTAGCTTTTCTCTTATATCGTTTATGTTAAATTGCATCATTTACCATAGAAATAGTTATATTTGGAAACGCTCTTAGGTATTGTTATCAAACAAAAATAATACTTTTTTCTGGCATGCACACTTGATGTAATTAGCCCAATTTCGATGGTAAAATTTCGGCCTAAAACCAATAGACTTCAGCACGACGCATAAATTTTCCGTCCTGCCGAGGAAAGAAAGTAACTCAATGTTCGTGTTTTTTTTATACGTATATTTATTTTCTAGTTATTATGGGGACCCACATTTACTTGCGTGTTAGGTATTTTCCAATTTATTAAGAAACACAGGTGCATGGATTTCAGTGTTCCCGAGTGGTTTCAATGGAAGCAAAACAATGCACCAGGCATCACGTGGTGGACAGAAAGCAAGGGACGTACGCCAGCATCTTCACAGCCGAACCATTTTTCGTGTTCCATCAAGTCAATGCTTTCGAAAGAGACGGGAAGATTTATCTGGATGCGTCCTGTTTCCATGACAACACAATTATCAATCAGACTAGCCTGGGGCGCTTTCCATTCGACAAAATTTTCCGGTTTGAAATTCCGGGTATTCCATGCGACGAATGGAACAGTATTTTCCGGTTCCTTGGACTAACAAGTTTCGCGCGAAAATACGAAATCAAACGGAGGACTCTTTTACCTTTGTTTACTTGCTTTCTGGTTGCTCGATCGACGACGCTGAAGTTAAAATAAACCATGTATTAGGTGAGGGTGACATTATAACTTTTATCGTAAGAATTTAAAAGGAGTCCGCGACTAGAGTTAGGGTACGATACCTTTTTATTTTCCT
>OZ026600.1:2836900-2844400 GCA_964020085.1 Micromussa lordhowensis | reverse complement strand
CAGGGTCAATCGCATAATTACCAGAAGAGCTTCCACTCCGACCAGATTTTATTTTGCTGCACGACATAGGTGTATTGAACACTTCAAGAGCAGATGTTACCTCGATAGAGCGCTGGGAATTTTTTGCTACGCAAATGTAAGCACCAGCGTCTCTTGAGGAAACGCTTCGAAGAAGCAAAGTTCCGTTTGGATAAACCACGTGATTTTGAAGAAGATTTTGTCCTGATCTCTTCCAATCTATGTCTACTGAACCCTCAGCGATACAATTAAATTTGGCATTATTGTAAACAGACGCAACAACTTTTACTGGAGGAGTTAGGATAAATTTGAGTTCGTCAATCACTGTCACTTGAGCGATAGCGGAATCTGCACCAAGGAGATTTTTAACCGCGCATTTGTAAGTACCACTGTCTGCTTTTGCGATATTTACTATGTTTAGGTTACCAGCAACAACTGTAGTTTTCCCTTTTGGCAGTTGAGTAAACGCTTTACGCCACGTGACCGTTGGAGTCGGCTGACCAGTAGCTTTGCAGACAAGGCTCAGGTTCTGTCCTTCTTCAATGGTAACAGATGATGGCTTCCGAGAAATCATGGCGCCAACTGAGTTCAAGGGAAAATATTCTTTTGAATTTCGAGTTTAAGAAATAGGCAACAAGGGCTAATTTGAAGGCAAACAAAAGACCACAAAATGGTGGCCATTTTGGAATAAGGTGTATGTACAAGAAGAAATTTGAATGTAAAAAGTCAACTGATCAACATAACCAGGCGTGGGAATTGAACCCATAACCTTCTTTTTCCCACGCTCGTGTCATGTTTATCAGTTCACTTTTCACATTTCATTACTGAGCTGAAAATTCTTCATCTTTATTCCCTGATCAAGAAGAGATTTGAACTAAGCACTTGAGCTGCAACTAGGGAAAAAAATAAAGACTGTTCTATATTTTGAATTAGTTAAGACAAGTAATGGCCTGCTGTTTAGAACAATTTGGATTCTAATTTCTCAGTTCCAATTTGTTATAAGATTCAGCTTCTGTCAAGAGAGACGTTGCAGAAAATAATCATCCCTTAAGTATAAGTCGCGATGAGGATATCCCTTAATTGGAAGCTTACAAAGACGTTAGATTTCCCCTTGAGGCAGTGAAGTAATCACAAATAATAAAATGACTATTCACCTTGAACAGATAAAGTGGCAGATGACGTCACTTCTCCAAGAATATTTCTTGCTACACAAGTGTATCTTCCCTCATCTTGTGAGGTCAAATCAGTTATCATCAAGCCACCACGTGACGGTACAACTCGTTTGTCCGCGAGAAGATTGGAATTATGTTTCAGCCACGTGACTTTAGGTTCTGGGTTCCCTTTAGCTTCACACTGAAACGAGGCTGTACCGGATTCGTTTACCACCATGGACTTCGGAGGAGCCACAATTGAAGGGGCTGAGATAGATTTGCCAGGATCGCCCTCAGGTCCCTGAGGGCCTTGAGGGCCAGGAGGTCCCTGGATTCCCTGGGGTCCTTGATTGCCTTTAGTTCCCTGGGGTCCTGGAGGTCCGGGTGGTCCGTGTTTACCTGGAGAGCCTCTGGGACCAGGCCTGCCTCGTCTTCCCCTGATGTTTTTGGGGCACTGAACATTGCAGGTTACGCCACTCAAGGCAAGTTGCAGTCTTCTGATGACGTCACGATCGATGGTTTCACTGGCATTTGTATTTGTGTCTGTAGTTTCCACACTGCGTTTCTGACGAGCGTGTGGCTCTGCAGCAAATATAGTACAGAAGTTCTACTTAGTTGATACACTTAATTATTCCATAGGTGCGACCGTATTAGATTAATAAGTCATGTCGGCTCTCAAAACTAATCAAGTTTTATCATTATTTTACCGAGTTTTTATTTGTTTTTTTTTTTCATTGTGTTCGAACAAATAGTTTGGGATGTCCTTGCAACAGAATCAAAACAAATACCAGTTACACCAGGGGCAGGGCTGAGTTGTTCGAAAGTTGGTTAAAGCTAACTTATGATTGAAATTTAACTGAAGTATTAATTTCTTTTGTATAAAAATATTTTTACTGCTTTTGTTTTGAGAAATGTTCGGTTAATAAAATTCAAAACTGAAGGACAGGCAATATAAATATCAACGTTCTCCTTAATCCTCGGTTAGCTTAATCGGTCTTCGCCGGTACGGGCTTCTAATTCCTACTTTGACTTGAAACCAAATATCTAACGTAACGTTTCTGCCGTAACGTTTCTGCTATGTTATGTAATTCTGTTTTAACGATGGTTTGTAACTGTTGTCAACATTATTGTTTCAAATGGCATCGACCAAGCTCAACTTTGATACGAAAACAAATTTCGATCACGTGAGCTGTCCTGCGAGCTCGCGTGATGCCCTGCGTAGCTTGTTGATCGACTTGAAAGTTATAATATTCATTCATGCTGAGGCTAATAGCTTCTGGACCCCTCGACGCATGACAGCCCCTCGACACATGAGTATCATCATTTCTGACTACTTAAGAGTAAAAAAAGATATTGCTTTGGTACGTATGCAAAATCATCAGTTCAGTTGTAAAGTTTACAGTTATTGATGAGCTTAGAACTATCTGCAATACTGGCTCGAAACTGGTACTGATTTTCCCCAAATTAAAGTAACACGATATCGATTGACTGAGAGTCATGTTTCAACTTCCTTATTGTTTCAGCTCCCGGAGGCGGAGGCGGGGGGGGGGGGGGTACTCCATTATGCGGGGGGCGGGGGTACTCCATTATATGGTCTACATAGGTATGTGCGGCCCCAAAAGGTATATAGTTTTTCAGCCGTTTTGGCCATAAATAGGGTGTCGAGTTTGAGCATTTTGGTCGTAAATAGATTATGTTTTTTGCACTCTTTTCTTGAGATGGGTACATTTTTGAAGAAGAATCTACCTTTTCATCATTATCGATAAGATCATCAGCCAAAGCCCTTCATAAATTAAGTTTAGTACGACTGTGCCAGCCACAACGGTCATAAATAGGATGTCAAATTTTCGTTCAGGCCCTAAATAGGGTAGGAAAAATCGCAAATTTTGGTCATAAATAGGGTAAGGGCTTCGGGAAGCGGGCCGCACACCCCCACCCAATTTTTCTGGGAGTATCCCCCCCCCCCCCTGGGTTTCAGCTACAGTTTTCTGGATGTAAATAACATTAGCTGTGTTCAGGTTTAATAAACAGTTGTGTTACTTACCTTTCTCTATGTCACTGGAAAGCATTTTCATCACAGATTCTTTGTCTTCCTGTGCTGTGTTTCGTAGCGGGATTTTTTCTTCTCTTTGTTGATTCAAGACTTGAAGCATTTGTCGATGAACGTGAAGCTCGATCTCGACGTGGATCAATCCCGAAAGACAAACAACAGACAGAAATATCGATGAAAACACCACCGTGCTCGAGACTGAGCGAGTCTTTGATATCTCCATAACACAGTGTTCCGGCTTTTCAGGGTCTATGAGAACTCGCAAGCTTGAATGAAAAACTCCTTGATGTAAAGAAAGCAACCAGTCAGATTCGTGATCGAAGCGAGACAGAAACACAACGCCTGTAGCTATTGCGTTTTGACCTATTTTCTGACCCTTTTCCGGTCTCAGCATGTATTGGATAATAGGCCAGGTACTTTTTCAATTGTTCAGCTCTCTTAGGGGTGAAGGTTGCTTCTGAAATTGATTGAAAAGGAAACAAAATATACGCGTGAAACACACTGCTTAATTACAGTACTAACTTCATTCACTACAGATTGTTAGTATTGAATTGACTGAAGGAATTTTTTTTGTGATGGTCTGAATTTCAGCGTAAGTGTCTTTCTTCAAATTTAATCTGTGTTCAGCCCCTGTTTTTCCTTGTCCGTCGCGCGTGACATGGAAGAAAGCGTTGGAATAAACATGACCGCGCGCGCGAAGGCCCTCGTGAGGCTAAATCACCCTTTTCCGCTTTTGTTTTTCCGCTTTTCTCTTGTATCGTTTATGTTAAATTGCACCATTTACCATAGAAACTTCTCGTTCACACCACTTTGTTATATTTGGAAACGCTCTCGGGCATTGTTATCAAACAAAAATAATCCTTTTTTCTGGCAAGCACACTTGATGTAATTAGCCCAATTTCGATAGTAAAAATTCAGCCTAAAACCAATAGACTTCAGCACGACGCATACATTTTTTCGTCCTGCCGAGGAAAGAAAGTAACTCGATGTTCCTGTTTTTTTTTATAGGTATATTTATTTTCTAGTTATTATGGGGCACCAGATTTTATTACTTGCGTTTTAGGTATTTTCCATTTTATTAAGAAACACAGGTGCAAGGATTCCAGTGTTCCCGAGTGGTTTCAATGGAAGCAAAATAACGCGCCAGCTGATAACTAAAAGAGGCAATTTTACCTAGCATAAATGTGTTTATTTGTCGATTTCCCGTTTTGTGATCACGGAGCAAGATCACCACCTCATTAAGAGGAAGTCCACTTGTAGTAAGTCTAGGAAGCCATCAGCATCCCGTGATTCTAAACTATTTTAAGATCGCAAAGCGATCTTAAAGTGAATGTCGATAAACTATCAAGCAGACAGGTGATGAGAATAACGAAAATCATCAGCTAGAGACCTTGACATCGTCGATCAGAGAATTAGTTAATCAGTATATATAGTGGAGCCCGGGAGGACGAGAGGGAGAGGGGAAACTCCCAAATAGAAAGGTCAGGGGCCGATCCTCCGAAAATGAGAATTAAACCCCTAAAGGGGACCAATCTGGGCGTGGCTAGGGCTTTATTTGACCCGTAAAAGCCTCCGCTTAAATTGGAATAGGCTTGATTACCAACCGCTCGGTTCGGGAAAGGAACCGGGAAGTGAGCCTAAAAGCGGAAATAGGAGCGTTTTTTTAATCGTTGTCTCCCCGAGTGCTCCTTGAAAAATGCTTTGACAGCTAAAAATAAAGGCGTTTCGTACTGAGCACCCGAAGTAAGGCTAAAGTCCTTGATTTACACCCCTAAGCAAGACGATGAGCATCCCCGACTATAGGAGTCCCCCCCACCCCTCTCCGCACAGGTAGTGGATCTCCACCTTGAGAGTTGATTCAGCAAGCTGTACAACACACCGACCATAAACTTGGAGACAAACGAAAAACCAGCCCACTAATTTTAGGAACAAACACTTCTGTAGGGCATTTTCACTCACGTGGTCGGCAGCCATGCAAACTTTATATAAGAAAAGAGTTCCACTCTCACAGGACTGGTTTGGTACACCAACATGGCCGCCGTTTCATTGCCAAAATAGCGGCCGTGACGTCATGTGAAAACTCTCTATTGTTCTTTTTTCGGTCTACTATACATTTTCATCAATAGCTTTCATTAGTCGTTATGTTTAATTTCTCGTCGGTATAAAGTTAATTAGCTAAGACTTAAAATTCATTCGCGAAGTGTCATAGAATTGATAGCGAGCTTTAAATATTATACTACATAGAATATTATTACATTGTATGTATATAGGTCGTATCAACAACGTAACGTTTAATTGTACCCAGCTCACCAGCTATGCTTTGCCATAACACTTGAGTTTTCCTAATGTATGATATCCTTCTTCGTTTGAGGAATCCAAGTCTCCCAGTCTGATTTGTGTCACAGGCAGAGCAGACTTGTCTGTCAACAGGCCGCTGTCCTCATACCAACTGCCAAAACCACCGTTATCACAGTTACACTTTGTACCACCAGTACAAGAGTTTGTTACTCCGCATGCGCACATCTTGTCATGGCCTGTAGCTCCTCCCCAGTAGTTCATCCGTCTTCCATCACGTGACACCCACCAAGCATGACCACTCGCAATAAACATTACATCGTTATGACACTGTTCACAGTTCTGTGAGATTCGAGTGAGTGCTGCTAGCTGAGCGGTGCTGACTCCAGTGTACCGCACATCTTTACTGTAACATCCTGGAGAATAACATCCATTAGGACCAACATGGGCTCTAATCTCACTGTCGTGACTGATCACCGTCACGCCAACTCCGCCCTTGTCACTCATGTCACAGTACACTCTGAAGGGGGTCACGCCTCCTTTGCCATCAGGGTCAATCATGTAATTACCAGAAGAGCTTGTACTCAGGCCAGATTTTAATACGCTGCAGGACATGGGTGTATTGAACACTTCAAGAACAGATGTTACCTCGATAGAGCGCTGGGAATTTTTTGCTACGCAAGTGTAAGCCCCAGCGTCACTTGAGGAAACGCTTCGAAGAAGCAAAGTTCCATCTGGATAAAGAACATGATTGTGAGGAAGATTATTTTGTCCTGACCTCTTCCAATCTATATGTACTGAACCCCCAGCGATACAATTTAATTTGGCATTATTGTAAACAGACGCAACAACTGTTACTGGAGGAGTTAGGATAAATTTGAGTTCGTCAATCACTGTCACTTGAGCGATAGCGGAATCTGCACCAAGGAGATTTTTAACCATGCATTCGTAAGTACCACTGTCTGCTTTTGAAATATTAACTATGCTCAAGTTACCAGCAACAACTGTTGTCTTCTGTTTTGGCAGTAGACTAAACGCCTTACGCCACGTGATCGTCGGAGTCGGCTGACCAGTAGCTTTGCAGACAAGGCTCAGGTTCTGTCCTTCTTCAATGGTAACAGATGATGGCTTTCGAGACATCATGGGGCCAACTGGGTAATTCAACAACAACAAAACAAAGTACTCAAAAAGATTTTAATTGAGAACTTGAACTATGACTAGCGAAAAATTTGAAGACTGTTAGATATTTCACAATTATTCTTTGAAATCGAGGTGAATAGCGGCAGAATATTAATATTCTGCCGCTCTTCGCCACGTTTGAAAAGAATGAATGGTTTTGTATATACACACAAAGTGACCCCAACAACAAGAAAACTATTAAAAGTCGATTTAAGGAGGCTCGAAAGGGTTTTTCGTTGCTATATTGCTTTTGAAACGATGGAAGATTACAAAGAAGGATGTTTAATGGTGTGGGCAAACTATATGTCTCCTTGCAACTCTATTATTGGGGTATACTTTAAGGGTACTTGTGACGTCATATCAGTTACCATGGCAACGCACGAGGTCCACAAAAGCGTCCTCTAAATTTCAGTTTTTGTAAATTATCTGAGAAACTAATTCGGTGACCTACCATTTTTATCTCTTTGTTGGAAAGTTCCCTAAATTCTTTAACTTTTCAGACAGTATGGAAAAATTTTATCTAGTAGAATTAAATATATTTCAAGAAAACGCGTTTTATGGCTTACAGAAAATTCCACTAGATAATTTCCCCCGAAACTTTTATATCTGAAGTGCCATCGCGAATGGTGCGTGTATGCAAAAAATCAAGATAGGTCACCGAGCGAACTTTCGAGCTATAAACAAACGTTTTCCACAGATTTTATTTCCGGTTCGCGCGATTTTACACAGCATTAACTTCCGGTGTGCTGATTTTAATACTGATCAGCTGACGCGTGCATCTTAGTTATTGTGTGTGTAGATTGCGCG
>OZ026600.1:2821900-2831900 GCA_964020085.1 Micromussa lordhowensis | reverse complement strand
CATGACGTGGCATGTGAATTTTCGTGCGCAGTAAGGATGCGCAGAAACAATTAGCGCGAACGCCTCTAAGTTTTTTTTCTTCTAATTTAATCTGTGACCAGCGCGCGCCTGTTTTTCGTTTCCCGTCGCGAGTGACACGAAAAAAAGCGCTGGAATAAAACTAGTGGCGCGCGCGAGGGCCCCCGCAGAGCCGTTTGAGTTCTTACGACAGAATCTACTGACAATGAAAATGAGAATAGTGGCTTGTAAACGAGTCCTTATTCTGCGTTTTGTTTTGTTTGTTTTTTTTTCATCTGCTTTTCTCTGAAGAGGGCTTTTTCTTATCGATTAATATTTAAATTGTGAAGACATGATTGATCATCGCAGTTATATAAACAACTTAAGCAGTTGTCAAATTAAAGCCTGAAAAAAAAAAAAAATCAGGCCTGAACGGGATTCGAATCCATGACCTCTGCGATACCGGTGCAGTGTTCTACCAACTGAGCTATCAACTGACAGCACAACAGATGTCAACAACTACCAGCGCCTTACAAACGACTTATCCACGACGCAAAGGAAACCGACAAACGGACTTCTAACAGACCGACTTAAGGTCATTCCACTGAAATAGAACCTACACTGAGATTTTTGTCAAACTTCGCCTATTGATTGTTTATATTGTAGGAACTTAAATTTGGAAATAAAAATGTGGGGTACCCAGGTTCGTTTAGGAGCAACAGCACGTTGTTTATACCATATAAATCCTTATAATATTACCATGATTGCTTGCAATATTCACGTTTCCGACGATTGCTTCTTGCTTAAACGAATTGGCACATATTTATTTTACATAGAGCAATTCACTACTCAATTCAATACAACAGAAAAAATGATGGGTCACCACGCTCGTTTTTGAGAAAATGACGATTTACCTATATGGCGAAGCCCAGCCACAAAGAAAAAGCTGCCATTTTCAGTGCGCGCGCTAATCACGCGTAAAATTATGCGCAGTAGGGATGCGCAATGCAATACTGGGAATGACCTCAAGGCGGGAAACATGAATAGGCGTGAAATTTAAAGTGATATAAAAAAGGAAATTGTTAGGATTAAGATGGGTTGGAAACACTACCAGACAGTTGCCCCCCCGCAAAAGAGAGCCCTTGGTTGCTAGGGGACTGTTTGGTATCCGTCTACTAATTCTTCACTTCAAATTTCAATTTTCCAAATCCATCAAATCTTCAACATTTCATATTTTCCTCAATTTAACCTATCCTTTGAGAAATAATATCTCTTTCCCAAAATGCCCAAAAATCACCCAAAAATTTACACAAAACTGCCAAACAGTGGTTAATGAGATAAGCAGAGAGATTTAGCGTCGCTTGAAACGTGACCGAGATATTGGCAGAAAGGCCGTGCTAAGGGAACTCAAAACAGCCTTCACGTTTACCCCCGCCTTAATTTTACTAACTATAGACGGACCTCAAACCAACCAGTTTGACTGATAAAACACGGATCGAAACTGACCAATGACTGATGACAAACTTTACAGGAGTCTTTCAGCCAATAACATCATGGGTAAACTGACCAATCACTTTCAACGGACCAAACTTATAACATCATCGACTGACAGACACTATTCACTTGACTCTGAAGATTATTTCCGCTCAGGTTGTCGAAACCTCAGTCACCAACAGGAGTTCTTCTCAGAACTACCCTCACCTGGACGATCATACTATACGAACTACTGATACTCCTGGGTTCAAACAACCATTTGCTATAAAAACAAATTTGTTATTGATAAGGTCAAATTAAAATCGACTAAAAGAGAGTGGGGTAGATATTTGTAATACTTTTATATGAATCTAGTTTTAGTCTTTTCTTCTCTTTTTGTATGATTTTCTTTAGTTCTTTTTTTTATACAGCTTTTCATATTTTTGCATATTTTATTTCATTAATTAACTATTTATTTGTTTTTTATTTATTTTACGCAGGACCCATATTATAGCAGTTTCAGTATAACTGAATTGGTTATGTCAAAATGTCAAATGTCAAATGTTTGTTTATAGTGGAACATGCACTTAGCTACACCAAGCTACAATAGTTTACAGGCATGCCACTCAAACAGCTGAAACAAATAATTCAAATTAAACATAACATTGTTAAGAATCCCAACTGGCCGGAGGCAGACCAGTTGGCTATTTACAAGTGTGGCCGAGGATTTGAACTCGGGCGTTCCGTGAAACAAATATTAATCTAGCTAGTGGCCAGAGCGGGACTCGAACCCGGGACCGCTGGATTGCGAGTCCGACGCGCTGACCACTCGGCCACGCTGCCTCTTTATTTACTATTATTGTTTACTATTTTATTTGTCGGATTTTCAGATGCTCACTGTATCGTTCTTTAGCAAAATATTTAATTTATTGATTAGGGTGGCCTGCCATGATGTGAAAGGAAACTAACTCGATTTTCATTCTCTTCCTGGTTATAAACAGTCGGGCACAACATTTATTTGAGTTTTAGGCATTTCCATTTTATGAAAAACATAGTTTTCACACTGGCACTACAGTACGAACGTCGACGCTCGAGCATATGTCAGCATTATCAAGTCTACCTCCCTTGTACACTCCAGGGGTCATCTGTGGTATCAAGCAATAGCGATAGTATAATCTGTCAAAACTTTTAATTTTTCCTTTGTATACTTCTCACATTTAAGGAAGCACTGAAACATTCCCCTGGCATTAACAATCTCGGGAAAAAGGGAAGCTTGTACAGGAAAAGAGCACGTGAGGGCTGAATGTATTGACATACACTTGCTAGTTTTTATTCCGGTTTTCAGTCAGTTTCCTTCAATCGATTGTTGACAGCCGGCTTTATCATACAAAAATTTGAAATATTGATCTAATTATCATAATGTAAATATATATACACTTCAGTCTACTCAAGCTAAGAGCTTTATTCCTTCTCATGTCTTACTTATGCATAGTGTTTATCTGTACAAATTAGATACATTTTTATATTCTTATACATTTTGTAGTAGTTATATAATCTTAGTTAGTTTAGTTCAATATATATTTCCAAATGTACATTTTTACTTTGTGTTATTTTGTTTTCTTGGCGCACCTGTAAACTAGCTGGTGCGCCTGTAGACTCTGCTTATTTTAAGTCTATGGGACGTACCGTTACCGTATAAGTGTACGACCAAGTAAAAAATACTATGTCGATGTCTATGTTTGTTACAGGTTTTCAGTCTTGATGTATCTAAAGCTATTAAATATTTTTTTGTGGACAAGTTTTTTTTTGCCGTGTTCTGCCGGGCCAAAATTGTTTTAGGCCAGAAAAAGTAAGTTTCTAGGTGGCGCTAAAATGTCAGACAAGGCCGTGAACCAATTCACTGTCTCAGGACCAGAGGACCTTTCAATATAGAGCGACCTGTGTCTGTGGAATGAAATGCAGCCTGCGCTCAAATTTATCCAATCCGTGACGAATTTTAAGCACCTACTCAGGCGAAAGCTATTTATTCAACCTTTGTCTTCTTTTCACGTTACCATTGTCATGTGTTTAGCTTTCTGCCCTTTTTTTAATTTGGTCTCTTGATTTTGTGATGTAACATTGACTCTGAAAAGCCCCGTGGGGATGAGCAAATAAAAATAAAGTATGTGTATGTATGTAAAAACTTGTCTTCACAGTTTTCTGTTTATTATTTGCAGACCTTTACAAACAGCTGTGGGTGTGCCAAAAGTGTGTTGTGTTTGGTCGGTCAAACGTCTTGAATCTTATTCGTCGATGTGTCATCTCTGGAAGATCGAAGACTGAGTTTTCTTGAAAATTTCTTGACCTGGAGTAGCTCCACAAATTCTCGCTTCATTTCGGGATCCCTGAACGCATAAATAAACGGATTGACAGCGCTGTTCGAATAATGCATCCACTTCACAAAGTCCACCAAACGCTGAAGGCCGGGATATTGCGGCAAGCAACGGAAACAGTATACAGCGGTCATTAAAAGCACGTAAAACGGCAGCCATGCAGCGAAAAAAAAGCCTGACACCACGGTTAAAGTCATGGCTAGTTTGATCTCCTTTTTCAGGTGGCTTTTTTCTTTACAGCTCATCTTGTTCGCCTCGAAACCAGGGATGTGACGGTTCAGCGATCTAGCAATGCAGAATATTCCAGCGTACATATAACTGATGATTACCAATGGGGCAATGAAACCGAGAGTAGTAAAGCTAGGAGCGTACAGGCGTTGAAGTTTGAACAAACTCTGCAACGGGGCCAACGAAGCGATCAACGCCGCAAACACCCAAGCCGACGTAATTGTTCCTATGTAAAATTGTGTTGGAAGTCGCTGATACAAGAACGGTCGGGAAACGGAGACATACCGTTCTACGCTAATGGCTGTTAAATGGAAGACCGAAGTGAGCGCGCTGAAGATGTCCAAGCTGATGAACAGTGAATAAAGTACTTCGCCTTTGCCTATCCCGAGCCCAGAAATGCAGATCCACAGCGGCAACGAAACAAGGCCCACGACGCAGTCAGAGCAAGCCAGGCTGATTAAGAACATGTTGCTCCTTTTTCGTAATTTTCGACTGTGCTTAAAAGCGGCCATCACAATCGAGTTGCCGAGGACAATTGCAAAGGCGAGTAGGACGGAAAAGATTACAAAAACGAAAGTGTCAACCTCAGATCTGGGAAGTTGCACGACAGGCGTTTCTGACTTGTTCAACGTTTGTTTTTCAATTATATTCACCATTGATAGGTTGTGGTTTACCTTATGAGCCATGTTACGATCTCGCTCTCTTTCTTGTGATTTCTTGGCGACTAAAACAAATCAGTTTGAAACAAAGAGAAGGGTTCTAAATAAGTGAAAATATTGATAAATCAAACAGTGGGTTATTGACATCTTAAAACCTTTTTTCCGGCTTAACACCTGCTTGCAGTCTTTTTGTTTTTAACATCTTTTTCCTTTACATAATTCCGTAAAACACAATTTGTATCTTCTCTGCGGGTATTGAAATCATCAGCTAAAAAAAAAGGTTTTCTTGCAAGTTAGCTTTGAGGACCTTTTCAAGGCAGTACTTTTTGTGATACCCGCATAGCAGACTCACTTTTTGAAATCTGATATGACATGATGCGCCCGATATCTTTTTTTGTTCACCTGCAATATCTTGCAATTCAAGAACTCATTTCCCAGTTTTTAATCCTGCTGTCAAAAACATTGATATTTCAAAAGCTTTCTCGAAGTTTTGTTGATATAGGAAGTTCTAGTTGATTGAAACTGAATTGAATGAATACACTTTAAGAGGACAGCTGACATTTTCTTGGGAAAAAAATGAAATGAACAAAGAACGAGTCCAGTTACAACTAAGCATGTTAAGATTTTTTTCCTATGATAAGCGAATTTTAATTTTCCGACAGCCAGGAATATAATATTTAAATGGGCAGATAAACCATTTGAGCCAATGTTTCCAACTGAGAGAAATTTCTGGGCCGACTGAGCAAGCTATCACGAAAAAGAACTTTACTCATGAAGAGGCGGTTAGTTAACTGCGAGACGATAAGGCGAGACTAGGGTTTGCTTTTGCAAGCCCAAGACATTTTGTTTTAAATGTGAACTCGAGACGTTGAGATTCTAAAACGTTAAAACGTCATTTAGAAACACAAACAAACAAATTGGTGCTTTAAGACTTCCTCAGCCTTGGTAAAACTCAAGGCTCCATGACTCCTTTGTGAAAAATCGAGACTGCGAGACACACATAAACACTAAGAAAAGAGACTAAGAGACCCGTGAAATTCGACGAAAATTTTGCGAGACCCAAAACCATTCACCACCCTTCATGAATACGTTGGCTAACTGAGTCGATCAAAGTTAAACGTTGCGTTTCTAATTCGAAATAAGACGTGCCACAACTGGATCTTGTTTCAGGTCTTGAACATAAATAAATTTTTGATTTATAATATTCAGTTGTAACTGCAATAAAAAACTTTACAAGGATACTGAACTGACGCCGTGTTAAAAAATGCAGTTATGCATCTTATTCGAAGTGCGTGGGTAACATACTCTACATAAAAGTCATTTTGCCAGAGATAGCGTAACTGAGTAATTCAAAAAGCAATCTCATAGGGAGAATTGGCCATTAACCCTTCGTTGCTGAATTTTTCTAAAAGATGTTGTTTTAACCGTTAAATTTCCCTAAACACATTTGCAAGGAAAGTATTTTATTTAAAACTGGAGCTAGATTAAAGTGTACAACATTTACTAAGCGCTTGAGAGTTTAGGGTAAAATGTTTGCTGTTTACATCCTTTCCACCAGCTGAGGCCTTGAGCAAATGTAGGTGTTAGTATTGGTCTCAATAAGTGAATATATGGAAGATCAGTTTCATTGAACTGCGGAGAAAGATATGAACACAAGATTGATCATCACAGTTATACACACAACTGAAGCAGCTGTGAAATGAAAAAAATACTCAGGCTTGAAAAACGTGTGTTTCCGAACGCACAACGTGAGCTACCAGTTGGCTTGATGGCTCACACGTGTCAGTTGCTCACACGTGTCAGCACAGCATCGGTATCGCAGAGGTCAGGGGTTCCAATCACGTTGAAGACTTAATTTTTTTCCAGACTTTAACACTTTTCAGACAGTTGCTTCAGTTGGGGGCCCTCGGCGCATAATTGCGATGATCAATCTTGTCTTCATGACACTGGTCTCTTTTTAAATGTAACGCCAAATGTACATCAGCATCTAGTGAAGTTTCTCTTTTTTCGATCAGCTTTGACAGAATATGCAGTCGATTTTAAAACTGGGCGCACAGTCCAGTGTAAAAGATCTATCCAATTGGTATAAAAAAATACGGTATACGCTGACATGGAAATCGATGACGTCACGTGGTTTCAACTACTGCTCGTCAGGGATGGCGAAGTGGTGAGAGCGCTCGCGGCCCGGGTTCCGATTCCGGCCCGGTGCCATGGTCCTCGCCTTGCTCTGAGGGTTTTTTTTTCGGTTTCTCCGGTTTTCCTCCCGCTCTTGCCTAGTTCCTGTACTGCTTTCTCCCAGACCTTAGCAGTCAATTGATTTCGGTGAAGTATCCCAGACGAACAACCTGGAGTAGCCTAGACACAAACAGAGTGCGCATGCGTCTTTCAGCAAGTTTGCTACAGTTTGGTACAGAAGAGCAACTTCCTTAGAACTTACGGTTACAACTATTATTATGTTTGTCACACAATTTTTAAGACGTGAATGAAATAAACGACTTATAGCAATCAAGAATGAAATGAGGAAAAAATTTGGAGTAAACCCCCTACAGTACAGCCCAAAAATAATGCACGCGCAAGAACTTCTTTTTGCGTCCGCAAGCCGGCTTCTTCTTGCGGCTACTTGCGGGTCGCTTGCGCTTGGATCCTGCAAGCCGCAAGAACTTCTTTGCGATTAGAAGTTAAAACCGCAAGAACCTCTTTGCGGTAGAATTTTCTAAACGCAAGAACTTCTTGCGGTGGGATTTTCAGACCGCAAGAACTTCTTTGTATTAACATCGTAGCACGGGATTGGAGAAGTAAGCGTAACAAGAAGCTAAATAATTATACATGCGACAGAACACGGCACAATCGAATTAAAATTTTTCCCACACTTACCGTAAGAAGTACCATAGCGACAAATTCTGAACTCTTAACAGATTTAACTAAGTTGAAAGTGAATTTCTTTTCCTGATGCTAACCGCTGAAAACAACAACTGTTCTGCATGAGTTTCGATTCATTCAGAATTCATGTAAGCTTATGTTTACCTTGTTGACTTACGAATGTCTTGATTGAACTACCCGTACGTTCATTTAAAATTGTGCGATTTCTGCTTGTAGTTTCGGAAGTTTTCAAACAGATTCGAGGAGAATCACTTCGTAACTCGCTAAATCTAAATTATTTCTAAAGAAGAGGCTCAAAGAACACACAGGTTTCATAAAGTAACGCATGTGAAACTTCTCCCAAGTTTAGCGGCGAAAATTTTGGACATTTGCGAATGTAAGGCCCTGTTTACAAGCAGGTAGGGTAACCCTACTGCCAGGGTAACCCTAGCAAGAGGGTTAAAAGATAGCCCGGGTTTACAAGCAAAATTTTCAGGTAGGGTAACCCTACTGCCCGAGACAACTTTACGCTTGTTACGCTTCGGTAGCCTTGCAAGTAAAGCACGAACAGATAACAAAACTGGAAAATAATTTATTTCCAAAGCAAAATTATGACAAACTGTGAAAGAACTTGATGTTTTCTGGGTCATAATTCGCTGATTTTGTCGGTATTGTGATCATATTTTGCTTTTGGGAGCCAAAATAGAGATAGCCCGGGTAGGCGGGTTAACCCTACCTGGAGTGTTTACAAGGGAAAAAGTTAACCCGCTTGCTAGGGTAACCCTAGCACGCAGATAGGGTAACCCTCCTACCCGGGTAACCCTGGCCGCCTTGTAAACACGACGAAGAAAATAAGAACAAATGTGTGCGTGCTAGGGTAACCCGCTTGCTAGGGTAACCCGCTTGCTAGGGTAACCCTCTCTCCTTGTAAACAGGGCCTAAATGCGAATAGTTTATTTCTTGTTTACATGCGAGATTCACGACACTCGTCATTTGCGTGCTGCGTAATTCTGCGTATGTTTTGTCTAAACTAAATTTGAATCGCCCGGCTTCCAAATCGAACACCAGATAAACTGAAAGGTTGATGCTTCTTCTCGTGGAATTCAATCGAAGATCCATTTAAAATCCAAGTGCTAACCGCCAAATAATTTTCCAGAAAATACAGCTTTCGAAGCTACCAGCATCCACGGATTTCGTGTGCTAAGAGCAACAGTCACGCTGTTTTCTCCACGCTGATTGGACGCATTCCTTACCATCATCCAATCAGCGTGAAGTAACAGCGTGACTGCGGATGAGCTTTCAGAATGTCACAAATGCAAGTCGTTCGAATGTTAAGATGATAGCAAGGCGCTAGGAGCATTCAAACATGGACGGGAGTTTCAGTGAACATCAAAACAGCGTGGTACAAAATATCTTGTTGTCATAAATTAATCGTGATGTGATGCGGTCGCGGTCAATTACGGCCGTGAATACTCGCATGGGTGAAAACAAACAGTTTTTGTGTCGACCTCAGAAAGCTATTAGCCTTAGGCAAAATACTCTAATCTGGTAGCTCATGTTGGCTCATCCCTCTACAATGACCGGATACGTTCGAGACGATTTCGCAGACCGTTCAAGCAATTATTAATATTATTTTTTAGTCATCCGTTCGAAGAGCAAACCAAACCGTTCGAATGATTTATTCATCCGTTCGAACGGTTTGGTAAACCGCTCGAACGGTTTAATAAACCGTTCGAACGGTTTACCAATCCGTTCGATAATCCATTCGAATGGCCAACCAAGCCATTCAAATAATTATTCATGGCGTTCGAACGGTCAACCAAACCGTTCGAACGGTTTATATGAACCGTTCGATAACCGTTCATCATCCGTGTGTTTTTGCCGTTTGAACGGTTTTCCGTTAATGTCCGTTTTGCCTTTCACGGTCACATTTGTTTACATACGCAGTCTTTATAGCGGAGGTTCAGGGTGACATTTGATGACATGTACACGCTCGTGGTTACACGCAGCTGAGGTTCGTATGCGCAAGTAGCGTGTTTGATAATATTTTTACATTAATTATCAGCAAGCATAAGTCTAGTTCTGGTCTCGGCTGTTCAAAAGTAAAGATGATATTACATCTCTTGCCCCTGCAGTTTCTTATCTAATGGATAAATTTGCAAGCAAGCGCTGAGCATTTCGACCTCCAACACGGCATTACAAACAGTCTTGACGGTTTGACCCGCAGTAACTTCTTGCCCCTTCTTGCGGCTTGCGGTAAGATTCATAGCTTCTTGCGGCTTCTTGCGGTTTAGTAACCTGGCAATTCTATATAAAGTTAGTATTTAAGCAACAGAGCACTTTTTCCGTGTTTACATAGCCTCTTCTAAACACGAGGAGGGTTGGAAGAATTCGAGGGTTTGCAAAACTTTC
>OZ026600.1:2726900-2819400 GCA_964020085.1 Micromussa lordhowensis | reverse complement strand
AGAAGAAAGTGATTTTTATTTATTCATATTGTGCCTGGTAATATGAAAAAAATGAATAAAACTGAAAAAAGAAAAACATTTCTGGCTATTGTAGTATGAATTAATTTATGTCACCTTATATTTGCCATTTCATACAAAGTGAAGAAAACACTTTATACACTATTAGATATCTTTATGTATTATAAATAATAATATAGCAGGGCCTGGGGTAAGGCCCCAAGAATGTTTTGAATAAGAATTATTTTTAATAGACATTGGCAAATTTTATATATTAAATAAAAGTCGCAATTGGACCTTCTTTAACCTTCCTCTTTGCTCGATTATTTTTCTTGATATTTTCCCTTGCATGAATTTGTTTTCGTTTTTTCCCCACCCCCCCTCCCCCTCCCCGTCCATCACTTTTCTAATGGTTCATCCCTAACATAGTGTTTGATTTTGCTGGGCTATTTCTTGTAGCTATATATTGGTCTGAAATCTCAAGAAAACCGACTAATTAATTGACTGAAATATCTTCCTTCAATGTAAATTCCAAATAATTAGTTTGGAAAATCTTGCGAGGCAAAAGCCGGTACGAGGTTTCTTATGACAATAATGATTATGTAATTTAGGCCGCCTTTGATTTTGAATTTGGCGGGAAACTTGCAAAACGTTTCTCTCCCAATCCGCTGGGAAAATGTCGGGAAGAAAGTATCAAATTACAACATGTGCATTTTTAAATACATATGATAGCTGCCTTGGTTGCTGTGTTCATTCCTAGCTCGTTGTAGCATGGAAATCGGTGAGCCGCTTCACAGTTGTGTAGATTGGACAAAACGACATAGCAATTTTACCGTCCACTGTGAATGAATGCTCTATGGAGTAAAGTTAACTTTTCAAAATTTGATAACTCCGATGATGAGAACAACGACGAGAACAATGATGAGAACCAAACAAGTGAGGAATCGACTAGCACGGAAGGTACGTTTAATACAATTGAGAGAATTTATAATTTGACTTTATTCGGTTTTCGCTAACCATCGGCAGCGTTGTGCAAAATGGCGTCATTAGTACTCTGATTTTTGGAGGACTTATTGATATCATTGACTGAAGAAGCTAAGTTGCAGAATCTATTTGTGAAGGTTACTTAGCAATTAATTTTCTTTTACATGTATAGGTATTTTCATAAGTATTCCTGTTTTGGGTGGAATCATGATAGAAGAAAATCCCTGGCCCATTGAAGTTCTGGTGGAAATATTATGGTCGTTATCAATAGAGGAACGACTTCAGCCGACTGGGTCCAGTGCGCAAACTCTTTTACCAAGCCGTCCATACACCAAAGGTTTGGAAGATAGTTGATACTAATTCAGAATTTACACTTTCTTCATTTCATTCTGTTTTTGGGCACGCTAAGCATATAACACATCTCGGTTTTCGTTATTCTCAACGACAATTAGGGTTCAGAAATCTGATAGAAAATGCTCTGAACGATTGTGTCGGCTTTGTTTTCTTAGACCTGGCGTATGATACGTCAATTTTCACTTTGTATCTGTACAAAGCGTGCCATTTTTAAGATACCTTGACATAACAAGCTGCCAAAATGTGAAAGAAAGCAGTTTAACACTACGTGGAAGATGAAACACGCGATGGAACCAGAGTCAGAAAAAGAGGGAGCAATGCCTGATTGCAGTCCACAAGAATTTCCCGCCATTCACAAGGTGCTGTCGATCTTTCTAACCACACCTGTCGGAAGCGTCAGTTGGCAATGCTCCTTCTCAGCCCTACGCCGTCTGAGGCTATGGACTCGGTCATCAAGGACAGAAGATTGATTAAGTGGCCTTGCTATTCTGTTAATTCATCGCGGAACGAACCCACTCCAAAAAAAAGATCTATGACATGAAGTCAAATTGGAGAAGAATCTAGAAAAGCCTAATATAGACTCGTTTCTGAGACTTGATATTCTGATACCAAAACCTGCAATTTTAACTCAGTTCTTTCAAGGCAATCTCTGTTCAAAATAACGAAGGTTTTCAACCCATTTTTGAAACCATCCATACAAAGTGTTAAACTGCTGTTCACAGTATAGCTTGAGTTAGAGACGATAATAAATCATCATTGTGTTGCAGAGACCTCGGGGCAATTTCAAACTAAACAAGGTGTTTAGCAAGCATCAGTGTGGTTTGTTTCCTAAAAGGTCTTAAAGGCAACCTTCAGTGTAGGGGTGAAAACAAAACGTCCAACTAGAAACCTTGTCTGTGTACGGGAGACCCTTGTGAAGCTGTGCAGAGTTTTCTCTCGCAGACAAAACATCCTAGGTACGGCTCTGTAAAAGAAACCTTCAAAGGCTTAAATATTTCGAGTAATCAGTATTTGTCTGTGGTCTGAAAGCGGCGATGCTTCTGACTCGATAATGTCCGTTTCGATCCAAATGAGCCCTTTAATTTGACTAGTTAACATTAAAACAAAAGCAAAGAGTTTAAATTGCTCTTCTCTAGCAATCACCGTCCCAGAAATGCCAGAGAATTCCCTTCCGCGGCACAAAATCGGCTCAGTCAAAAATTGAGACAAATTTTCTTCTCAATTTTCGGGTTTTTGCAGGCCGGCACTTTTCGTCCCGGACAACGTGACCCGAAAGGATTGACCGCAGTAAAATATTGAGGCCTAGGAACTAGACAACTCCCGCTCCACAAAACCAACATCATGTCCAAATTCCTATCCGACCAGGATAGAGAACAAGCATGAAAACCAGCTAAGGCTGATATGGCTTCCTCTCTGAAAAATATTGTAATCTATGTAATTGCGACAAAAGTCAATTTTGGTATCAAAAGGGTTAAAACGCCAAGACCATCTAATCAACATTGTTTTTTTTTATTTATCTTGCATCATCGCTATATATTTATTTTGTCACCATTGACATTTCATAACTCGTCAGCAGTTATCATGCGAAATTCGAATGTAAAAATCTTCAGGGCCACAGCCAGAAAAAAAAAACTATGACTGAGGCAATGCCCATGAAAAAATCATGACCCTGGATATTCAGGGTGTTTATGGTGACTACAAACAACAATGACTGCGGCAAGTGGCTTGGTTTGCTTGTTAATAGTTACAGCCCTGATGTTTTTCCATTTCTACAAGGCGTCACCCTTGGCGTCACCGTCGACATCATTGCTTAAGCTCCTTAGGGCCTGTTTACAAGGAGAGAAGATTACCCCAGAAAGCGGGTTACCCTAGCACTCGCACATTTCCTCTTTTTTTCTTCGTCGTGTTTACAAGGCAGCTAGGGTCACCCGGGTAGGCGGGTTACCCTATCTGCGTGCTAGGGTTTACCCTGGCAAGCGGGTTAATCTTTTCCCTTGTAAACGCTCCAGGTAGGGTTAACCCGCCTACCTGGGTTAACGTTTTAATTGTTTCCAGACCCTTTGAGAGTGACCGCGCATTAAGTTGTCCCGGGTTGTAGGGTTACCCTACCTGTGAAATTTTGCTTGTAAACCGGGGCTATCTTTTGCCCTCCAGCTAGGGTTAACCCGCTTGCTAGGGTAACCCTCCCTCTTTGTAAACAGGCCCTTAGTCACGCAAGGGCACACACTTTTGACGTCGTTCAATCCTTTTACCCTCGGTTTCACGTACGTGATTTTTTTTTAAATGAAAAAATGTTGAATGTTTATAGTGGTCGAAGTGCTTAGCTACACCTAGCTAGTTCTCAAGAAAGAAATTTTCTAATAAAAAAATAGATTTAAAATTCCCTACTGGCGGAGGGCAGACCAGTTAGCTATTTACAAGCATGACCGAGGAGTGAAGTAGGGTCTACCCATGCAGAAACAACTCCAGCTTAGTGGTCAGAGCGAACTTGAACCCGCGACTCCGGCGCCCGGCCATAGCCAACCGGCCACGCTGCCTCCTCGCAGCTTTCGGAATCCTTTCGGGAAGAATATATTAAACTGTATTCATCAATACCATGCTGACGTATTTGGATGTGTTATACAGTCAATAGATCGTTTTCACGTGACGTCATCACTTTCTAAAATCTTAAACTAAAGATCCACCAAAGTTTTCATCCTCATCAGGTATAAGAGGTGACATATTTATATCTGTTTACAACTTTACAGCTCAATAGCGTGCTTCGTTTGGAAACCGGAGCATTTTGAATTTCCGGGTTATGGAGGTGCGTGACACAAGGCTACGATCGAATTTGTTGAAAAATATATACTTATCTCATGATTTTGAGCCCAGTTAGAAGCTAGAGCATTAGGAAAAGTGCTTATGTCTGTTATGTAAATACTTGTTTTTTCATTACTGATAATCAGTCGCCTAGAAAGCCAAAGTAAGTTCCAGATGTTTACACTATTTTCCGGCCGCCATATTGGTGTACCATGGAGGTACACCAATATGGCGTTTTCATACTGGGCTCTGTAAATTTCTGCGAAACGTTTCGACGAATATCTGAAGTTTGGGGAAACGCACAGGGCTAAAACTTGGAGAAGTGTCTTATTTTTTTATCTTCTATAACATCACAGTTTCTCAGCTTTTTCCACTGGATAGTTTTCGATTTATTTTTTTATTGCGTGACAGTGAAAACGATCTATAAAGGTTCCCTAGATAATTATAAGTCATTTTACTTACGCAATCAATCAACTTATGGCAGATCGATTCTTCATCAATAATAATTTATGAAAGGAAATAGTACTTAGAAGTGACGGTGTTCCAATATCGGATCTTAATTAGCTTAGATTTCTATGATTTTACCACTCCGTTTTCAATTTTGTTCTAGTTTTGATTCTGAAAATATCAAATACTCTAGATAGTGTTATATCGCATTTGCAAACAATTCGAGCAGTTCTAAATACCCCATCGATCTGCTACGCGTCGTGTTTTCAACTCTCCTCTCGGTGTTTGGAAATGAGGTAAAAACACGGTCACTTGTGTTTCATGTGATACTTTTCACGCCTTATATAGCAGAGTCTAGATGTGTATATGTCATGTAAGCTTAGTGACTCACTATTTACTTTTTTGGTTATTTTTGTTATGTTATTTAACTTCTGGCGACACAGGCAATTTAGAAACAGATTACGTCTTGCGATCATTTATCTCATCATGATGGTGTATGAATCATTTGTTAGCAAAGCTTTATTAACTACATTCCAACTTTCACGGGCTTATTGGCGTTACAAGTATATTTCTGAAGCAAAAGTAATATGTCTTCAATAAATCATACTTTCTTTGATCTGTGGACTGCAATTATTTACAAGCATGAGTTCACCTCTTGGACTGCAATTATTTACACGCACGCATTCAACGTACTCTTACAAGAGATTAAATACATCCGCTTTCATAACTTTCTTTTACCCCCTGAAATTAATTTCTTTTTGAATAATTTAACCCCCGTGATCTGCTTATCTCTTAGGCTTCGCCTCTGTATGTAGCTTGCGGCAGCTCTATAAGTTAAGCTCAAGACTGCATAGCGTCATGAGTGTGGCTCAGTTAACAGATACGGGAATTGTTTTACAGTCTACTTAATACTTATTTCATTGGTGTATTTTTAATATTTCACTGGATGCATAACTAAAATGAATTTAATTTAGCCACAGTTAATCGAAATTGGTCGCCATCGTTGAAAGACATAATTTTTTTTTTCAGGATTAATTGAGTTTGGTATCGATCACCAAGCAGATTGTACAGTCAGTTTTTTTTCCCGACAATCTGTGATGTATCACACGGAGGATCTAACTCACAAGGCAAAAATAATCAAAACTGAGCGAGCTTTGCGTTGACATGTCCAAGCTTCAATATTTGTGTAACAGCTAATCGAAAATCTTCATCACCTGCTAGGACTAAGTTAATGATATCGGGTTTATTTTGATAAGAAACTTCAACCTAATGAAAGTTCGATAACTTTAATAGTACTTTTTTTTCGCTAAATGTCACTGGAATCTAGTTATTGAACACCCGCGCAGGGGAGAAAAAAGACTCAGTATATAATCAAATATACAGTACATAAGTATATACTAACATTGGAAACAAAGTGACAAAATTAATATTTTTCCTAGCAAGTGTCTCCTGTTTTTGGAACTGAGTTCGCAATCATTAGTTTGTTAAAAATGATTGGAAATTCACATCGAGTTTCCGATTGACCCAATAAATAATTTGCTTTGTGGCAGCATACCACTGAATCGTGCAAATATGGATTTTGTACATTTATACAGTGACGAATAAAACACTTGAGTGTTTTATTATTTTTTTCGGTGATTCTTTTGGCTTTCATTTTACTGATTTTTCGGGCTGGTTAATAATTTTTATTATAACTACATGAGAAACCGTGTCATTGCCGGTTCGCTGTGCGGTGGTCTCGAAAATAAAAGATCCTGCTCTTTTATCTACCGTCTACAAATAATTATGGACATTTCATTTTTCAGTTAGCCTATTTTAAAGGAGGCCGTTCGTGAATCGCAATGTTCCACGAAAATCTTCAAAAAAACCTTCCTAGCTTAGCACTTTTGACCAGTGTTGTTAATTAAATAGTCATGGTTGGTGGTGGCGCTTACTATCTTGTCTGCATGTCGATAACAACTTGTGTATTCGTAGGTTCCGGCTCGACTTGATTGAGTCCGCAAAATTTTCCTAAGGGACCGAGAAGTCTGGCGAATGTGCGGCGCATTTCGATATCCCGGTACGCATATATGATTGGATTGATTGCACTGTTGGAGTAATGCAACCATTTTATGATGTCTACCATTAAAAACTGCGCCTTGATTGAGGAAGGGAGGCAAGCGGAACAGTACAGGTACAACATGTTCACGACAAAAAATGGAAACCAAGCGATGAAGAAAAACCCAGTCATAACGAGAAGCGTCAGTGCGGTTTTACGCTCCTTGCGCAACCTTCCTTGTGCCATGTTTCCGTGTCGTAATGGATCGCGTCGGATAAGCACTCTTGCAATGCGGAATATCCCGATGTTTACAATAGTGATTATTGTCAACGGCCCCAAGAAGCACAAGGCAAATAAGGTGACAGAGTGTATCTCAATGAGTCTCAACTTCAGCGATATCTCACTGGCGTTTCGTAAATAGTTTCCTGGATGCGCTAAGGCGACGACAATCCCTAAAAACCAGGACATCATCGACGCTACCGCGTACGGATGGACGGTGAGGGTTTGGTGATAAAACGGTCGCGAAACGGCTATGAAACGCTCGAACGATATGGCCATCAGGTGAAGATTGGATGCTACGGCGCTGAAGATGTCAAACGCAGTGTAAACTAAAACAAGTAACACGCTAACCTCCCAACTCTTGATTGAGCCGTAGATCCGTATTGGGATAGCGACACCTCCAACAAGCAAATCAGACAAAGCCAGGCTCCCTAACAACGCGTAGGTTCCTGTACGAAGTCGGTGATTTTTAACGTAAGCTGCAATCACCAGAAAATTTCCTCCCACAATTAAAAGTATCAGAAGTGTGTTGACCACAATCCCTGTTATGAGTCCATCTGAAATGAAATCTGCTTTCCCTGAAGAATCGGTTCCGTTATCAGCTTTTCGTGTGGTGTTGTTATTCATTGCAAAGACGCTTTAGCTGCTACGTTTTTCAAGAGTGAGAAATCGTTCGACCTCAATACAACAACACCAAAAGATGTTTAATCAGCCACGCACTGTGATAACAATTTCTTCTGTGACTTGACAGGCCTTCTGATATTTATCGCTATCGATTTTGTAATTTTATCGCAAAGGAGTCTTGAAGTGTCTTACATGTGTCTTACCAAGCTGTGTCAAATATAAATTGTCCAACCAAATTGTATTAGAAATGGTTTTATCGGTTTGGCCAAATTACTGAACATAAATGTTGTCGTTTTTCACAGATTATTAAAATATGCCGCAAGCATAGTCCACAACAGCCTGCCTTATTCGTTGAGTTATTCTTTTTTTGCCCTTATCGCCCTTTTATGAAGACAAATGATTTCAAAATGGAATTAAAAAACTAAAATTGGTCTGGCAAAATCAGACAGTTTTAAAGGACTTTATGTCAAGTCTTCCGCCTAACTTTGCAATTTCATTTGTCATGAATGAATTCCCAGCGGGTTGGTTTGTTCGTCGACAGGAAATTAAGTTATATGGGCAGTCGTAAAGGTCTCTTCTCACTGGTTTTTGCTCATCAAAATAATTTTTATGAATGACAAAATGTTTATGATTTCCGCCATGGCGAATTTGTTTTACATATAAGTCGAATTGCTTTCGATACGTAAATGACACTAAAATTTATTATCGATAACTTTAATCTAAATGGAAAAAGTGGGAAATCAGTTTCTTCGTAAGATATATTTTATCTCCGTTTGCTTAAAAAGACATGGTGTTCCGATTAACATTTCTTTTTCGTTTTTACTCATGTGTGGCCTTCATCGCAACGATAAGTCACTGTGCTACCATGCAAAAAACACTGCGTGATTGTTGAGTATTGCATGAAATGTTTTGACTACAAATTCAGGAAAACTTTTAAAATTACATTACAAGGCTTAGTAGTGCTTTCATAGGAAAATGCTAAATTAAGTATATTTTATGGCTTGATAGAAAAACGTCGCTAATAAATTAGATTCCATTTAGAGATATTTTGCTAAACTTTGAGAACATATGCCCTAGCAGTTCGCAGATTCACGAGAAGTCATATTCCATTATTCCTAACTCGAGACTTGAGGTTAGTTTCTCAAGATTTTTTACAACACGGGCTACCGATCGACACAGAAAGCCGGTCCCTTTGAGTAAAGTGCTATAACACAAAGCGCTCCGCTGCAATTAACAGGCCATGTGTTTCTTAAATAAAGACATCTATACTTTTATTGCCTATTTTGGATTTTGATTTTGAGAACTTGCTTCCAAGTGCGTCTGTTGTCATATTCTGCTAAATGCAATACAAGTTCGGGTCGCTCAAACCAACTGTCCATGAAAGCAGACTGTAAATCCGTGTGTTCTAGGTTCTCACCGAATCAGATAAGACATAGGAAAATATTTATCAAGAGGAACACAACAAACGTGGAAATTTACTTGCCGTTTTACAATATTATTTTAATTTCCAATAATATAACAAACTTGCCAATAAATAATTGTAATTTTCTGCAAGTTCTGTGATATTTCTAGAGGGAGGCATCTTATAAAGTTTGTCGTTTTAAATATTTCCCAGTTATCGATCGTTTTTTTCTCCTTGGTCAGTAATCATGAATTTTTAACTTTCCATTGCCATGAAGATAATTTCGAACATTAAACAAATAGAATGGATATATCGTAACATAATTATTTTAAACGTACTATTGACATTAACCTAAAAGTGAAGAAAAATACGTGAAAAATAACGTGAAATTGTTGCTTTTGAGGCAGTATAAGATGACTCCGCTTGTCATAAACTTATTCAAATCATACTGCTTTCTATGTAAGGCAAAGAACCCTATCGACTTATAAATCCCATGGTAAAAAAAATTCTCTGAATGCAGAATAACAAAGAAAGAATTGAAAGAATAGCTTTGTCAAATCAATATTGTTTGGGTTTAGAATTGTTACCATGACAAGTGAAAACAAGCTGAAAAAACTGTGGAAAAATTAACTCATTTTCACTTTTACTGATTTTTATTTTCATATTCTAAGACGAGAGAACTTGGAACTGATAATCTGTTGGTGAGGATTTACTTAAATACTTTCGTGAAATAAAAGTGGTATTGGTTCATGGTCTACTATCCAGAAAAGCGCAAAAAAAAGTCTGGTCACAAGTTATGAACATTGTTTTCATTTACACACATTTGATCATCAAATGTGTGTAAACAATGTTCATAACGCCCGTTCTGATTGGCTGTCATGTAGCGACCGAATACCGAAAACCGTGCTTCATTATTTGATTCGCGCGTGCAGTTAATAGTGTCTTACGTTATATAAGCTTTTTCTATCTGTTAGAACGTCCTAAAACAATCTTTACATTCTAGACCATTTGAGAAACTAATAAAACAGGCGCGTTAAGTCATGTTTTTTTCACATGTTGTACGTCTCTCTCGGGTAGCAAAAGCTTCACAATACGCTCTTTTTACGACTAAACGAACGTAAAGCGTCTTCACAGCTGCTCGGCATTTGCACATTTGATATATAGACACTTTGGGTAAATGGCGCCGATATTTGAATAACAATTCTAATACATCCTAAACCTCACATTCATTTGAAACACTATTTGTCTGGAAACATAAACACGATGCTTAGGGTTTACAAACTAGTCTTGTTTTTCAAATTCAGGCGCCACGTTTGTTTAGCAGTTATCACCAGGTATTTCGTGAGTTTTTTCTCTAGGTAAAAATTAGAGTAAGTTGTTCTTGTGTTTCCATGCTTTGAAGTAGATTCACTCAATGATTTAATGATTTAACAGTAGCCTACAGTATTCACTCGACTTTTGTATTAAGTCCCCTTGGCGTCAAAGTACTGTTCTAATACGTCTTCTGCTGGGCTAAAGGCGAGGTTGTTATAGTGCACGATGTCGTTTTTAACTGGTCCATTGGCTCCGTGGGTACCAGTCCCCTGTGGGTAGGAGTCAGTGATGGGAAAGACGTCGAGAATCTTGAAGCCCGCCTGGCACATGCGCGAGGTAGCGAAAGCGTTGTAGAGCAAAATTCGCTGTGGAAAGAACACGCAAATATAAAGAATGACGGCCATATGCGGATACACTGTCTAAGCGATAGGCCTGTCCCGATTGTGCTCGGCAACTTTTGGCGTTTGGAGTAACTTTAAGCTACTCTAGCAACCTCGAGCTTTTCAAATATAGGTTCAGAGCACGTATATCAAGAACAAAAAAGTCAACGATCTCATAGACAGCATCATTTCACCCCTTAAATTCTGTGGTAAAGCTGGGAGATAACGCCATCCGCTTTTAAAGATAGATAACTAAATTTAACGCTTTTATCGGATATATTTTCTCTTTAAATTAGAGCAAGACACTCGGTGTAAAGGCACAGTTTTTATGAGCCCACATAAAGCTTCTGCAAGAGAACATGAAGATGAAGAGTAAGAGAGAGAGAATCACCTACCTAAGCCTTATTCTCATCGCAATCCCACTCAAGTTATTTTCAGATGTGTTATCCAGCCCTCAAGAAGATGTTTGTGTTGATATCTTCGTCGACTGGGGAAAATATCTGTGAAACAGCTTGAGCTGTCCACTAAGGAAACTCTGCACCACGGAATTTCCTACTTCTAGACCCTGTGTTTTTTTTTCCGAAATCGGGAGTGATCAAAAAATAACTTGAGAAGGGGTACCTCGGGTGTAAGGACTACAAGGGACACTAACTCTCTCACCCTTCATGCTCTCTTGGCTTCTATAAGGACGGATAGTAATTCACCTGCTGCGTCAAAAAGCGCTTATGCCCAAGATAAATATTGCTGGCCTTCTCTTTATTGATGGCTGTTGTTGTTTTCCATATCACTGTTCCTCGAAAGTAGGGCCTCGTCACGTTTGATGTCGAGTCTTTCTCGTCTTCTGTTAGCACTTTCATCAGACCGTCGATAAGTTTCTTGTAGTTCGTAAAATTTGTGCTTTCAATGAAGTGCAGGCCAAAGTTCATTATGATTGCGCTGTTTTCGTCCATTTGAGGATCATAAACAACTCGGCGAAAACTTTGTAAAACCCTTTCGTTGTCGTAATCGTTGCCGTTGTTTTCTTTCTTGGCAGCAGTAACATTAGTAACCGGATAAATCCAGTTGTAACTGAATTTACATCGCTTGAAAATGTCTCGACAAAGTTTTCTTTGCAGAAGTGAGTGAGCGAAGAAGACGTTAACAGAGTCGCCATAAATCCATAACGTTCCTTCTTTGGTGCGAGATTCATGCTTCTGGGGTGACTCTATGATCAATAAGCAAACTCACTAAGCAATTAAATTAAGCAATTAATCCTATGGAAATGACCTAGTTTTGCCTCTTTTTAGCTCTTCCAGCTTTAGCACACGTACCTTCAACATGTGACTTCCACATGTTCTGCACCCATCGTCCATGCCCATTCCACATGAAGTTACACTGGGTGGTACAATTTACTTTGCCGAATCCACGCTGATACTTGCTTGAAATGCTGGCGAATGAGACCCTTCCTCAAGGAAAGAATAAATCTCATTTTAGTCAAATTCACGGGCACATACTTTCTACATAATAGCTGGAGAGGTACGTTTGGGGACCTTTTGGGTTTGGGGTAGGTAACAGTACCTTTTCTCTTTCCGTAGGTATGCGTAAAGGTGTCGCAACAGGGGCGGATATAACGAGGGGTATAGATTGGGGAAGCAAAAACACAAAAATTGAAAAACATTGTAAATATAGGAAATTCTCAGGACTGGTACCTCATTGTAAGTTCTACTTTGGTGAAATTGATAGTTTTTCTAGTGAAACCAACGTTTTGGGAACATGCTCCATTGGTTCTCCAGTCCCAAGGTACTAGCCATCCCTACTTGAAAAATCCAGGATCTGCCCCTGCGCAATAATGCTGAGTGCGAGTTGGAATACAATTCATGTTAAGCCAGGGGGACATATAAATCGCTTTGTGCTTTTTGCTACAGTTATACAGGATTTGGACACAGGGTACTGCATGAAACACGTGGCTAAACAGGAGACCGTTATAGATCTTTATTATACGACTTGGGTTTGAAGCCGATCTAACGCGTGCTCTGATTGGTTAATACTAGGGCATTATTCTCCCGTAATGCCCACGGGCCGATTATGGGCCTGCAAAACCCAAGCAAAAAGCCATATGACAAACAACTTCTTAACCTCGAATGTTCGGTTTTTACAGGAAAATATCAAACCTCGCTATCGCTCGGTCAATACGGCAAGGTCTCGGTCCGAGATTTTCCCGTAAAGACCGCACTCTCGGTTAATAAGTAGTTAGTAAAAGATTCTTACCATCACTAGCAGGTGGGATTGTTATTTCCACAGGACTCCCATCCCACAAAGCTGCATGGAGATAATCTTTATTTCCCTCGACTTGTGGGTGTCGCTGATATTTTCCTTGCGCGTTCCCTTGGAAACAAATTTTAGTTAGTATTAACTGTTTAGTTTCCAATGTATGGTGTGTTGGACACTGGCCGACAGCTGACACTTGATATCGAGCACCGCTATTGCGGTATTAAATATTTACTGAGGGTACCTCGGTAACTAAGCAGAGAAAAATATAGTAGTGTCTTAAGGCTAAGCCGATAGCGAGCATTGAGTGAGACTATGATAGACAACTAGTCAAAGTTTGTTAAACTCATATCACTTATTGGGCATCAGTGCGCAGTCAAACGAACTCAAAATAGGGAGTTTAAACATGTCATGCAGTACAAAGGATCTTCCTTACTATTTTTAAATCGGTGACTGATGAATTGCTTAGAAAAACCAAGGCAATATTTCAAAATCAACATAAAAACACATTATCGTAATTTATTTTTGCAGCAAGGATAATTTTTTCGAAGTGCACGAAAAGAACGGGAACTCGAAGACGATTCTTACAGATAAGATTATAATTAACTAACCAAGTTAAGAATAGTGAAAAACACTTAGGAACCTACCAATTATAAACCAATCCCAGGGAGGATCCTTAAATCCATCACACAAAGTGTAATCTAACGTGATATTTGCAGCGTATACGCCAGATTCCATTGCAAGGAACAAAACCTCGTACGTCCCATTTCCATGATCGAACACCGTCGGAGAAATAGAGGATGGTCCTCTTAGGAGGACCCTCCATGTGTCACCGCCTTGCGTCTTGGGACGTCCTTCCTTTGTTTGCGACTGAATGCTGAAACGACTGTATTCTCCAACGGGTTTGATGTCCCAAAGTGAAATAAAGCTTGTGTTAGGATCAGTTGCATTTGTTCTGTCCCTTGAGGAGTTCCATGCGGTGTTGTTCGCACAAGGCGAGATCATGCCCTTCCAATCTAATCTCCACCGCTGCTTTCTGCACCAGTGCGCTATAAACTCAGTCGGGGCCTTTCTTTTCAGTGCGTCCTTCCTAATCACGTCGGTCGTGTTATTTATAAGCAGCATGTTTTTCTGCTCCAAAGATTTGTCATAATTTTCCCAGTTCAACTTGGTTTCCACTGCTGGTCTTGAGAGCCACAAAAACACGTAGACGACAAGAAAGAAAACAACAAAGATCTTGTAGAAGTCTTTACTGGATCCTACAGGGCGTGGTAGGATCTGAATTCGCATGGATTTCAATTGTTGAATTCGCCTTCTCTGACTAAATATTACTCTTGCTTGCTGTTCACTTGCATCAGCATTTCTAGATCATATTACAAATAATAGCACAACATATGTGAATTGGAAAAATGAAGCTGGTGTCATGTATGAGTGATATCTGACTTTAAGAATGAGCGCCAGTTGTTATTGGTCCGATTGGTTTACCTCGACCAGCCAGAAAAACATTCTTATGGCGTATTTAAAATTTGTCATATTGCAGAACAAACCATATCTCCCACCCCCACCCCCACCCCTTGTCTCCTTTGCTTACATCGGTGTGGCCAGGACAGGCATTCCACAGAATTAGTTAGCCAGGCCACCCATCAGAACTGCTTCTGGTCTGATCTTGAATTAAAGGGGTGAGTATTTCTGTCCTTCTATCGTGCATTACAACGAAATGCGCGGGAATTGCAAGCTGGTACCATAACCGTACATTGCAAAATATAACAGCTTTGATTTTACATATTCTCCAACGTCTTCACAGGAGACTAACGTTTAGCGAGCTTTACCACCATCAGCGAAAATCGAGTTCTCGTACTAAAGCCATGCAACTAGTTAATGAAAGATTCCTTTTAACGAAACGAATGTAATAAAGGTTTGGACCGGAACCATGAAGTAAATACCTAGTACTAGACTTACATACATTTGAGAATTAGAAATAAATTATTATTCCAAGGCGGTAACAATTGACATTTATGGAGGAGAAAACTCATTGTGTTAAGAATTACCTCGAAATCAGCTATTCGGGAACTTCAGTTGTCCACAAGTAATGAAAACCTTGGATATTTTCACGGAGTTAAGCTTAATTTGCGAGACGTTTAAACGGTACAAACGTAGGTCCTCTGTCGTTCCAAAACGGTAAAAATTGAAGACCGACCTTCACATACTGCCAAAATAACAGAAGACACAGACGGGATTGATCACTATCTTAAGACTTTGTTTATGACTGAAAACGGCTGGTAGCAGGTAAAACCTATTGAGGCATACTGTAAGTCAAGAATTGTTTAGGTTTAAAGGACTGTTGGTAATTAAGTTAAATATGGACTGTTTTCAGGCTATCTGTACTGTCAGTAAAAACGGAGGTTTATAACCACAATTCAACTTGAACTCCTATATAAATTTTATCCCCTATATCATTCCCGACTTGAATATTTGCTCTTAAGTGTTTATGTTGGCTTTTCGCGCAAGTGCGGCCTTCAAAGTCCAGAGGTGATGCATTGATACATGAAAGAGCATGGGTAACTGGTGGTTCGGAATTCTCTCATCGAAACACTATGAGACGCCAGACCAGAATGGGTATTTAAACAGCTCTGATCCTCTTCACTGCATGGCAAGGATCTTAAAAGGATGTCCTATTCTTTCTCGGACTTTGACTTCAATTCAAATGAATTAAATCAAGAGGTGTAGTCAGTGATGCATCCATGCGTCTTCTACACGTGTTATGATTTGGAACGCAAATTGGTTTTAGTGGTAAACTGTTCTAGTGACATATAACCTGTCGAACAGTAGGTAAATGGGACCATACAACGTCCATAACTGTACTTTAAGAAAAAAATTGGAGTTTCCCTGGCAATTCCTTGAACCTTCAGTTACAAGAAGATCACTTTTAATATTTTCTTCATTGGAGTAAACATATTTGATTAACACCTTACAAACGAGATACCTGCAGGACCTGTTTCGTGAAACCTGTGGCAACAACCTTACCTTTTAAATTAAAATGGTGGAGGCTTGCATTTAAATTATAACAGGGGAATGAACGGAGATTTTTTGACTGGGCGGAATTCGCATTTGTTAAAACCTAACGCAGCGTTTCTCAGTCCAAGGCAGTTTTATTTGACTTGGATCGTGAGCAAATGAGACATGGAACTACTGTAAAATTGGCAACGGCTTTCTCGGCCACCGTTGTACGGTCAGTTTCCGGATTCACATCGAACAGGCTTCGATCGATCTGGATGTAGAAACAGTCCCCCACATCACATAATCAGACGCCACAATGTCTGCGTATGTTATCAAACTAACTGAAGAGCAAGACGAGAAGGAGAAAGAAAAGATCGCTTGGTGTTCCAAGAGAAAGTTTTACTTTATCGTAGCGTCAGTTCTCATATTTCTCGCAATATTTCGACTCTGGCTTATTACACATCTGGTTTCTGCGCCAAATAATCTAAAATTCGACTAAACCTTCACTTAGTCGTGGAGAGATTAAAACCAAGCGTGTACCATGGGCAGCTGTGAGGAACAAGTCTTGGCGAGCAAGTCAGAGTTTGAACAAATCGATCCAAGAGTCTATTGTCTTCTACAGTCACAATAAATTAATTGGCCAGTCCGGATATGAAACAGTGGACTAATTGATGGACTAAGGGAGACGCAATATGCAATGGGCAAGGAACTCAACGAGCTTCATGCATAATCATCAAGAGTCAATACAAAGACCAAAGGGTAACTTATAATCATGATTCACTCAATTTAGATATTAATATAGGTTCCCGAAGAATACAATACCTTGAGGAAAAGTCATACACAGAACCTCCTGATTTAATTTCACTAAGGAGAGCTTTTGTGTGCATGTCGGGCATTTGAGTTGTATTACCATTTATAACGATGCAAATAATCATAAGCCAAAGAGTACTGGTATCTGTAGATGCCTTCTTCCATGATCATCGTGTTTTAAATCGCTCAAGTCGCCAATAAGAGGTTTTAGGAAGGCAGCAATTTAATTAACGAAAATCAAAGCGGAAACAATAAAATTGTCAATAAGATATATTCGTCAACTTGGAAGGCCTTTGTTTTGCATTAAAATAAAACTCTTTAAAAAATACCACTTCAATCTGACAAAGATACGTTGAAAATAATTAATTATACTTACTATCATGAAGATTGCAGATCAATAATTGCACGACCGATTTGTCAGCCTCCTTACGAATGTCATTAATGACATGTGTAGCGTCAATAGATGGTGCAGTACATTTGGCATGTATAATTTGTTAGCCAAATAAAAATTGTTTTGAATGTTTGGATCATGACCAAGGACCAGGCGTATGAGAATATCTTAAAAAACAATCAGCTTAAAGCCTGAGGCCATTTGCGTCTAAACTCAGTTTTCCGTGCACCAAAAGGTAAGAAAAAGATAACCGAGTGTTTTTCAAACGTATCACTGAGGGATCATACGTACTAATATTTGGTTCAATCTCTGATGAAGAGGTCGCGACTAATTGCACATCGCACAAACACAAAAGTCACTCAGTGGCTCTAAGTGGTGAATGCTTGGAAAGCTTCGATCATTAAGAAAATTAGTGAAACGTTTGTCGAGAGAGGTAAATGACTTAATTGATTTTCAGTTGCACGTACAATCGCCGATTGTTAGGTGAAGCCTTACTCCATTCGATTCGCTTTTCACGAACATAACGTCTGGCTGATCCCTCGAGAGCAAACAGTCTACCTTGAAGCCCACAATGACCTCCAAACGAAGAGGATGTCTTTAATTTTATCCTTATTGTTATTCTCGGTTTCCGCCTTTTGAAGTTTTTACAGTAGATACCCCGTTGTTCCGCATTATTCGAGAGGGACAATAAATGACATGCAGTACTGAAAAACAGCACAAAATATATATTTTTTCAAACTCCAGTGTTTTACCACCAAGGGAAAACAGTACAAGCTCCAAGATGGTCTCAGACGTAACGCTCTGATTGTTTACTTTTTTAAAGTTAAAAAATAGAAAATTTAAAATACATTTGGACAAAAAATGTCTCATTCAAAGTCTAGAGAAATGTCGCAAAAAAGCATTGTAGCCATTCAGGCTGGTATGTCAGAGCCGTCAGAACGTAGCCAAAAAACGCAGTATTCAGTCAACGTTTAACAAATACATGCGTGGATAAGCAAAACTATCAGAATATTGAAAAAAGGTGTAGTGCAGTGGATCCAAACTGGTTTGATTATCTAGCAACGCGTAAATTAAAAGTAGAAGTAAATGAAAAACAAAACGAACAGATGTGTTAATCTCACGGTAAAGATATTTTACTTAGAGTTGTTTCTCAAAGAACACAGAATAAATTAAGCTTGGGCAAGGCAACTATATTTATCCTAAAAAGTTGTTTTCTACTTTTGGGAAAGAAAAAGCAAATGTTGGCCTGCGGAAGCCTCGTGTGCATGGGGTTGTGGAAAGGATTAAAAGCTATAGTAAACTCAAAGCAAACGTTTACATATTATATTACATTAATAATTAAATGATACTGACATTGCATGCCAAATAAAGCAGTGGCTACCAATTTACCAATCTATCAATACCAGTATCACAGAATGAAATGGGCAAAGTGGCCCGTCTTGGAGCAGGTTTGATCAATTGCGTAACAAATGCGCGGCGTCAAATAATCAACATATATCCGATATTTTATTACCCAAGAGCTGGATATCCGTTCTCTTTTCCTCGAGACTGTCTAATTGAAACGTCAACTTGGTAGTTTTGACGTAAAATCCTATTGGCTAAGTAAACAAGTGCTCATTGCTCATTGGCTAAAATGCAAAAGGAGACCAATGTAGCCTTCGCTTGTCGCTAACAAAGAGAAAAACTAAATTTAAAATTTTGACAGTGCAAGCAAAGAACCAGATGTATTTACATTGAATGTCTAAGCATAGCTTTTCAGAAATTAACGGCGCTTAGCCAGTGTTGCGTCCATCTCTGAGTAACTGATGCCAGGCGAGAAAATGGACAACGGAACTTCTTTAGAAGGAAGTGCTACCAATGGGACATTGGAGACTCAAGATGGACTTTTTCGAACTAAAAGTGAAGTGTTCGTTTTTATGGCGCTTTACGTCCTGCTTTCATTACTGGTGATTTCTGGAAACACTTTAGTTGTTGTTGCCTTCAGGAAAGTTCGACTCCGGGCAGCCATCAACCTGTTTTTTGTTAGTTTGGCCGTCTCGGATTTGATGGTGGGTGCAGTTTCCATTCCACTGTGGATCTACGACCTTTCCTGTCCTTACTTCAACTCATGTATCAAACCGAACGTTTCAGTCAGCGTGTTTTACCGAGGGTTCGATGTATTTAGCGCGATGGCATCGATATGGAACCTTGTGGCGATAAGCGTGGAACGCTATTTGGCGATCTGCTGGCCCGTTCAGCATCGTTTGAGTTCCTTCACGAGGTACTACTTGATGATCTTTGCGACTTGGAGTTACTCTGTGATAATCACAGCCGTTTATTCCATTGACTTCATCCCCACGTGGAAGAGTTATCGTGGTTCACTGGTGTTCGTGGCAGGTTTCGCTGTTCCCCTTCTTGTCATCACTGTCATGTACAGCAGCATTCATCGAAGTGTTATGAGCATGAACGCGCATTGGAAAAAAGCGAACGCCAAGACATCCGTACTACGCAAGAGCGTGCAGCGGGAAAAGAGAACGGCAACGACGGTGTTCATTGTCACAGCGTTGTTTATAGCTGCTTGGCTCCCTTTTTTCGTGGTATCCATGCTGTGGATGTATTATCGATCGAGTCTTCCTGCTGGAGGGGGTTTCATCCGACTCATGGACTTCATAAAATGGATGCATTACAGTAACAGCGCAGTGAACCCAATCGTATACGCCTATCGAAGCGAAGAGATAAGGAGAATGCTGTTTAAATTCCCGGTGCCGGTAACTGGGAGAAGAGATGGAGTCCCTGGGAGAATGCAACCGGCGGGGAATAGGCTTAGAATCACCTAGAAATTTAAAGAACTCTGTGTATCTGTTTAATGAGGTGAACGGTGAACCCCGGCCATTGAGGGACGGAATTGTGTTAAGCTTGTTAGAAATAACATGTTCGATTAGACACAAAAAGAATTAATTTGAAATATGGATTTTGTTTGACTGTTCAGTGGGATATTTGGCGTAAACACTTAATGGTGGTATCGATGAAGAAGTCAGTAAGTTTGCATGATGTTCTTGTATTACTGGCAGGTTTTTGGAGTTTAATTGATTGGCAGATATGACAACCGAACCGCGAGGCAGCCTTAAACTTTGAAGGACAAGGGTATTCATTATTTAAATATAGCTTGCTTTCAAGTGCAAGTACATACTGAAGATAGCTTTTCAAACATAGAAAGCTGCACATCGTAGTGGGTGCGGATGAAAAAAGACACAAAATTAACGCCGAGAAATCTGCCTTCGCGCAATGCCTAAACTTCAGAAGCGCCAATTGTTTAGAACGATAAGAAAGATCTTTACCAACGTCATCGCAACAGTGTCAGTGATTTTAAGAAGGTTAGATCGTGTCCTATTAAGATAATTTCCACAGAACATTCGAGCAATAATGGCAAAAATTGTTTCCAAAAAAACCTCGTACCATGGGAATATTTTGAATAAGTTAAGAAGAACTGACTTATTGAGGCTCTGAAGCTGGCCCCATGAGGGAAAATTGAAGTTAGTCCATTTTTCAATGAAAACAGACGTTTCGCGTTAGTTAAAAACACATCATTTGAGTATTCTTACGAGTCTTGACATAAACTTTCTCAAGAATGCTTGGGAATTTAATCGCGGAATCACTTAGGGAAATAAATAGTTTTAAATAGTATTGCAGATAGTAGATGCAGTAAGTAATTTTTGCACTTCTTGCTCGAACTTTGAGCGGAATCCGTCCTAATTACACAGGTATTGTGAATTCAATTAACAAAAAAAGAAATAAATAAATAAGCTAAGGCTGTATACTGCATATGCCTGGTCCTAAACTGAAAGAAACAGGTCTTTAATCTTTAATCTTTAATGAGTTTACTCCTAAAAACAGCAATAACTTTACTAGGAGTTTGATGATGGAGATGATGGAACTGAAATTAGCTGAAGTCGAAATTAATTTATGTCCATACTAGATAGGTTTAATCCTGTTTTGAATTCACCACAGCAACCTATTCCCGCACAGGACTTACGGCTACGCAGGTCAATTCTGCATGTGTTATATGGCAAATCACGTAGATTCAAGATCTTAGTTCATAATTTGAACACTGACAGCAGGTCAGGTTCCGTCTTTGATAGGGTTTTTAAATGAACTGCCTGTTATCGTCACCAAACTTGTTAACCGACAGGAATCCATGGCGTACTCTCTTCGTGCCAAGAGTCAAGTTTCATAGTTTCCAAGAGTGCTTGCGCAACGTTTGTGATGGATATTATAAGAATTGGAAACACGAGCTTTGTGCTTTAACAAAATAGATTTAAAGAAAACGCCACATGTTTTCGTCTACCTCACTGCCTCGTCATATATTCAATTTTCAAAATTATATTGCAGCTGTAAACTTCACCAGACCCTTTCTGTCCTGTCCAAGTATAAATTTACAAACCCGTGAACTTGAAGAGAGCCAGGGACTAGATTAAGTGAGTTTGATCAGTTTCTATACCAAGATTTAGAGCTCAGGGAAAAAAGAAACAAAACCATATACGTTCCACGAGTTTGGAATGTAAATCTGTGCAAGAAAAGAGCATAAGAGAAGGACATTTGAGTTTGACAGAATTTGATGGAGATGTTTGCAAAGAAAATGACAGTTGTTTGTTTAGGAAGTGAGGTCACTTAATAACTTGAGCCATGTAATTATAAGAAGTTTGGCCAATTCGATTTTAAATCTGCTTTCGAATGATTTTTTTTGATGTATCGTTTAATTCCAGTTCATACCGCAAATATGAAGATTTTGAACCTAGTAACATCTTCAAGCAAATTGGCCTCAGTTAAAATGAATGTTGTGCCGCGTAGCACTATGAACACAAATGGTGGAACAGAGAATTAACTCTGAAGTGTAATTTAAAGTGCTAAATTGAACCCATGAAGTAACCCACTGGGCGTTAGCCCTAGTAAAGGGAATCAGGGAATGGCTTGTTTGGTGCAATGAAAATGAAAATTGGTTTAGTCACGGTTTAAACAACTGCACTTTTTTCATCAAACGGTGGTTATCATGTCAAAAATATTTTAGCGAAACTCCAAAAGGCATCTTTCTGCTGACCAGTGTCATTTTGCAGGACTCAAGTGCCACGCTTGCACTATTTCATATGGTTTAAAATGTAGTATTCGTTTAATTTAACCCTGTGTAAAATAAAGTGAAATTCATAGTAAATGTAAACAACCCGGGGTAAATTTCCTCATCCTGAAAGCGCGCCAGTTAGCCAATTAACAAGTAACCAATTCCATTGGTGAGATACAATTTCACGAGTATGCAATTTTCATGAAGCTTTTTTTGACGAGCATATCCGCAGAATTTGAGCCTTTTCCCCACAATTTTCATTAAGCCTCATAAATAAATAAAAAGGCATGTAATGGGTTTTTGTTCTTAAATGGTTGTCATCGGTGTTGAAACAGCAATACAAACACTGCCGGGCAAAGTATTCTTATTCTAAGTGAAACCTGCAGGATTTCCTATAGTCAAAAGATATTAGAAACTCGCATCTATTAGAAGCTATGTTCAAGAAGTATACGCAGGTATTGAGGGAAATTAAATTAAAACAAATCAAAGTAGTCATGAACTGTCGACTAGTCTAAGGCATTTCCTACCGACTAAAAGCCTTTTCACGAGAAATCAACCCTTTGCTAGATTAACTATATTTTTTGGTAAATATACGTCATAGGCTGAACTCTTACGTAGGAGGGCCAATCACATTCGCACACAAGCTTTTTAATTACTTGAAAACTATCGCCTTCACTCGCTTAAATTTAAACCAGCTGCTGAGGGATTTAGAGGTCAGTTTTCGAAGCACTCACAGCCAGGCTAAATGCTGCCCTGAGCTGGGAAAACGCACGATGTTTTGAGAAAGGAATTATTAATTGGTGTTTCCCTCTGACCAAATGGTTTTGCTGTGACACCTTGGGAGCATTTAACCATTAAGGTAGGAGCAAAATTCTAAAGCTCTTGTGAATTGAAAGATTCATTCATATGATTTATTATTAAACTGTACAGTTAATAAAGTGCACGAGCTCTTTGAAACCTCTCAAGATATGTTTTGATGGACGGAATGGATCAGCATCTGGTTTATTTGCTGGTGCCCTTTACCTTCAAAGTAAACCGTCCTTTTTACCGGATAAGGCCGCTTAAAGCTTTGATGAAACAGCACGATTCATGTCATGACACAGTCTTGTTAGTTTTTCTAGTGTGTGTTATTTACTTTACCTATCTTACTCTATAGTGTGACAATGGTTGCCGAGGTAAAAAATTTGGAAACATTTAGTTATGTGACGCCAAAACCTTGGGAGTCTTCACTTTTCGCTCCTCGTTTAATAGGCTTTACCTCCCAAGTGAAGAGCTTGAAAGATATTATATTAGCACTCGCCTGACACTGTATAACAAGTTCAAGTAAAATATAACTAGAATTGCTCGCTTCTGTATTGTTTCTTGCCTCTGAACCAGTGCACGGTAATCTTTCTTTATTTGCGTAGAAGATTTAAATTAAGAAACATGAAAAGTAAAGGAAACCACGAATCCAATTTGAACACAATGCGGTGTAATAATTATTATCACTGATTGAATTCCTATCCACCATGGAAACGATCTATTCTCACCAAATTTGTAATTTACGAAAGAGAATATCTAGCAATTCCAACCATTTTTAAATTATCCTATGTACCTCGATATCTTGTAAAAAACCAATATATACCATCATCACCTGCTTATTATTGACTTCTCTCGTCAACAACAAAACATGTTTTCCTGAGATTCGTATGTACCTTTGATATCAATCTGTTTATATACAGTCATGATTCAATTTTGGCCTAAGTTGATATGGTTCTACTGATGAAACTGCTGTGACATCTATTTATAGCAGCGACCCTCGTTGACGACAAATCTACGTTTTTACAAATACTCGTGGCCTTAAATTATTTTCAGTTTCTTTTTTAAAAAAAATGCATAGGCGTTTCATGCCATTTGCTTCTTTCGAATGTGGATTCATCTGAATGTTGCTGTCCGTAAAGACTTGTGATCCTTAAATTTAGAAAAGTTTCCATTTGTCCAAGCTATAGGTCAGTTCATGTCGACTGCTTACATTTTTGCCAAAGTACTCATGAAAAAATCAAAATACCGCATTGCTTTTTACACCAAACTTGGCCTACCGTTTACTTGAATTGGTCAATATTAAGTGACCTATAACGGCAACAGCGTAACTAGCCAGCCGAATTTTAATTAATGTTAGATGGTACTATGAAACAAATACCGATATTGTAAACTTAACAAATTGACGTCAGTTTTTCATGCGTCTGTCCTGTTATTGATCATAAATTTCGTCATCACATTGTCAAAGTAGCTGTGGATCCACGAGGCGATAGCGGAGTGGATCCGCAGACTACTTTGACAATGTGATGATGAAATTCATTGTAAATAACAGGACAGACGCATGAAAAACTGACATCAATTTGCTTTTTACGATAACAAATGGTCGAATTGCCCGCTCTCGCTCGCTGACGCGTCGCACGAATTTCAAATTCATGTGTCTGTCCGCATATTGACGTTAAAAATTAACCAATGAGCGCGCGAGAATTTCTGCAGTTATCGTAAAATTAGTTTTCGCAGTTGTTGCAGTTAATGGTTTTCGGCAATTGCGTCGTAGTGAAGGATTATATACATGGAAAACAAGCCAAGCTGAGCCGAGTTTATGGAGGCTGTTTCAAGACAGAAAGGTTCTGTTAGGCTCCTTTATAACTATCGCTAGAAATTCACTAAAATTCTACTTAGAATGTAGCTCTAATCCGGGGAGGGAATGGGACAGCATATTATGTCTATAACATTTCTTCTGACTATGTCAACTTATTTCTAAGTAGACAGACAGGTGATGTGAATGAATTGGAAGATTAACCAAGAGAAGAAGCTGCATTTATTCAATAAAATCGCCCTTACTGCATAAGTGACCTCATGTAAGCTGCACGAAATTACATACAGCTGTACGTATGCTAGCTGTCAATGAGCAGCTCCAACTTAACAGCCGGGGCACCCGACAAAATTAAAACATTGGTTTAGTGTATATTCTGATAAAGATCATTGCACAGCATCTCGCTGGCGAGATGGCATAAAAAAGAGCCTTAGTCGATCCTGGGCCATCCGGGAGAGCGAACCGACTTACCCTTTCTCTATAATAAATCACTAAATGAATATATATTTTATCTTGTAAAATATAAAAGTGTATTTTATTACATCGCATTGCTTCCGATTAAAAAGTGCAAGAAAGATGGTTTAGAGCATAATCCTACATCAAATAAATAAGGCAAATAGATTATAACCAAACTCGATCAGTTTCTCGACTGATGATGATTTGCAAAGAAATCATCATTACATCTTCGCAGCCAAAATACAAATTAACGCTTAAATAAACAATTCAACTTTTTCCCCCATTTTATTAAACATCTTTCCCAACAGGATGCCAGGGGAAGCTCTCTCAGTGGTTAAAGTGAAAGAATTCAAAACCAAATCATTCAAAAACTTAAACCACCACAATCAATTACCTTCGATGAAAGTCTGCCGCTTCGTGGTAAAATGTACACAAAGCCTCCATTTGTTTTCAACAAGTAGTAATTAATCTCAGCTCGCTTGCATTTCTATCGGATGTTTCCTCTACTTAAGAACAAGGTTTCCCGCCAGAATCATCGCGCCAGTTTTTTCAGACTGAATTTCCTGTAATTTTTATTAACAATGCTGTATTAGATAAAGCGAAAATTCTGTTATCAAGCACCGCCCTGTTTATTGACTTGTACAACTGAGGTGAGTTCAATGCTGCCCTTTCTACTAAAAATGTAGGAAATGAAAACGCTTCTTTCCGTCATGTTGACTGGCATGTTTATCAACTTTAAGTTGCCCCTGAAGCGAAACATCAAAATATTAAAATATATTTCGGGTAAAAGAGGCAATTTTGAGACTGGGACGCAACTCCAGTACACTACAGGTTTTCAGTTTTGTAACTACAGTTAAAACCAGTCAAAACTCCTAATTTTCATCCTGTATACTAATCGTTTTTGAATTTTAAACTAGAAAAATCGCTCAAAATGTCACTGCTGGTCAATAAAGCTGAATCTCGGACGAAATGACACTTAGGTAAATATCTACGAGCTCGGAATATTGTCTTTTATTTCATGTCCATTTTAAGTGAGTTGGCTAAAACAAACTCAAACCACTTATGCGCTTATAGCTTGCTGAAAAGTTGTTTGTTCAAGCTGGAGATTTTTTCATTAATTTTCTTTAGTAAAACTATTGCCGAAATTCAACTCATAGAGAAAATTGGATCTTCTTGTTTAAATACTGAAGCTTTATCACTATATTTGATATTACAACAATTCCATCTTGAAAAATTGGAATTAACTCTAATTTCTTTTTCTCTTCCGCTGCCGAAATGATAAAAAAGACTTTTAACCTGGTTTACGATCAGACCGAGACCATTAAAATAGGATCATTTTCCGCCGTTGTTGGGTGAATTGAAAAGAGAAGAACCTGGTTACGAAAGAGTAAGTCAATTTTTTAAATTTATTTTTTTGTCGTTCAGTTATTGATCTTTTTCGTTTCTGTTTTCATCTTTAATCGACTGCTCTTGAACTTGATTCTCATCCGGTATCTGCTTTTCACTCCATTTCTTCAGTTATTTAATGATTTACCCATAACTCAACCCCTATAGGAATAACCAAGTCCATAAAGAACAGGCTTGGGGCGGGAGAGCGTCGCGGGCGGTGTAAGGTTCCAGCCAGTAGAGAATGCAGAGTTACCCACAAAACACACTGGATACTGAGAAGATTTCATTCCTACTGTAGTCAAGTTTTTTTAGGGGCTTCAGCTTGCGTTCATTATATTCACCAAACTAAAGCGATATTAACAGCGATTTTGTTAAGTTTCCGAATGGAAACGACATTTCCAATCTTAGTTTGAATTCGTTAGAAACGGCGGTTCTATCGACCAGTATCATCGACCAAATTCACCAACCCAGGCCATACCGGTTTTCGCGAAAAAAAAATTCACACACATATAAAAAAACATACCGCAATGAGACGTCACCTTTAAGTTAAACCACCTATCTATTTATCAACTTGAAGCATCACTGCCAGGCAATTTGCAATTGAAATGTTTAGTACCATTACAGCACGTACGACCTTAAAGGGCAAATCACTTCACTTATGTTTTAAAATCTGCCTCTCTTATGCTGTTGTTGTTTTCGAACAAATTAGCTTCGCCCGTTGAAACTTCGGCACTCATTTATCTCATTGAAACTGCATGAAGTCTATCTAATCACATTTAATCCCAGCCTTAAATCCTGTGATTACTTTTGAGTAAAATATGCCGACGAGAATTTTATCCCCACTGATGCCAGCTTCATCGAGAAAGGTTGTGAAGAAATTAATTCTCAAGTCTCGACGTTCCAAGGGAACAAATATAAAATTTAAGAATCCAAATAAAGAGAGAAAGAAAGAAAAGAAGAAAATAATTACTGAACCGGCGTTTGAGATCCATGGATTATACAAAACAAATTAGAGTGAAATTAAAGGGACAGAAAATCCATCAAATTCCCACCCCCCCCCCCCCCCTCCTATTTTTTTCATTTGATGGATTGTTTTCTTTTATTTGTGATACAGTCCAAGCTATTGAATAGGGAAAAAATACGACCCAGAAATAAGTGGACACGTTTAGCTCGTTTACTCTTCGCAATTTCATTTTCAGCTTCTGGCAGTTTGAGAGCGCCCCGCGGCGAAAATAACGCGCCTGCATGACAAAGCTAAGTGAATATAAATGAGTTTTATTTTGCCGTCAATCTTACAGTAATTTACTAGGACACCCAACGGGCCCTCTGAATAAAGCACGGTTTTTCTCGGATGGTTTTGGATATAACTGAAACAGACAAAATGCATGCATAGAAAGAAGAATATAAAGGCAGAAACCGACACAACGTAGAATGTTTTTTTTTTAAGGTGTACTATATTTCGGATGGCCAAACCAGCCTTCTTCAGGTACAATGGAAAATTTTGCACCGGGACGTGTTTTTTATGTAGCATATTACCGGTTGCTTGCTTTAAAACATTTTATAGAGAGAAAAGCGCTAAATGACTTTCCGCGTTCATTCGATCGTGATTGTATTACACAAACTGGTTTTTCTTAACCGTTGATTAATTAAGTTTTAAACTTCAGAGTTCCGATTTTATTAAACGATGTAGTAATATAGAATAACCAGATCACATGTTGTGTGGGACGTTTTAAAAAGAAAAGGACGTAAATATTCAACAGTTATAATCATTCCATGATAATTTAGGGAAATTCCAAATAAACATTGGATTTATATTCAAATTCTTCTGGGGTATTGAGGCTATTCAATTAATTGCGGAAGTAAAGATAATCCTATTGAGGCAAAATGATTTTCTTGTTAAAATTTTCGGCTTTGCAGCGCCGTAGCTAGTAACAGGCCAACCGAGGCACTTGCCTCGGTCATTTCTTTGGCTTTTGTTGTTTATAGAACCTAATACCTAGGAAGAGAACTCAACCATGGACTGATTGCCTCAGTCATAAGTTATTCATAGACATTGCCTCAGTCAAAATTTTTTTCTGGCTACGGCCCTACTTTGGTTGTTATAGCAATAATAGCGAAATATTTCTTGTGCCGTCAGTTAGGTAATTGCTACAGGGCACGCCTAAATTCAAAGAGCCTGGGCACGGGTATATTCGAGTATGTTAAGATGTTTGGGATGTTTTGTCGGAAAAACAAATGCTTCAATCTGTTCCAACTCAATGCTTTCTGTCAACGGCAATAATACACACACACACACACACATGAATGTTTTTGGGAAGGCCATTAGGTTCGAAAACGACAGTACTGTATCGTGACTTATTTCATACCATCCGGTCTGAAAACCATCGATATTAGATGGAATATTTTTGATGGTAATTAATAATATGTCAATACTACAAATACGTCAAGTTATAGATACAACAAACAAAAACTTTAAAACTGACAGTCGTGGGAGTGAAAGAAAACACAAACAACTCTGAATATCGGTGTATCTGACATGTTCCGTCACACGGAAACAGATCGAAGGGAAAAACACGATACATTCATTTTGGGTCGCCTTCTTTTCTACATTTGCGGACTTATGTAATTTGTCTCCGGTAGAAACTTCAAGCTTTCTTTGAAATTTGTAAACAAACGGAACGAATCTTCCTCAGACGTTACAAACGACAGTAACGCGCCAGTGAATTCGCAGAAATGGCATCAGATTCAGTTTTAAATAAAAAAGATGATGAGCAGTATATTATGAATTTCAAAAGGTTTAAAGAACGTAATTAAACCAGGAATGAAGGGTTTGTGTTAATTCAAATGGAACATCCTCCTTGTCAAAAACACTCATCAGTAAAACTAAGGTTGCTATGGACAACTAATCTAGCCGTGAGGCATATTTTATGTTTGCTTAATTATATGTTGCTCCTCCGGAGTTATTACTGTTAAGCACAAGCTGGAACAAAGAGGAAGTGTACCACACGTTGGTAATAAGATGGTTCAAACATGACCGAAAAAATATTATAAACCAAAATAGGACTGGGAGGGCAATATTGAAATGCACAAAACGCAGGTGCAACTTGGCCATATTGATTCAATTTTCTTATTGCTTGACATGTTCGTTTTTTCGACCCATTATTTTGAATGCTTGAATCATCTTATGTCAAAACCTTGAATACGTTTTTCAGTAATGGCCCACCTTTATGCTATGGTATTGACAGGTAATTTTACGTCTGGCTGGATAGAACAGGGAGCTAATATAACCACGCATCACGTATGATCAGGTAAAAGACTTTGGATCGTAATCTTTTTTTTTTTCTTTGCTTTTCTTAAAGCGCCCAATGGGAAAATGCAGCCAAAGCACATTTAGGACATAGATTGCTGAGTTTTTTGTCGACTTTCATGTCTCAAGCCATGTTTTGGCCAAATGTCGTAATTTTCCGAAATCCTTATTATTTAGTTGACAAGCCTGACGTAACAGACCATTGAACAATTAATTATCACTGCCACATTTTAATCTCCCTCTAAAATACGTACATATTAGGGATATTTAACTTCCCTTTCAGATTTATAAAAGAGGCTCACATTTGTGAAGAGCTGGAAGGAAACGAACCAGCCTTTAAAGATGAAAAACTTGGTTTTCAACAACTCAAGTTCTTCTAGTGGAATATGCAACTTAACAAACGACACTTCAGCAACGAGAGCCAATTCCGGATCCGTGGCTTCCTTTCCCAGACACTCAGCGCAAGAAACGCTTATTTTCGTAACAATCTACTCACTTCTGTCATTCTTGGTAATCCTTGGGAACTCTCTTATTATATTCGTTTTCACAAGAAACAACAAGCTACGTACAGCGACGAATATGTTCTTCGCGAGTTTAGCAGTTTCAGATTTTATTGTGGGTGCCATCTCAATCCCGTGTTGGATGTATATATTGCTATACGACTTGAACCATACGTCTCAAAGCGCGGCGAACCTTCAATTCCGCAAAGCGTATACTTTCTTCGACGTTTGCAGCGCCCTTACTTCCATCGCTCACCTTACGATCATCAGTATCGAGCGAAACATTGCGATTTCGAAACCACTAAGACATCGCGTTATGCCCCGGTGTTACTATTACTGTGCCATCGCTGCAACATGGGTGTACGGTTTTGCAATTGCAAGCATCTTCATTAGCGACTTCAAACTTGCCAAGTGGAGGAAGTACAAGGGCCTGTTGAGTACTATGGCGGGATTTTTCCTGCCGCTTCTGATAATAATCTGCATGTACGCCAACATTTACAAGAACGTGAAACTGTTCAACATTCGTCGGCGCTCATACTCCATTAGTTCACTTCAGAGGAAGGCGCATCATGAACAAACAACCGCTAAAACCGTGTTGATAGTCACAGGTTTTTTTGTATTGTCGTGGCTTCCATTTTTCACGTTGTCAGTATTGTTTATTTTCTGGCCCCAGTATATTCCCCGAGGCACCAATCTGATGCATCTGTTGGATTTTGTGAAACTTCTCCATTACAGCAACAGCGCCATCAATCCGTTGGTATACACCTATCGCATCTTAGAAGTGAGGAGTACCCTGATAAAGGTTATGGCACCTTGCCTCGTACAGACAGACGTACCATCAGTACGTTCTTTGCCAGTTCCACTGGCAGTTCAGAAGTCGCCCCCGTTTGGTCCTGCAAAGTTGCGTCATTCGGCAAACGGTCGAGATGTGAACTTGTAACAGAGTACATAAAATAATAAAAATAATATAGACATATTTAACCAGGTTAAACCCGTGAGTAAATGCTGTTGGACAGCTAACAATATAGAAGTAAAATTACATCCACCGCAATTTCTAACACCCTCGTAATATCTTTATTTTCGCGAGGGTTTTAACTTTGAGTACACCCATAAGAGAAGCCGAAACTATCAGAAGAATAGGCCATTTCCGAGTTCCCTTGTGCCTCTGTTTCAAAACGAGTCTAAGTGCGAAACCACTTAAATTACAATGAGTTTGATTTGCATGAAAATGAACCTGAAGCCGCAACTCATTTTCAGATGAATGGTTTCGCACTAAGACTCGACTTTTGAATGCACGCATTCACTTCTTTTTAACAGTCTTGGTCCCATTTATCTATGGGATAGTTTTACCTATATAGAAATATGGACTCATGGAGAGGTACAAAAGGAGGATTGAAAGAGAGGGGAGGAAAAGATTGTTGGCATAGCTTGTTCATTCTTGATTAAGTTATGTGGTAAATTCAAGTTAGTGCCAAACCCACTTGTGCCAGGACTGTATAAGAAGCCTATAAAATGGCTCAAGGACGAACGTATATAAATTGATGCTTGCGCTTGGTCGAGCCGCGTCTAAATTCAGTACGAAAGCGTAAATGGAAAAAACTGCGTGTAATATATGAAAATCATATTTTTAAAGGTGATCGCTTAACGGCTACATCAGTACATCGTAACTCGATGCATTAAAATACATTAATATAAATAGCTTCGTTTATACTTTAGAGTGTATACATATAATCAATGAAGGCTGTGAGACGCAATTAGATCTCATTACGATTGATCAACACAAGGTAAATTTCATGAGCCATTTAATAGATTTAAATAATCAAGTGGTCCTTAGCTCGAAATTGTGCCATTTACCCCTCGGTATAATTCAAATTAACTTGAGATAATCCTCGATGTAAACATTTTGTAGCCTGATTTTTTTTCCAGGGGATATTTTCACAACCGCTAAGTATCGTGTACGTAATTCAGTGCAATAATCTTTATTTTAAGTAGTTTTGTTTCTTAGATCCCATGTCAAATCATTGCTGTGAATTTATTCAATTGGTATAGAAAATAATTTCTTAATTTACTTTAATTGATTAATTTAAAAGATAATACGAGGATGGTACTAAAGTGAGTTTTCGGTATTGAATATAATTAACCATTAAGATTTCAATATTTCGAATATTCTCCCATTTATTGCGTCTTATTGTTTAAGGCTTACCTCGACCTCGGGGGAAATTGATGTAAAATTTAACTTATTATATTTGTGAATTATTTGTAAAGAGTGCAGTCTACATTTTCGTTGTCACTGTAATAAACCCTTTCCACGTTTGTCGACATTCATAATCAATTGAAAATCAATCAATTTTGTTCCCAATCCACCAACAGTTGGTTGCAAGAACATTTTCAGACCTAAAGCCCAGGCCACTCGCAAAGTAATACGCTCGAGGATATACACCTCGTACCCTATCGCACATTAGCTCACCAAATCATTACATCACGCCGCGCTCACACTACGCCAGAAAAATTTGAAAACCTAGCAATCAGCGGTCATTTTGTATTTGTGTTTGAGTAAAACTCGGGCAGAGAAATTTTACGATTATCGAAACCTCATCGTGTTCGAAAAGCTTTGTTTTCAAATTGTTTTCTGTCCACACAAAAACGCAACGACGGGGTTTTCAAGTTCCTCCAGTTTTGAAAAGCTCCGTTTTCGTGACGGATTGGTTGTGGCGGTAGACCTAACCGGAGAAATAAAGCTCCGTTTTAAAATTCCCCCGCCGTACATACATACATACATCACTTTATTTACCCTCGGATTTTGGAGTAGCTTATGCAGCTAATGTCTCCGAGCGTTTAACCATCAGATGAGAGACGACCACACCGGGAACTACGTCCCCTACTCTTTTCCAACAGTGGGGGGGTTCTTTTACGTCCCACAGAATTAATTGAACCGTACTTTTGACGGTACACTTAACTCACCCAACGAACTTAATAAAACTCTCTGTTTTGTCCGTCTCGTCCGCTTTATTTTCCAACTTACAAAACAGCCGTTCTCGGCAAACTCTCGAAAACTCTCACACTGCTAAAATTCTAGTCACGTCCAAAAAATTGTCACCTTATCCTCGCACGTGTTCGTCCCATATTTGGTATTGCTCACGAATATTACACTAACACGGGTGGGGTTGGTGAAAACTGTCTCACACAATTATGAAGAGTTTATCGTCCTTATCCGAGAAGACTAGAAAGTCTAACCATTTGCAGATGAAATTTCAAAGGCAGCACTTTCTCCTCGGTTATTTAAAGACCCTGAGTGTTGGTCCGGCCGGGCTTTAAACCCGCGACCTCCCGCACGCTACCTTCTGAGCTAACACGTTTGAGGGTAGGATAAAAAATTAACAGCTTTTTTTAAAATTTTTTACCTTTCCCTCAATTTTTGGACGCAAAAAAATGATTTTATAGTTTTATAGCTATATAAGAAAACGCTTAATCACTGTGTCCCAATCATCTTCCTGGGAAACATTGCTGGAGATTCTTGAAAACAAAACAAATTGTTTACCTTGGGACCAGTGATTAAGTCTATAATGTTTACCTAGAGACAGGTGTGTTGTTTATTGTGCCGTACCCGCAGACTATTGGTTCTTGAGCGGGTACCAGTAGAAAACTCAAAGATCAAGTTGATGAAGGAAAAATGCTATGTGTTAAGATTCTGTTTCTCAAATTGATGTTGTACTTACTAACGATGCCGTAATCTACAAAAGGACTGACTGTGTATCAACTGGTAAAAACCAATGATCTCTTTATAAAGGTAAGCTTCGTGGTAGAACCAATTCAACTTAAAGCTAGACTTTTCAAAAATATCAACGCCGGTTCCCTTCGAGTTACCGTTACTGTTAGAATTTGACTTCGAAAGACGAGATGTGATGGCTTTTTCTTATAAATAGCGTCACAAAACCTTCTATTCCGATTATTTTGCCCTGGGAAAATTCTTTGTTATGTTGAAATCAGTCGATTGTAAGGGTAGAAAAGGGTAAAAGAGCTGGATACATGTTAAGCTGCTTTCAATTAAGATTTTCGAATTATGGTTCAACATCTCATTTCTCCTTAGAATATCAATGTCAAGTCACATTTAAGGAAGTATTTCAAATAAATATAAAATGAATTGCTCCCCCACTGGTGCTTTGACAAATTTAAATCCATTCGTGAGATATAGACCTTTGCATTTGGAAACAAGGGCTACAGATTTCTGGGAGATTCCCTGGCTTCTCTTTCAATCTTGAAAATGGATTTGATCTCCGTCCACACCACGACGGAGCCCGAGAAACGGAGGTTTACTCTGAAAACGCATCAAATGTTTTCGGTCCTCCCTACGCTGGAGGGATGAATTTAAAAACGCAAAACTCACCGGTACCTTTTGGATTTGTGTTTGAGCATTTCTCTTGGTTTGAGAAAAACTCTGTCGACTGGAAAATATGATTATCGTGGCGGCATCGATTTCGAGAACTTCCGTTGTCAAATAATTATTTTCCGTACAAACGAAACGAAAAGCCGGCTGGTGTTTTCAGATTCCTTCGCTTTGAAGAGCGTTTTCGAAAAGTTCCGTTTTCGTGGATTAGTATGGACGGTCACGGGCCTAACCGTAAAAATAATTCTGCGTTTTCAAGTTGTTCCGGCGTGGTCGGGGCGCTGCCTGAAACGAGGGCTACAGACTTCAGGCAGATTCCCTGGCCTCGCTTTCCATCTTTAAAAAAGACTTGGACGGTACCATCTACAGTGTATTTCATAAAAAACATAAATAACAGACAGGTTGTAAGTGAAAGAATTGACTGAGAATCGATAATATTAACAATTATTCTTTCAAACTGAGGTGATTACTGGCAGAATATTTATCTAGCCGCGAAGCGCCGTGGTAAATATTCTGCCGTTATTCACCGAGATTGAAAAGAATAATTGTTTTAGAATATGCACACGAACTGATCTCAAAAACAGGACGAAAAGGAAACCATTAAAAATCGATTGAATTGACCTCTCAATTATGCGCGGAAATTGTGCAAGCGGCACGAAGTGTGGGCGAAACTGTTTACAGAATTTTGAAACTTGGCAGATCTAGTTCGTTAAACTCCTCGTCACGATCTAGCAAACTGGTCTTTTAACACCTTTCAAATCAGTAATCTTAATCGACAGTCCGCTTACAAAACAAATTCAACGTTCACTCAAGCTAGGTTTTCATTTTCACTTGAAATGAAAATCAGTTAAAAGATCAGTTGGCGAAATACAACCTGAAATGATACCATGTGCGCAGGACTTCTTGCACAAAGACGTGGAAGTGCTTCGTAACGTAATGCTTCTGCCGATGAAGCCTGTAGCATTCATTCCTATCAATGCCGGGTGAAAAAAGACTTGGAGGTCAGGTTTGCTTTGGCCTTAGTTGATAAAATCTCTGATTGCCAAGGACATGTCTTAAAACTGCTCGAAAGTCGAACGTCAAACTGAAACGTCGGTAGTTATAAAACTTTCAGGCCAGATTTCATAGCCTTCTTTATGTTTTCTGGTGCAGCATTTTCTTGTATTCTCAGGATTTCCGATTCAGAAACACTGGCAAAACGCGAGTTTACGCCGACCATTTTGTTTTTGCTTGGATCAAGCACTATTCGCTCAGTGGGAGGTGAACAGTGCTCAATGCTTCGATTGCCCCTACAGTGCAGTTCATGGTGCCGCAGAATAACATATAAGGATTTTGATTTCTATAAAATCGCCGGATTAGTCAAAACGTTGCATTTCAGTTTCTTCGCAGGTGCTATCCAGAGACAGTACCAGGGAAGGTCAATCACAAACTGCTTTGAAACTGGGAGTGATGCCGGTAAGCTCTGGATGAGTTTACGCGCGGTGTTAGCAGCACGGGCATGCATCAACAAGCTTATCTCTCGAAAAATACTAATAACTGTTGCAGCATTGTGTATATTTGCGTATCTATACTGGACCCACCACCATTACAATGTTCACATAGCGTCACGGAAGCCACACGCGAGGATAGTCAACAACGAGACGCGCGAGAACGCGCGTTACGCAGACTTTCTCGAGACATGGTGTCGCTTAAAGCGAATGCGGGTGGACTGGAAACAAGTTTTGCGACCATGCGCAGATAACATGGAATGGGGCAAGAATAAGGGCTTTCAGCATTCCCAAAGCAGGACAGATGCGGCTAAAAGCTACCTGATATCGTGGGATATCAGACCTGCCGGACAGTTTAGTCGATTTGAAATACAGTCTGTAACACGGGACAACTTGGACAAGACGGTTGGAGGGGACTCTTGGCGGATTCATATACGAGGCCCCTCCTCTATGTCTCCAACAGTAGTTGATCACGGAAATGGAAAGTACGAAGTCATTTTTCTTGTTTTAGAGCCAGGAAAATACCACATTGAAGTGGTTCTGGAGTATTCACTGTGTGATGGCTACAGAGACCCCCCAAGAGACTGGTTTATAAAAGGTCAGTGAGAGCTATACGTTGACTAAACTAACCCAGTATATGACTGACTCCTCCCGACAAAAAATTAACTCGCTCAGAAGCGTCAACTTGTGCGCGTTACGTCTACGTAAAACAATTACACTCATCGTGATAACTCAGCTCTCACAACTCACGAACTCTTCCTCGGATCAGTTATAAGATGCAGTCACTGTACATTACGTCCCTTATTCTTGTATTCTTATTTACGACTTACTTCATACAGAGTCCTATTGACTTTCTAACTTTCATTGATAAGATAATTTGGTTTTATCAACTGAGTTCATTGATAATGTGAATTGGCCACCGTAAAGAGATTCGAAAGCTGACGTTTCCAGCGTTAACCTTCGTCGGAGCGAATCGAGGAATTCTGGGTTCTGGGAACTACGCTATTGGTTGGTGCATGGTAACGTGAAAAACAACAGAATAAATTAGTTGAATGAAAAGCGTTCGTTGATACCGTGAGGATTAAGAGTGCCGATTTGAAAACTAAATTTCTGTTCAAGAGTTTTGCGGCTTTCCGTGCTTCCTTGCTGTAGGGAAAGGTCGCTGACTGCCATATGTTGCTTAGAATGATTGGGGATAGTTGCTCATAAGTAATGGAGGAAGATTTTATTTTTTTGGCGCTTAATCTCCCCTCACAAATAATTTATATATTGAGGGACTCCGTGGTTTAAAGACACGTACAGGGTCCGAGATGGACATTTATTCCTGGTTACATACTGTCAGAGGATCTTTAAGGGCTAATGAATCAATTTACACCATATTCCATTATTTACCAGGGAATGCGCAGGGTAGATATCAAGCACCAAATGCTCTTCCTGGTCACGACAAACCATTTCTATTGAGTCCTTTATGGGACGGTGCACCATTCACTATAATTGTTCCACATTCATCGGAGCTACTTTTTCAAAGTAAGTACATGCAGTGGATACAATCTTGTTTTGGTATTAAACTGTTATTTTTCAATTTCTACAAAGTGAGAACAAATCAAGCCCGTTTTACGTGAGAATACGATCAAACGAGAGTATGATAGTAAATGAGAAATTGTGTTATACAACCACCAGTTACGTTCGCGCCGTCGTGGAATCAAATTTGAACATGCGCAAATTTTTAGTATGTCTGAGGTTGAAGAGAGATTGTGTTCATTTCACAGGCAGACGAAGTATGCCCTACTCCGAATCAACTCATTTGAAAACGCGCCTTTCCAACGATGTTAGTCAATGAGAGTTAAACAAACTTCCTTCCAATATTAGTATTTATCAAGTCAGTGCAATGGAACCTCCCTTCCCCACCATACAAAGGGACTAGTTTGCTGTAAGGAGAATCTAGGAATTAGGCCAAGTTGTTCCTAACACCCCTTGCCCACCCCCCCCCCCCCAAAAAAAAAAAAAAAAAAAAAAAGTAGTCGCGTTCTTCATAAATCATCGCACTTTTTGAGCTCAATCTGCATTTCGTCTAAAACAAGTCGCGCAAGCTTTAAATCAGTACATTTGAAGAATTTTAAGGGCCATGCTCGTTGACACTACATAATACTAGAACAAATTCATATGTATATCTTGTCGGTCAACAGGGGTCATCAATAAATTTGGTTCTCTTAATGTACCTTGTGGAATCAGATGTTCTGAAATATGGGATGGTAATGGGAGATGGGTGAATGAAACATGGAAACCATATCTCAGGGGTGAGTTATTGATTCTGTTAATGTATTTAGCTACTATGGGAGCGGATTTAGAGGGAGACTGGAGTGGGTGGCTACCCTAAACCTCCTTGGAGGAGCAAAGAAATTGCAAAAAGTCGCAAAACAGTTGCACAACATTTTGAATATTATGGCAGAAATAAAAGACAGGACAGTTGCGTCATAGTAATATCTACTTTGTGTCATAGCTAGTTTTTCTGATGTGAAGTTTTCAATTCCCATATAGCCACATTGTGGGAGCACGGCAATTGAATCCGTCCCCCTTGAAATATCCTGTGTCTACCCTTGTACTTACTGTCAGGCAAAAGGACAATTGTCGTTGGACTTTCCATCACGAGGTTACAAGAAAGAAAGCATAGACTCAGTTTGAGAGTTCTAGTTTTACTTTTGAAAAGATTTTAGTCTTGGGGATAAGTCTATATACGTACCTGAACGAGCTTTTGTATAGTCTACCTAGATTTTCAAGTTACAGTTCTAAACTTGTGCACCGATTGGACCTCAATTTCTAGAATGTAATGGGTCCCCAGCTGGTTGGGGGAGAAACCGTACGAGGAACTTTAGATTCATCTCGATAAACAATTGTTCTTTTATACTTCTATACTACTATCTATTCCGTGACATTTTATATGTTAAATTTTCTAGAAGCACCTCAAACAAGAAACAGAAATCCAGCTGGGAAACTAGAAACATTATGGATTTACGGCGATTCAGTCGGGGACTTCTTTTATAAATCCATTATTCGGCAGCCGCTCTGTAAAAAGATCTTCCAAAGATGTAACAACACTTACAACTGGGTATACACAATTCCCGGCAAGAACTTGACGAGAGGAAGACTAGAAAACGATGACAACGATTTCAGCGTCAGGAGAGTCCTGACTGAGATTTTTCAAGTCATTTCTCAGCCTTTCATGGTCAGCGACAAAAGTGTCTTGATTCTCAATCTAGGTCTGCACTACGTGCATACTATCAATTTCACCACGTACAAGGTCCTTATAGATAAGACCATAAGATTGTTAAATGAAAGATTCAAGACGAATAAGAAATCATGGCGGTTTAGAGGACAACTTATTTGGAAGACGACTACTGCCATTAATAAAGAGAAATATGGCGATCCAAGAACCAACGCTCGCCATTCAACGAATATCAGATTTTTGACCTATCAGGTAAAATGACCTTGAGAATGCAAACGGCAAAACTTACTGGTGCAAAACCCTCTTACGGGAAACAAGCTCTGCAATTTTAAGCCCAAAGCCTGCAGTGTAAGCGTTATTTTGGAACGGAACGCTTGATAAATCAGGTTTTCGACGCCGCCATCTTGAGTTGTACTTGGGTGTTTAACCGGTAGAGGGTTGGGGTAGAGGGGGACGGGAGGCGGGAAATGGGGTACTTCCCCTTCCTCCCACCCCCACCCCCTCTCGCTTTTTTTTTCCCACCTCACACCTAGTCCGTCGGCATATTTTCTCTCGCGCCACCCCTCCACTGTTACCAATTCTAAGATGGCGGGATTTGGTTTGCACGATGTTTCTATAAATGACCGGTAACAATGAAGTGCCTCCCCTCTTTATTATGGACACAGTTGATAACATGGAGAGCAGCCGTAGATATTCGTATTTTGTCAAGAGGATGGGGAAGGGGGGGGGGGCCAAGTTTAAGCCGGGGAAAACGTAGAGGAGGGGAGGAGAGATCGAGGAAAAAAATCTGTTTGAATGTGACTGAGAAGGACGCAAGCTGCTGTAATAAATACTGACATAACTCTTTTCTCATGTCCGTTTGCAGCGTGTGCTGTTGTTTAACTCTTACGCCATGCATGCCATGTGTGGAGCAGGGATCGACGTGTTGGACGTATTTCCCATCAGCGACTCTTATCCTGAGGGGACTGGGCTGCCTGGAAAACCTTATGATGCTGTACACTTTAAGCCGCACGTCTTTCAATCAGTGGTGAACCTGCTTCAAACATACTTTGGTGGCAAATAGTCACTTTGAGCCGAATAATTCGCAGTGCAAGAGAACTGATATTGTGCATATCGTACTAGTAACTGATGTGGTTTAACGGTCATCCGTCGCGGAAATTTCGATATGTAATTGTATGTCGATCATTTTTAAAGTTGCCATGGCAACCGAAAATTTCATTTAGGTTTAATTCTGTATTTTTTGCAGTTTTCCTCATCAAATTGCAGAAATTCGCGAATTTGCAATAAGCATTCTGACATGATTTGGTATTAATTCCGTTATTTCTCGACCTTTTAAGAAAATAGTGAAATTCAAGATGGCGTATCAAATGACGTCATATGACGTCATATCCAACAAAAATGGTATCACCTTGTAGAGCAATCTCAGGGCTATCAAATCAATATAAATTTATGTTGCTGTACTTTAACAGAACGAAAACCCAGGGGGGTTTCACCCCGCCGTGTACCACGGTGGGGGTATGAGTTAGCTTGTACGACCGAGGGCAACATTAAAGCAGGCTATTCGAGTCAGTACATCTGTCTTAGAGCTCTGAAAAACATAAACTTCAAGGCAAAAGAGAAGTAGGGACTTGATTTTTTCTAGGATTGTTGCTAAATACAATTAATGACTGCCTAAACATGCTAAATTTGAAAGTGGTTTACTAAAATGCGCAAAGGATGAAAACTTGCACTTAAATACCCACCAGTGTTTATAATATATGAAATAAAGTAATTATAATGTGATTGATCTGCCCATGACTGGACTGGTTGACATCCTATAAATATAAATTTCCGAGCTGCTGCAGGCCACAACTCGAATTGATCAATAAAGTCCTGAATTTCTTTCAAGAACTGATAAATATTGATGAACCAGGGCGGAGATTCTTGAAGGGAGAAACGATACAAGGTGACCATCCCCGGCAAAATGCACTTTTGACGTCACCACTGACAAATGACTAAGAACTCACTAAAAATTCACCGATTTATTTCAATCGTCTTTTTTTTCTACTTTATCCCAGCTGATTTTTGAGGAGTTCAGTCGGCAAAGCAAAGGAACCGCTCCACTTTAGAGGACATGCGTTCAACTAAGCACGCAGAGACGTGTTTATTCTCTAGTCAATAATTTGTAAACTCACTTTACTAGCTTGCTGTCTTATTTGTTCATCCATGAGCACTTTATAGTCACTTGTCATTAATTTAATTTCCTTTACTTGAATTAATTCACTCCATATTGACGTTATGGGTCTAGGCATTTGAAGCATCATGAGAGAGCGAGCAATACATGATAAATGACTAGTTTATAAATGGTAGAAAAACTGAAAGGAATAAAAGTACTGAGTTGTTACATAGTTAATAAAGGGGAATGGTTATGAAGCCCGGCAAACATCAAAGGAGCAATCAAAGATGCCAAGATTTATGTTGGAAGGTCCACGACCGTGCGCAATCTTTTGTTTTGCGTTCATGCACTATGCATGAGTTACGTAATCAAAAAATTTCTATTGGTTAGTTCCTCGGTCAGTAGTAAACAACTATTGTGTTTTGTGCACGGTCAAGGCCAAAAAAGAGAAAAATCATACAACAAAGAACTTTGTCGAGTTTCATAACCATGGTAAAAGTTACTTTATCAACCGTCATTATATCTTGGCCGAGCTCAGCTGACAGTGCGACACGTCATGATCAATAAAAGAAATTCGCAACAAAAGATTGTCGGAGAGGCGTTATTCAATGAAGGAAAACACAAACGAAGTGTCAGTTTGCTCTTGATAAGTTTAGCTCAAATTAATAACAATCAGACAAAGAAATGAAGAATACATTAGACAGCAAAAGAAAGACTTTTGCTATTCGCGGAAAGCTGATGGGCGCAAGCGTAATTAATTCCTCTGAGTCGGACAAATCCTACTTTATAAGGCGATGCATATGTCGGAATTGCGAGTGACATACTCTGTATGTTAGTAAACCCGGTTAAGGTTCAAGGACTAGAGTGGGGTGGAAGGCGTGTTACGCCTCGTAATTTGTATTAAGAGTGTCGCTCAGTTTTGAAATTCCTTAGTCTATTTCAAATAAAAAGATGTCATTTTTTATAACCTTTAATGTTCAGGAAGCACTGGAAGGTTTCTGCAAACCAGTTCTTGTATAGCATACTGATGCAAGCTGATAATGATGGAGAAATATTAACCATGATATATAGAAATTGACCGAATGCAAGAGACTGCTTTGAGCTATCTTAACTTTTTGTGTTTCATTTTATGTCTCGCGGGTTTTCGGTTGAAGATTAAGAGTAACTACTCGCAAAAAGTATCTAAAGAACTATTTAGCAGTTTTAAAATCAGACACTTTTTGAGCCCGGGAAAGCTTGCAGCAGCAAGTTGGCAGGTGATATAAGTGAATACGTACCTACCCTCCCCTCCCCTCGCTCCTGACGTAATAAAATATGTTCGTAGCTTCAGTGGGGATTAAGAACTGCTGTGATCGGTAATCAGTCGGAACAAATACGATTCCGTGACTAAAGGAATTAAGAAGCTAAGGCACATTAGATATAAAGTGTTGTTCTATATCAGCAGGAGCAACGAACTATTAAAGCTCGGTAATTAATAAGTTTATGGTATACATTCAACGATTTCTGATTTATATTACTTTCACTTTTATATGGCTGCACAGATGTCTTTCTCACGTTGCATCAAACCATTAGTTTCCTTTTAGGCAGTTCCGAGCTCAACGTATTTCCATAGCATGGCTACATCTAGTTTCCTTTGCAAAGATCAACGTTTTTCGTACTGTATTTCTTTTACTTTCTAACTTCAAATTGCTCAGCAAATTTGTAGGGACAATCGACCGTTTTGAAATGTTTTGGTCACATAGATAAGAAAAAAGCTTATCACTTGACTGACAATTTCCTTTCCAGAGTGGTCTGTTTCTGTCAGTTTTATTAAATATTTTTTTGAGGTTATCATTATGGCCCTGGATTGGGTTGAAATTATAGAGCCAGCATTCGTAGTGGCGGTATCGTAATAATAAACAAAGCGGTTGAGCTGGTGATTAAAATCTTGGCCCGAAGCCGTAGCGTTTGCTGAGCCGTAAGTTTAAATAAATGAAAAACCATTCTCAAACGGAGGTCAAAGAATTCAATTGCTGTTAGAGACCACATTAATCCAGCGAAAAAAAAAATCAACAAATAAAACAATCAGTCAAGTGTCATCTTGGTCTGTCTGGTTCGGCTAATTACAAACACTATTTAAAATAACCTAAGGACAATCAAGATAAAACTAATCGACAGAAACTAAACTATAGGCCAAAAGAAAGTACACTTTACACAGACCAAGTGCTGAGACGCGAGATTAATATTGAAAACCATTCTCGAACGGAGGTCAAATAGAGGTCAAAAAATTAATTGCTTTTAGAGACCACAATAACCCAGCGGAAAATATAAATCAAACAAAACAAACAACCTTTTCAAGTGCCATCTTGGTCAGTCTGGCTTTCCGGCTAATTATAAACATTATTTGCCATAACTCAAAAGGCCCTAGTCAGCCAGACCTTTGTTTTTGTTTACATGCGAAAGTTTGGCTATTACATTTTATTCAGAACATTTCGAAACCAAACTATGAAACTATAAAAGATAATAAAACATACTTTCAGGAACATGACTTACAGTAAAGCAGTAAGAGTTTGCTTAACCATGCAATATCAATAATTTCGATGGTAACGAAAATGGCGGAGGCTGACTAGGGTCCTTTAAGGATAATTAAGATGCACCCCATTAAAACCGTAAATGACAGAAACTATTATTAAAGCAAGGCCAAATTAAAAGACAATAAAAAGTGACGGGTGGGCATCTTTTGCGAAAGATTTCCCTTGCGTTGGTTTATAAGGATTCTAACAAGGCAAGAAATTAATTTTAGCCCTCCAATTGGTTTTCTTTTCGATAGCTTGCAGACAAGTTGACAGTAGCCCCTAAAATAGAAGACCAATCAACGTCACGGGTTTTGGATTCAAGGCTGGGATAAAATGGCTCTAACCGTCGAAGGAGGGCTGATGTTGTTGATCAACTTCGTTGCGTTTACAGGGAATTTACTGATGTGTTTTGTTTTGTACAAGAAGCCGCGTTTCCACACAACTGCAAACACATTCATCCTGTCGTTGACCATCTGTCACGTGTTTACTTCCTGCCTTGTCATGCCCTTCACCGCGGGATCACTAGTGGCGGGAGAGTGGCTGTTTGGGCAGATTTTGTGCGACATCCAAGGATTCGTGTTCCTCGCCTTAACATGGGTGTCATTGCAGTTGCTGACAATCATGGTGGCGTGTCGGTGTTTTAAAGTCACCCATTTGGCCTTCCACAATAAGTGGTTCTCGCTTGACCGATCCATTGGAATAATTTTGACAATCTGGGTATTCGATGTAGCCGTGCTGATTTTTCCCACCATACTTGGTGGCGCCATGTTTCAATTTTCTCCAAAACGATCACTGCCCTGCACTAGGCCCTTGAGCCGTGAAAACCAAACTGTAAACATTCTTAATACAGTGATTACACTGACCCTTTACATAGCACTGTTAAGTTCCTCTATCGTGGCATTGTGCGCTATCAGAAGACGTGAAGGAGCCTTTCAGGTGAGAAGAAGAGCTACCCTGGTCGACATGCGAATAGCTGCTGACGAAAAAAGAACAGATAAAGTTCTGTTAGCCCTTACAACGGAAGTCCTTCTTATCTGGATGCCTTTTGTAATAATCAAGCTCGTGGAATTTCCAACCCAGCCATTCATGGTTATTTCACGCCATTCCCATCTGGCTTCCACTTTTCTCTGGTTTTCTGTTCCTGTCCTTCATCCCGTCACATACGGGGTTTTGTACAGACCGTTTTTTAGAGAAGTGCTGAGAGTTGTGCCAAGTAAAAGATTGCGCCAAAATAAGGTACACGCTGAACATGCAATCTGACATGATTTTACTGATGCCCATCTCTGTCTGAACGCGGACAGGCAACTTTAGTTTGCTTTTGCAAGTTAGTTTGCGAAATCTGAACGAATGTTCGCGTCCTGTAGTCCTTTGATTTTCATGTTAACATAACCATTTAGTCTGGCAAACATATAAACACGACAATTTAAATATAACGACTGTTCCTCTTAAGAGTTTTTGGTAATAACAAAATAACTAACTTCAAGATAGAACAGATGCTTTAAGCAACCTGATTCCCAATGTTTTTCTCTTAAAGCATTGCTAAGGGAAACGCCCTGGTAATGAGGTTGATGATTCAAAGAGGTGACGATCAAGGCCTCCCGGGTACGCAGGCTTTTAATGTTTAAAAAAATATATTCTTGTGTCGTTCAGTTGCTATCCTAATCCGGGTGTTATTTATCATTACTAGCAATCAGTCATATAAGAGCAAGATACTCCTCTTTTCAAAATTGCCAAACATCTTCTACGACTGGGACGTGGTCATGATTCCCTCTCTTCTCTCGAAGGGCATTGTCATGTTTCATTTATTATTTCATGATCGATGATAATCTCTTGAGCTCCAACATACAAAGAGACTACAAAATCCCGTTGGCGTCCGATTTATAGCTGGTGCCACTCTTTTTTGTAATAATTTGCAATGTACTGGAGCAGTTAATTGTAATTTAGGATAGAAATTTATGGCAGTAAGTGAAATTATAGGGATTTTTGTAATAAGTTTTATGTGTGTTTGAGTTAAAATTTGAGATTAAGAGAGGCATATATTGATATATTAGTTAACACTGGTAACTCAGTTTCAAACTCAGCTTACGAAATAGAGATTAACTGTTTACTACCTTGAAACAGGTTTATGGAAACTCATCATTTATAGCCTCGTAGGGTAGAATTTCTCAGGAAAGCTGAAGACAGTACAACGATTTTCACAAACCTTTTTTTAGTTTAAAAATTTTTGAAACAGAGTGCGGAGAAAACTAAAACTAGTTTCCTTGGTAAGTCGTCATTTGTTCTAATAAACAGTCTCGCTTGAAAGGTCGTTCTTGTTCTTGCTATTCAATTTATGATAGTGGGAACCGATTAAGCAATTTTCTAATTTCTCTTCTGAGGATTAGTGAGTAGTTTGCTCTAGGCAAGATAAATGGTTCAAGTTCTAAGTACACAGGAAGTCTTCAGGTTAATTTATCAGCTGCTGTATTAAACAGCACGTCAGTCTAATTGACGGAACTTTCCATGTTGAATATTTTGAAAATAGCATATTGTGAATGTTTCCTTTTTTGCTCATGTCGGATAAAGGGGCGATATTAGAGGGAAAGCTCGAGGTATCGGAGGGAGGTGCTGAATGGGTACATTGTACTTTACAAACATCACTGTGATTTAATTAACACGGTCACTACGAAAGCAGAGGTCCCGGGTACTCGGAAGCATGGTTAGATCACACCTCATCACAAGAAAGGAAGCGCTTTGGACAAAACAAACTTTAGGCCGGTAACTATATCGCTTTTGCCAAGATCTTTGAAAGAACCGCGCACAAGCAAATGACTGAACATTTTGAACCTATTTTTCATGAATTTCATGTTTGCGTATCGCAAATATCACGGCTGTGTCCAACTGCGCTTTTAACTTTGACAGAGCATTGGGAAGAAGAATTGGATAAACATAAGGTTATAGGGGCGGTGGCCATGAATCTTACCAAGGCTTTCGATTGCTTACCGCATGACCTTATTCTCGAGAAATTGGAATATTACGGTTTAGACGAGAAAGCGGTAGTACTGCTACGTAGTTACTTGTCATCGCGTTATCAGAGAGTCAAATTTGGAAACACGTCTTCAAGCTGGATGGGTGTGTCTGCCGGAGTACCTCAAGGCAGTATCCTGGGACCGATGCTTTTTAACATCTTTATGAATGATCTAACGTACGCCATTCAGGAATGCAAGCTGGTAAACTATGCTGATGACACAAGGTTCTTTTTATCACATCGAGACCCACAGGCTGTGGAGGTCGGAGTGAATAAGGACTCAAATAATACAACAAAATGGTTCCTGGAGAATGGCATGCCAGCAAACCCAGAAAATTACCAAGCACTGCGGCTGGGCATGAATATCGAATGTTGTAAAAACACGATTTTTTATCTAACGAAATTAAGGTCCTTACTGTTACTATTGACAACAAGTTAAAATTTGATGCACATCTGATTGTTTTCAGTTTGCCGGAAAGTTAGCGGGCAAGTAAATGCACTCATGAAATAGTTAAAACTAAAGAGGCGCTGTATCGTGCATTTATATATTACCGAATTTTTACAACTGTAGCCAAGTTTGGCATCATTGTGGATCTCGCAACACTAATAAATTAGAGAGGGTGAATGAGCGTGCCTGCAGATATATTTTTAAAGATAAAACAGCACCATACAAGAAACAATTAAAGAGGATTGGTATAGGGAGATTCAGGATATGCTAATCACCATTAATTGCTATTTCCAGGGCATAGCCCCCCCCCCCCCCCCTAAGTATAATGAATCTAATTAAGACAAGAGACCATAAGTAAGAGGAAAACAATACTTTCATTACCCAAGGTCAACACATAGTACTTAACATGGTCTCAATTCATTTAAGGAGGCTCGAAAGGGTTTTCCGCTGTTAACAATACGTGTGCAATGAAGAAATATTACAACACTGTTGTCCCTATCAGAAGGGCAATGTTTTGTCATCTGAATAAAACTATCACCGAACAATTTTTTAAGGGTGGTTGCAATGTCTTAACGGCTGCTATAGTAACGGCACGATGCTGTTGAAAGACCCTTTGAAACTCAGTTTTTCAAAAATAACTTAAAAACCAATTTTTTTTTCAATTTTCGAAAACCTCATCAAATTCTCTAGTCTAATACGTGATAAAAAAAAAATCTATCTAGTAGAACTTGAATTATTTATAAAAGAGCTGTAGAAAGTCAAAAAAATTCCACTTAATTTTTTTTACGAATGCGAAATAACGATTTTATTTTGCATACAAAAAATCTGGGTAGGTCACCAAGCTAACTTTCGAGATATTAGATCACCAAATCTAACAAGCTATATTTCCGGTTTCCGCGATTTTGGCTCACAATTCTATTTCCGGTCACGCGTTTTAAACAATGCCGCTGACTCGAGGGCTCATCCTCGCGAGGAGGCCCCGAAAAAAGCTTCGCTCGCTCTCAGTGAAGAACAAGAGCATCGCTCTGTCGAGTTTAACATTCCAGAAGTTAATCAAGATGCAGACTGCTTACCGTTACGACCTTTGGAAGTGTCGAAGTATCACGGAGAGAATCCTCTATGTTGGTTGTCACTCTTGGGGAAACCGATTCATCACGACACGTTGACCTGGTGTTTGGCGCCAAAGCAAGTACCCCATACAAGCCATCCGTTCAGGCCATAAATATGCTTTTTCGCCCCTTTTTCGGCCAGCTTTGTGCCACTTGAGCTCTTTTCTGATGGTGTCTGAGATATAAGTTTTCCCGGTTTTCTTCTATAAACGACACTTTCATCAGAAACAGAAGGGGGACCCCGCTCTTTTGACTCGCCCGAGGCGGCCATGTTTGTTTACAACTCGCGGATCCATTTTCCGCGCGGTCAAAAAAACCGTTTCGAGCCTCCTTAAATATTATGCGGCGAAACAATGGAAAATGCTTCCAGACAAGGTTTGCAGCAAAGCTGGCAGCAAGGAATTTATTAGGCTAGTACGAAATTTTGATTTTCAATCTTTTGTAATTTTACTGAGTTTTAATCCCATAGCTCCTGATATTGTATTGTGATATACTCTTGTGAATGGTTGATTTTTAGTATTTTTAAAATTTATTTGTATCTTGGTGTATTTTCATGGAAAACCTGCAAACGAGCTTCTGAGCTAAGTGTTCCTCCATGTAAAATAAAGTCATTTATTCACTCTACTTCAGCGATATAATATATTTTCAGAGTCCTGAGTCAAAACTCATTTCAGAATCCGACGAAGTAGAAGACATTGTTCGTAAAAACAGAAATCTGTAGATTCTGGAGTCCCAGGGAAAAAATTGCGTTGCAAAATGTTTTGAACACTCGTGCGATTTGAAAGACCTGACTGGGACAGCAGACTGAAGCGTTCGTTCTCGATTTGACGTTACAGCTTCAACTCTCCCCAGCTTCAACATTCCCCAGGCGCGGTCGTGAACTATTCGAAACTTGGCCTTCGACGGGGCGTAGAAAATCGAGGATTTAACCAAATCCCAAATTTTAGCGGCAAATTACTCCGAAAAATAAGCCTTATTATTTAAGCGAAAAATTTTGCTGTTAGGTGCACTTTAAAACTTAAATGTTTAACGTTTTTTGTGTCATGTAAGACCGATTGCAAACGTGATATGAACACGTCAGTTGACTTAACGATCAATTCTCTTTGCTTTATTTTTTTCTTTGAACTGGTAGTATTAATTTTGAATTCCATGTGCTTCATATTTTACTATTTCAGTCGCAAATCGCTTTTAGACATAACTGTGTAGAAACTCAATGATAATTATCTTGCAAAGCACGTGTTGTTAAAAGACTTTCGATTGTTTTGCGTAAAGACCTGTTTACACAGGCGATTTTTGTCGCGCTGAAGTTGCATCAAGTTTCAAACATGTTCGAAACCCCTGCGATATCGCGGCGACAAATCGCACTTAAAATCGCACCTGGTTTACACGTGTGATTTTGAAGTTGCAACTTTCGCGCCACAAAAATCAAGTTGCCGCGACAAAAATCGCTTGTGTAAACGGACCTTTACGTTGACAAATACGAGCATCACAACAGAAATAAACGCCTTTTATGCTAGAAAGTCTAGTTATTGTGTTTTTGTATGTGTACATAAATATTTCTCGTAGGAAAAATACAAATAGCTTTTCACAAAGCAGTGAAAATAGACCCTGTTTAGTCTCAGACAAAAAAAAATAAACCAGAAGAAGTATATAACTGAATGATTTCCGGCAATGAAAAAAAACCATAGATAAACAAATAAAAACAAATCTGAAATTTGCATATATGACACATTCAGTTCACTTCTACTTTAGGAGAGCTACTTGCCAAGAATGAGAAATGACTGGCGTGTTTCGTGAAAGAATGAAGGAAAAAATATTCAAACGGCTGACACGCACAATTTTCCAAATGATGTGATTCCCAAAGTGCCAGGATTTGCCTTAATGATAAGTTGTACGTCGATTGTATAGAGTAAAGAGCTCTTAAGGCCTTTATCCCAAAGGACTAATTATCACCAATTAGCAAGGAAAAACTTCATCCATAAGGCTAAATAAAGGCTGAATTATACATAAGAGGGATGTAACACGTTTGTATACTCCGACGGTATAAATGTATGTAATTCATGGTTTTGTACTCGTAATGTAAGAGTACTTTAGCTTCATTACATATCATAAGTGAGCCAGTTATGCTGTCACTTCAAACATAGACTACAAGACTGGAAAGACAAATCCCATGGTCTTCGATAATGGCCCCCTTAATTAGCCTTGACATGAATAGAGCAAAATCTTGAACTAAAACCGACTGGCATAACACCTGCTTAGCCACCAACAGCTGTAAACATAGAGAAGAATACTTCATTAACGGGAAAAACAATTGAACTCTGCCAAAGAAAACAGCACTTCAGTAGCGTTTTGAGAGAAGCGCTAATGTTGAACGCAATCTGCCAAGTAAGAAGGCGTATCGAAAAAATCCTAAAACGACTGTATAGTGTGACCTGCATTCTCGTCGACTGGCTTTTTTACTTCGATTTGAGTGTTTTATTTGCTTAACAGTCAACCTAATGCTTTACTAAGCATTCCAACGAAGTGGCACAGCTATATACATTAAGTGAACGCGAAAAGCGAAAATTTAAGATTTGTAGGCTTTGTGTGGTTCCGTCGATCCGCACACCTCTTAAGCCCACAAAAAAATACTTCAATTACCAGTAGCTACTACTCACGCCCTTCCTTGTCTCAATCAGCTCATTTGAGAGCCTTGAGATAACTTAGCACTGTAAGGCCGGCAGGTGCCTGCGGGTTATTTTGAATGCGGCTTTCATCCACGATTGGAGCGACCTGAAAGGTCCTGGCCATCTTTTGTAATAACGCATGTCTACTGACCCAAACTCGCGGCTTTGTAAGAAGTTATTCAGTTGTTTTAAAATTAGGAGAAACAACTGCCGCACTTTAACCAAGGTTGTGAGGAATTTATTAAACTAAACAATGGTATTTGAACTTTTAAAGCTAATATGGTGAAATATGTTGAAGTTTCTTTGAAGTTTTGCTTACAACGGACACCATTTCAATCAAAAGCTTGTATATATTGACCGAGAATATGTATCTCAATTTAGGTTTTGAGTTCGATTTAAGATCTTAAAATAAAAGCCGATTTCAGTAAAATTTTCTCACCGTGAAAAGGGATTTGGCCAAAAGGTGTTTCATAAAAACAATATTTACGGTCTCTCGCAGTTAAAGAAAACTCGGTTTAAGTGAAATCTATAAACAGCACATGCTGATAATAACTGACAATCCTGACAAACAGCCATAAACAACATACAAAGCAAATTTGGTATGCCGTTAATAAATAATTTAACTGAACCGTTTAGAAAAACTTGCAATATTCCACGTGAGCCAAATTAAAAGATAAACATCTTTGGCTTTATCCAACCTGATAGCACGGAGCTAGCTGCGAAAAACCGAAAAAAATAATCACATTCAGTGTGCCCTAAAAAACAATGCTTTAATCCGATCACCCGTGAGAAGATTCAAATAAACAGTGTTCTTTTTTGCACCTGCTGACAAAGGGCGTGGTTTGAATTACGTTTTTCGTTTCGGTTTCAAAATAAAATGGAAATATTTGAGAAGCAAACTTCTTTTGTTTTGAACTAAATATGGGTAAGGTTTACACACAGGAAAAAACATATCATGGGACAGTTGTTTGTAAACTCGAGTAGGAAAAGAATGAATACAGTACTGCACAAAATTATTGTAGTTCAATGTCTGCACAGGTACTATTACAGTACCCGAAGAAACAAAAGAAAACAGCGCTTCTGCAAAAAAGCTGTCATTGATTACATAAATAAAGTAATGGAATAGCTTAAAAGAGAAAGAAGTTTAGAATCAAAGGAAGCTATTAGAAATACGAACTACATTTTTGGAACGCAATGTTCACGTTCAATAGGTCCACCTTAATGTGTGTTTTAAATATTTGTTTAATAAATTTCATTTATTGATGTCAAAATTATCAACGTCGACCTTCTTAGTGTAGCGTTGAAGGCAAACAGCGAAATATGGATTCAAGCAGCTGTATTCAAACAATTCCAAACTTGTAGAAGTAGTTCCCTGTATAATTTTTGGCTGAAAGCAGCAATTTAAGCTTAACAACAGCTTTCGTTAATTTTGTCGATATGGATCGCAAGGGAGGTTATACTGCGTCACGCAAAATAAATTAGAAATGAAGTAAAAACACCAGTATTTAAATCATAGTCCTACCGTGGACATTTGCAATGTTTGAAATCGTGATAACCTTAATTGTTGTCTTGCTGCTTCGCCGAGCTTTATCAGTATAAAGAAAGACATTTTATGTGAATTCCTAAAAACGGTCGCCATAACTGTGACATTTGTTCAACTATCATAAGTAATAAATATACCTGATTCACTCAGTGCAAGCTGCTCGAAATCATTAATTGAGGTCAAATAAACTTTAGTACGTGCAGAAAAAAAATGCTACACAAAATGCGAGAAGTACCAGGACGCTAATTAACATGTCAAAATGATCTCATTTTATGTTATTCATATGACCAGTGCTTTTCATGTCGCGGCTGATGAATCGCTGCTTTTAATTTTAGCGAAGGCTTTGAAATGTTCAGTTTTCTGACATGAAGTCTTCATTTTGTTTGCCCAAGTAAAAATTCTTTGTAGTCCCACTGAGCAACCAGCTTTACAATTACATCTAAGAGCCGCTCGGCGTTTTAGCGTCCGATGAAACTGACTTTCATCTCAAAATTAAGGTGACTGTGCTCTGTTCATTCAAGGCTAGAAGATATTGCAAGAGCGGAATAGAACAGAGGATGTGGCTAGCTATGAAATAAATCATTTGGCCCCTCAGTATTTTATGTTTTTATGTCCCAATAACCGTTTATCTCGAGCAGCTATTAACGAAGAACAAAGTGCTCAAACAGCATGATCAACAGTGAAAATTATGCTACATTGTATTGGTTGTGTAATTTTAAAATATATTTTTCTACATAATTCAAAAACCCGGAGGTGACATTTGAGGCAGGAAGCGGCGGTTATTAAAGTGGAACAGAATTTCGGTCACATTGGTTGCTGGAAACATCTGAACGGTTTTTATTTTGATAACCATTCCATTTTTATCCCTTAGTTATGCCATTTTTCCGATGCCTTTAAAAGACCGTCAATAAAATCGTCGTAATTTTAAATTTAAAATTTGTCCTTGGACACTCGAGATTGCCAGAACAATTTAAACTAGGACACATCGAACAAAACCAACTTTTGAACTCCCCCTTCGGTAATTTTGACCTGATTTTTCCGGGATTGTGAGAAGGTGTCTTCTTAAAGAAATACATCAAACTTTCATGATAAAAGGAGTTTTAGTGGAAAGCCTTGAATGCCGATGAAATCACTACGTTGTACGAAATACTACTACAAAAAAAATTACTCCCGAAATTACTTAAATTTTATATGATACCTTTCACATAATTCTCCCCTTGAAAATTCTACAGCCATTAAATGCATCTCCTTTATGCCCAGAACACTTGTTTACTACAAAGTCATTTATTTACTTGATTTAAAGCTTTCAGTTGTCGCTTAAAACGTAAAAATGCGGGCACAAGAAGGCAGTTTACTTTCTTTACAATTGTCTTTTAATTAACATGTTCATGAAAACAAGCTGTGAACAAAACTCAAGGCATAACTGCCAGATTTCTATCCAGCAGTGATCTCAGACTGCGCAAAAAACGGCTAATAGTTTGAATAATGCATCGAAACATATTACATCCTATTCAATTATGCCACTTTATTTTATATCAGCATAGCGTGTGGATAGTTTTCTCGATACGTCATTCTGCCCTGCTGTCGCCGAAGCCCCCACTAAAATTTATGCAGCCGCGGCTGTATAAATTATTTTCCTTTCCTCTATTTTAGTCAGTGACTATCTGAAGCTCGTCGTCAGTTATACACAAGTATTTAGCAATATTGAAATATGAATTCTACGGAAGACTGAGATCTGTGTTAAAAATACGTCAAATTGACCGGAAATTGATGCTCTCCATCAACGTGCGTTAACAAGAGTGACACGCAGCGCCGACATGCCAGGAGTATTGTTGTGTTTTCAAAACGCACGATGAGCAAGCTTGCTGTATATATAGCTTCTTCCCCGCCGAGATAACTTACTAACAGTGCAAACACGAACATTGTTAAAACCCGAATGTTTGAAGGAAACAGATAGGAAAATATTGAAAAGTGTTTAGACCTGGTGAACAATTCTTGGCATAACGATTTGTGCCGCTAAAATGACCGTCAGTTCTACAGAAGACACAAAATCCATATTCCGTGATCTTTCGGATCTAGGTGCTTCAGCGGGAATCCGTGCTTTTGTATCGGGTGCACAGTTTAAAAAACAATTGCGCCTAGTTTGGCCACGAACCCGAAAATGGGTGTGAATGTTTGCGCAAAGGGAAACGATTTAATTAGCCTCTTTCACTTCAGTTAGACTGTCAAGGAAACACAGTGTTTCCTTTGCCTCAGGAGTGCGGTTAGCCATACTATGCTCGTTATGTCGTGTACGATAAATGGCTTTAAAATGATTGTGTTCAAACGGAACAAGTTAGCATAGAGGGAAGATATGACGGTGGCCTGTAAGACACTAAAACTTCTATGTAGCTACCCGCTTAAAAACAAAAGTAAGCGGCACTGAGTTGAAGCAGCATTACATGTAGCATCTTGGCATAGTCAGGTAGAAGTATGAAACGAGCAAAGAAAAAGCTCGGTTTTGCGACGCTATGTAAGCTGAATTTAACCTCAAGTGCAGTAACTAAGTGTTGTTAACCCAGCGTTTTTGTTAGCCGTGCTAGGACGTCGACTGCTTTGACTTTACAATTATAATTTTCAACAAGGATAATTTATTTTCACAAAAGATAAAGGTACTCTGTATATGTGTTAGTTTGCTTTTAAGTTGAATAGACGAGCAAGTAAGATGCTGAATTTGATACCCACAACATCGTGCGATTGGCCAATTTATTTTACTGCCACTTTTAAATGTTAAGGCCAATTGGGGCCTTTGTTTAGTCTTGGATTGTTGACACCTAATTGCTACCATATGCTTGATTGATCGAGTGTTGCCCAGAAAATAACTTTAGAGCAGTAATGCTTAGATGTTTTTAAAAGTTATTGACCCCGCCGTTTTATCACGCGGGCATTGAAAGTATTGTTAAAAAAGAAAGTTTGCGAAAATTGTAAACCTTTAACAGTTCATCCGGAGATTGGCTCTCCAAAGAGCCAGTTGTTTACTTCAATGCGAGTTTGCCATTTATACAAAAAGCGAGGACACAAAACATTACGGCAGGCATTATGGATGGGGGATGTCTTAATTAAGAAAATTACTCTGTAGTGGGGCCCATAAATGTTGTAAATAGGCCTCCCCAATGTTACACAACACAAGACGAAGAGCTCGGTAAACAAAGAGAGGACTACAGTGCTTAAACAATGGAAGACTAACTAAATAATGAGCTCTGCGAACTAAAAGAACACTACAGGACTCCAGCCATTATGTTATTTGTTTTAGCCATTGAAGTGTGTGTAAAAACGCTCTTACGATGGATTAGCATATGAATGTGACTAAGTCGCAGCTCATATGTTTTCCACGCTGGGCCATTGTCCGTTTCCCAAACAAATAACTCCACAGGGTTATCCAGAAAAAGTGAACTCGTTTACACTTGACCTCTTAGAACTGTAGGCGCAAAACTGCTTAAAACACGGCTTGACAACGCGAAGACTTGGCAGCTCCTATGAGATGATGTGATTTATTGCATGTGGACTTTGCCAAGTGGTCATTAAAATAAAGCGTTGATAAGCTGCACTTGAAGGTGTTAATTACGCACAGCAAAGCTTTACAGTGTACATTTTCTGCTAATTGGTTCCAACAATTGACAGACTCTTCCAGAATAGGGGCATAGAAAAATACATTTAACGCCACTAAATGTAACACGACAACCGAGAGGCGATTTCGCGACTAAACTAATTCACCAAACGACTGCTGTTTCAAAAATATATATCTAATTAGTTAATATAGAAAAAAAATAGTTTTGTACAGCAGAGAGAGATCACTTTCGACAGTAACAACATTGGAAATACTGTAATAACAAAATGTATAATAGCTTATTGGCGTTGCTACGTTTTTTTGAGACTAAATGGTCAACAAAATTCAATAACATCGCTGAAAAAAACTCTTGTTCTGGTACAGTTTACGACAAGTGCTAAGCCCTGTTAATCCCGTGGATTCTTATCACCGGAAAGTTTATTGAATGGATCGTAATTCGTTGGCAAACAGTTAAAACTCACATGCATGGACAAAAAAGCTATCGCTAAATTTTTAATAAGGTAATTGAATTACGGAGACACATTGCGGCCATAAATATTTATTTGTTATTTGCTTGCATTCGATTCATGGAAAAGAGTTGCAGTCTAACAGACTAAAGCAGCGAAAAAATCGCACTATTTGGTCTTTGAGTTGCCCCTTTACATTGACGTGTAAAATAATTTTCCACAATTGGCATTTTGCTCGTGGTATTAATGATAACGTAAAGTTTTACTTAATTAACGAAAATAGAGCGAACAAAGTGGTTTAAGTAATACAATACGAATTGAGTCAGTTCATTAGAATTAATTTTCACTGTTGCTAGCAACCCCAGCTTCAAATATATATTTACACGAGACGATCAATTTTTTTCTTGTTTGATTATTATACTTAATATCTCTAAACTTAAATATTCATTTCTATTTTAGTAAAATTTCCAACTTTCATTTGCAATCAGAAAGAAAAGGCATGCGTGAGACTTGGGAACCGTTCTCTTTTATGAAAGGACTGAAGTTAGATCTTAACGCAGAAGAACCGAACGGTAGCTTAGGTACTGTACTGAACGCAGACTGAAATAGCGAATCATTGTTCATCATGAACCTGTCTTGTAGAAATGGAGAAGATGACATCGAAGTTGGCCATTGGGATTCCAGCGAAGATCGTGGGTGGCCGAGCGAGAAAAGGCCTGTTTGTGGGTAAGAGGGCTGCAGGAATCCAAACCCGTGGCAATGGTTTGGGAGAGCCATCTCTGGCGATGAGGGGACGAGGCATCTGGCACTAGGGGAAGGGTGTGGAAGAACCGGTGTTGGATGTGGGAGAGACGAGCTGCAGTTCATGGTGCAAGGCATTCCCACTAAGCTGTGCCTTCTCATTTGAGGCGACAAAGGTGCCGGGTACATAGCGGGTGGATGAGGCCAGAAACCAGAGCAGAAGCCTACTTGTGCAGGGTCAAGTGCATAGCCTGGCACTGGAGAGATTCTTTGCTGGCGTTTCAGCGCCACGCGACTCCTGGAGGAAGGCGGATTCCGTCGTTTTAGTTTGCCTGTCGTTCCCCCGATAACCACATCGTCTGCACTGGGATCCAGCATCCAATAGTTCCCTTTGCCGGGGTCGTCATACTGACGGGGAATCTTCACGAAGCACTTGTTCAGCGACAGGTTGTGTCTAATGGAGTTCTGCCAGCCCTGCTTGTTGTTGCGGTAGTAGGGAAAATTCTGTACAAAGAGTCAAGAGTAGCACCGTTTAGTTTTCAAATCAGTTTTGAGCTTTGGTTTTGATTTGATTTCAATTGACGGCTCTCAGAGATAAACACCATGACAAGCGTTAACGAATCTAACAATTACGCCGACAAAAATTGATTAAAGTAATTTGTAGCTGCTTAAGACGAATCAAGTGTACCAACCTTCATTATGAAATCGTAGATACCACTTAGGGTTAGTCTCTTCTCGGGCGACCCACGAATGGCCATCATTATAAGGGCATTATACGAAAATGGCGGCTTCTCGCATTTTTTCTCTTCCCCATCTTTGCCGTCGTTCTTTGCCGTTGGTCCATCTTCCTTCACATGCCCTGCTTCTTTATCTTCTTCACCATCCTTCGCAAGACTTGTTACTGCTTTGCCATCTTGGTGGTTGAAAATCTTTTCCTCCGAGCTGTCCAGCGCTTCTTTAGAGCACAGCTTTTGATAATCTTGATCGCTGTTATCTTTCATTTCAATGTGGCGTGAGGCGGCGGTTCTTGAACCAAGCTCTGTACAGAATTCTCACAGTCGATGGTCGATTTGAGTGTTTACACTAACGATTCTACAGTACACGGCCGGAGCTGACTGAATGTGGTCTATACTGATTAGCGGCGTTCTTAATTTGTTGTCAGTATTCATGATATGCTGTTAACCAAGCACAGTAATTGATACGGTGGTGTACCATTTTTCAGCGTGAGCCAATCAGAACCTCCGCTTGCAAACAAAGTGCTGTGAAATGAAAGAGCAGTCGGGGTTGGTCGTGCGGTTCCTTATTGTGTGTAGTGTTTGTGTTAATAATCTCTGTTTTATTGTTTACTCCAAAGAGGTGCTAAATTCGCAACCAATAAGTTGGTCCAAAAGCTCGTTGTGGCTCCGCCTTTTAAGCGATACTACACGCGGGAGACACAATCAAACAATGTACTCAATGAACAAGTAACCCATACGGTCTTCAAAAGAACTATAATTCGTGATTAGTAAGGAGTTAGCTTTTTGTTCTTTCTAGTCCACTTCTGAATATCTTATGTCAAGGTTCTGAGATGTATTTCCTGCCGCACTGCTGGAGGCGCCTGAATAGAATCTCTGCCGTGGTTGTCTTTTTCATTAGAGCATGTCTGATTTATTTTTTACGTTGCGAGAGGGAGTCGACAGATTCGCGATAACATTTCAGGCAGTTTACTTTTAAATGCATTTGCTTCAATAGAAGAAGTGGATTTGTGTAACGGATAATGGGCCGTTAATAGTGCTTGCAAACAAACAAACATTACTGAATCTAAACCGATGCGGTTTGCGGAAATGAAAGACAAAACGTCTAAGCCACTTCGCTACGTAGTTCTAGAACATTAGAGAAACGGAAAATTGGGCGCGACATAAGGCCAGACCTCTTTTACGATAAGAAATATTGACTTTAACAAGTTTTTATGAGGTTATTGTGATTTTAACTAACAAACAGAACAGTTGTAACTAAAAAGATAAATAAATGTGACATGTTTCTCGGCGTAACGGTTGTGTATGAGTACAAGATTAACAGTCTGACCCGAAAAATGATTCAATCAAAATGTTTCAGATCGTGTGACTTGTTTTTCATGGCAATAAGGAAAAGACCCAAAGCTTTGTATTCATCAACTGAAGGTACATGCTACGAATGGCGTGATACGTCAGAGCTTTCCCTTTGTTCCAAGGTTCATTGTTCGGGTAAATAAACTAACTCCATGTGTTTCGCGAGAAGGCCACTTCTTTTGGGTTGTAAAGATTTCCAACTGGGGCACTGCTGATAGCGACTACAACGAAGCCTGATGGGAACCTAGGAATTGATGGTATATTAAGCGTGGGAAAAGCACCAATTCATGGCGTCGAACTCACAGCGAACAAGGTTAATTAAAATGGTCTCAGTTTGATATTGAAGAAAAAAAAAGCTGCGCAAAACATAGACGCAAGCACCTCAGTTAGGACCAAAATGTATATTATACACAAGAGCAAACTTTTTTTTTTACGACAAAGAAAAGTAAACGTGTCGAAAATTCAATAAATCTTCTTCAGTCCATGAACTGCGTTTGTTAACTTAATAATTAGTCTCTAATTTGAAGACTTAATGAAACATTCACCTATAATTGTTATATCCTGACAAATGAAAATGAAATTCTAACTTTTGTCAAGAGAATATGATCTGTTTCGTAATCTCTTGCTTTCGTAGATATCTGACTGGTCAAAAATGTTCTTATTTTATGATTTCTAGTTCATCTAAGGAAATTAACTTTAAAACTTTCATTATTTAACTTGGAAAATCGTTTATAGGGGATTACGTATTGATTTTTATTCCTGCTTCGATGAACTAAGAACAGGTAACACAGAGGAAAGAGACCAGAAAAGATCTTCTTTCATTCTTAACTAGCACCAATTTTAATGAAATTATTGCAAAACGAACAAATGTATAAACAACAAATTATAAACATTTAAGGTAAATTTACGGCTTGAGACACACGGGAATAAGAAATAAGTTTATTACTAGTGCCAGAACAGCGCTATGGGGTTTTAAAATAAGCATTCAGCGATGTTGCACAGTGCCCAAACGAAGCTTTAAAAAGACATCCTTTACTCTTGAACTTGTTATCTAACTGAATCAGCTGTGATTTTTAGATCCACCCTACCGACGCTACATTGATTATGAGTTTGAACAACCGCACCTAAACATATCCAATATTGTTGTCAAAACACCGAGCTCGGAGTTAAGAAACCAAAGAAGGTTTATGCTTTAAGAAGTGAAAAATAAAAGGGGACTACACTGAGATCACAAAGGAAGAGACCCCCACATAACACAGCTTGGCTTTAGAACGCAAGCAAAAGGCGGCTGGAACTTAAACACTGACCAGCACAGTGGGAGCAGCACGGTGCTGAGATTAACAGCTGTTAGCGCTCCTTCGTGATCTTGCATCTCGGAAAAACTATTTAGTGCGGTCACGAACAGTTTATTCGGCTTTCAGAACACGCTCAGAGCACTAATCGATGACAGAAGCTGTCTAGAGGAGTTCATTGATTATTCGGAGCAGAAATGATCAAAACTGTATGCTCATTGACCAAGCCCTGTTGTCGAGAAAGAGTAGGAGGCACTCCATCTAAAGCGTGAATACAAATAACTGAATACTGATCGGTAGACACATTTTATAACCTTTTCACCGACCGACGTAAAAACCATTTTCTTCCGTTTTTTTCACTTTGAAAACAAGAAAACACAAAATTCATGGGTACTTAGCTCTAACATTGTCCCCGAAACTTCAAATGTATAATCAGTGATTTCTGAGTCAAAATTGGACGAGCCGCCCGTAGCATTGAAAAAAAAAAATTGATCGATAGCAAAACAAAAGCCGAAGTTAATTAAACAACTGGGCTAATTAGAAAAGCTTCGATACAAAAAAATATCGGCGCCCTTACTGAAGAATTTGGTGCGCTTTCCATGCGTTGAAAGCAACATTTAGGCAGGTGGCACAAAGTTTCCAAATTAATAACATAGGTCCGCATTGGGGGCAAAAAGATATTTGTAAACACTGTCACGTTTGCGAACAAAAGTTATTTCAGACTAATGTGGGAAAGGTATATAGATCTATATCGTATGCTTTCAAAAAGCCATATTCGTATGTATTGCGTCAGAAGTACCTTGCAATGAAGATTTAAGCGGAGAAATATCATTAAAAAGAGATTAAAATCATTTGCATTTTAAAAGACCGCTCCCCTCATCAGCCTCGGTTGCAAGCTAGTTCCAGTCCAATACTGAGAATACGAATATGGCCTATTATCATTCGATGCATTTTCTCTTTCTTTTCATTGGCCGAGAGTCCACCACGTGACCTGCAAATAACTGCACATTCTCGACCCCAGACCCTTCACTTTCTTGACCGCGCGCGAAGGCTCTGGGGAACTCTACGCAAGCGTAGCCAAACTCTGGCTATGCCAGTTGCACAGCGCATGCTCAGTGCAAAACCAAAATGGCGGCTTACTTGGATGCAGCTATTGCGTCTCCCTTGAAGAAAGCTGGGCTTTCGCTTAAAAGCTGAACAAAGGGCAATAATCGAAGCCGTAGACATTTTAATTGTTTCAATCATAAACCAATCAGGGCAGACTTTCTGGCTCAGTTCCCCAGAACTCTTCTTACTGCGCAAAAGAGAAGAGCTCGGGGGTCGAGAATGATAACTGCCTACAAAGAATGGTCTGCTCATGCGTACTACCATCTAAATGTGTTTAATATTCTGCTCATGCGTGATTAAAACCACGCTCTTGTGTCAAATAAGGCAGATCGCTTTCACTGAGCTGTCGGAGAGTGATTTAAATTTGAAAACAAACTTGGTAATCGAATTATAAAACAATTGTCGAAGTCGGTTATCGCAAAATATCGTGTCTCGAAGATCAATTATTTGCCTCAGCCTTCAACCGCCGAAGAATAATTGATCTGCTTGCCACTGACAAATCACGATATTTTGCTCAACCTCGTCTAATAATTGATGATTGTTAGACAATGATTTACATTTCACCGCACAAATATGGCAGTTTTGAACGGACTTGAACATGGCGCGAAATAAAGATTTATCGAAAGTACGAAAGTTAGCTCATGAGAGAAAAAGATCGCCAAGTAGTAACTGTAAAAAACGTAAAATAAAAACACTTCCTTCTGTTGTGAGAAATTCCTATATTCTTCTTTCTTTTGTCAGATTCCCGACTTCATCTATTGAACGGTTTTGATTTTTATTTTGAATGGCGTGACACTGAAAACCAGCAATATGGCCTATTCTAAGACAAAGATTTACATTTCACCGTACAAATCCAGTAGTTTTGAACGCACTCAAACATGGCGCGAAATACAATTTTTCAAAACTACAAAAGTAATAATTGCGCGAGAGCGATCGTTACGCCAGGTTGATACTTTCTAGACGCGCGCGCTCGTAAGGAAAGAGAGATGGCTAAGTGTTACTAAAAAAGATAAAATAAAAACGCTTCTCTCTGTTGTGAGAAATTTCTGTATTCCACCGCGGTCGTTGAAGCAATTCGTGCAAGAATAATGGATGACTTGCTCGCATGGAGACCATTTAATCCTTTTTTTGTGTGTGTCCAGAAAGAATAACAAACAAGCAATGATGCAAGGCTGATACTACGTAGAAAGCTTAACGGGGCAACGACATGATAGAGTCCAAACTGAAAGCCAAATTGCAACCGTGGACAGCTGTTTCGACCTTGTTGGGTCTCGTCAGCACGGTGTAGCAAGCTATGAAGTGATCAGCTGGTTGACTGACATCCATATAGTCACCATTATGTTCAACTGTCCAGAGAAAGCTTTTTAGTTCTAGGGTTTTTCTGCGTAATAAAAATCATAACCAAAAGCAGGCTTCTGTAAGAAATATCTATCTTTCATTGAAATATCTTTTTTCATTGTATTCTCACACCAAAAACCTCAACCGATGGCATAGGTCGTAATACACCTGCTCCAATCGCCATCCAAAAAAATTAAAAAAGATACCAGAAAAATTAAAATTAAAAATGATCCAATGCCGGTAGGCTGTAACCGGAACTGAAGGTCAAACAAGGGTTAGCCCCAGTGTCAAGTAACATGCATCGTGTTTTCGTCTGGGCACAAGTCTCATTTTCTATAAATCAGTTTGTTCCATCTACTGAGTAATTCTGGAAGCCTCGAAGAACAGCCGGAAATATGGAGAAAACAATGACTCGCTCAGTCTCGAGCACGGTGGTGTTTTCATCAATATTTCTGTCTGTTATTTGTCTTTCGGGATTGATTCACGTTGAGATCGAACTTCACGTTCATCGACAAATGCTTCAAGCCTTGAATCAACAAAGAGAAGAAAAGCTCGAGCTACGAAACACAGCACACGAGGACAAAGAATCTGTGATGAAAATGTCACACAGTGAGTCTAACAAAGGTGAGTACTAAGATCATCGAGAAAACAGTTAAACGAGGAAATTTGTTTTCCCTAAATTAAAGAAGCTACAGCTGAAATGATGAAGGCTGAAACACGATTCCTACCGAATCGACATCTGATGTCCTTTCAGAACGCATACACAATGAATGTAAAGTTTCAACTGGGCAAGAAATTACGTTTTAAAAACTGAACCATATGCTCTTGCTTTCAGTGCCGAAAAGAGGAAATACACGTCGACCAGAACATAACCGATTCAGTATCAATAAATCGTGCAACTTCCGATCCCAAACTAAACATTACGAGAACTCATGCCGTGTTGTCTTAAGCTGATAATTATCTAAGAAGGCTTGTGTTCATTTTGTTATAGTGTTTCTTCAAGCATTTTAAGTGCGACAAAATCATAACAAATAATAGTGAATGTAATTTAGAACGTTCTGCTCTTTTTGAGCGACTGTGAAAAACAACGTCATTTAAGCATATCAGTAAAGGATAAAGTCGATAAAAGCAAAGACCTAGTTTGTTAGTTTACTATATATGGAATTTAATTTATGAATGCCAGGGAAAGATTTCTATCGATCGTACAAGGTAATCACCCTTAGTAATGACCTCTGTCAATTTTAAAAGCTAAATTTCGTGTTCAATTGATAAAGCTCATAACAGACGTTATATGAAATTGCATTGGCTGAGGTCGGATCTCGATTTATCATCAGCGTCTTGCGTGCATATACGTACATACATACAAACAAAGTTCATAAAGGGCTTCATGTTGCACGTCTCTCTAGTTTACGATTAGACCTGACCAAAGGGCTCGCAAGTAGCCGCAAGTTGAACTTGCTTAGAGAATTGCGTCGGATGGCCAAACGGACTCGTAAGTATACTTAAGTCGTCAAAACAACACAGGCTACTGGCTTAGAACCGCACGACCAAAATGTAAATATTCTGCACTCAACTTGGGGTCACTCGGCTTGCCGGCTGGCCAAACGGAAAAAAATACTTTCGTCAATTTGCATGCAAATTTGATTTCGACCAAGAGTCGCAAGTAGACCCAAGTTTCAAGCTTGCGCCTACTTGCGAGTCCGTTTGGCCAGGGCTTTAGTCCTTCTGTTTCAAGTACGACGTCACTTTAATCAACAGAGCTATAAACATGAACTAGGTGAAACTAATGAAGTAAAATGTTCCCGGCTGTGTTTGTTGCAGAGCTCCACGTTCGTTACAAACGCAACGTGGAAACTGTAAGCAAGAAATCAAACGGCAGCGAAACCATCGATCTGGAAATCATCAGAAGAGAAGTGCGACTCGCTATGAGTAGCCAGGCCTGCATGGTTCAGTGCTCCAAAAGCATCAGGGGAAGACGAGGCAGGCCTGGTCCCAGAGGCTCTCCAGGTAAACACGGACCACCCGGACCTCCGGGACCACAGGGAACTAAAGGAAATCAAGGACCCCAGGGAATCCAGGGACTTCCTGGCCCTCGAGGCCCCCAGGGATCAAGGGGTGCTCCTGGCAAATCTATCTCAGCCCCTTCAATTGTGGCGCCTCCGAAGTCCATGGTGGTAAACGAATCCGGTACAGCCTCGTTTCAGTGTGAAGCTAAAGGAAACCCAGAGCCCAAAGTCACGTGGCTGAAACAGAATTCCAGTCTTCCCGCGGATAAAAGATTTGTGTCGTCACGTGCTGGACTGATGATCACAGATGTGACGTCACAAGATGAAGGAATGTACACTTGTGTAGCAAGAAATATTCTTGGAGAAATGACGTCATCGGCAACGTTAACTGTTCAAGGTGAGAAACATTTACCCTGTTATATACAGAATTTACATGCGAAGTTTAGAAATTCGCCGAAGGGGTGTGGGGTGGTTACTACTTCTACGGGCCAGGCTCTGTCTAAACTGGAGGTAGATAAAAAGAAGAAGTTTTACCGGCTCAACAGTTTGGATAAGGGAAGGGACAACTATCATTTTGGTATTTAAAAGTCCCTTTCGAATTGCATCGAACAAACGTAAGTAACTTCAACTGCAAAGTTATCAAGGGGATTTAAAGGGGCTACGCAATGCAACGTTTCATGAAAGGAATAAACTGTGCCTACCGTAAGTATGAGAAAGTGGTACACCTTTTGTTTTCTGTCAAAAATGATATGCTAAGCAACATGTTTATAAGCTTTAATTTAGGGCTTAACGTAAGTAACTTTAACTGCAAAGTTATCAAGGGGATTTAAAGGGGCTACGCAATGCAACGTTACAGGAAAGGAATAAAGTGTTTCTACCGTAAGTATGAGAAAGTGGTACACCTTATATTTTCTGTCAAAAATGGTATGCTAAACAACAGCACTTTTGTGTGATGACTGGTGCGAATGTATGATAAATACACGATGTTGGTGTGCGTGATTGTATGAATAAAACGCTACAGACTGCTAACCTAAGGCTCATAGGTTATAGATTTTTTTTTTAATTTAACCAGAGAACGTTTTGATTTTAACACATGATCTTACTATTATTTCGTTGCAGCAGAATGACGCCTGTCACTCTCCGCTTAAAATCTGCTAATTCTTTCGATTCACTCTCTTCGTTATGAGAAGTTTTCTTCCTTCTTTTTTTACAATCGAAAATATATCTAATTGATATAACCATTCTTAACATTCACATTTTTATTGTGGCTGATGAAGGTCGGTTCAGCCGAACGAAATATTCCACTTGTTATAATATTTTATTGCACTCCGAGTACAGGAAATTATCTTACATGCCTTTTTACTTAACTTTCTAGTCGGTGCTTTGATCTCTCGCAAGCCTTCGTCCGTCATCGTTGAGGAAGGACAGAACGTGAGCCTGGTCTGCCAAGCTACTGGTCAGCCGACTCCAACGGTCACGTGGCGTAAAGCGTTTAGTCAATTGCCAAAACAGAAGACTGCAGTTGTTGATGGGAATCTGACCATACTAAACATAACCAAAGCAGATGGTGGGGCCTATGCATGTGCAGTAAAGAATCTCCTTGGAGAGGACTCTGCTGTCGCACAAATAATGGTTCTTGGCAAACTCCAATTTACTTTAGTTCCTCCAATAAAAGTTGTTGCGTCAGATCTCAGTAAGGTGATACTGAATTGTAGAGCAAAGGGTTCGTTAGAAATTGCTTGGAGACGAGCGGGCCAAAGTCTTCCTCACAATCATGTTCTTTATTCAAACGGAACTTTGCTTCTTCGAAGCGTTTCCTCAGGTGATGCTGGGGCTTACACCTGCGTAGCAAAAAATTCTCAACGTTCTATCGAGGTAACATCTGTTCTTGAAGTCTTGCACTCTTCCTGCAGCAGAATAAAATCTGGCCTGAGTAGAAGTTCTTCTGGTAATTATATGATTGACCCTGATGGTAAAGGAGGCGTGACTCCCTTTAGTGTATATTGTGACATGAGTGACAAGGGAGGAGTTGGCGTGACCGTCATCAGTCACGACAGTGAGAGTAGAAGCCATGTTGGTCCTAATGGATGTAGTCCTGCAGGATGTTACAGTAAACATGTGCGATACACTGAAGTCAGCACCGCTCAGCTAGCAGCACTCACTCGAGTCTCACAGAACTGTGAACAGTTTATCAAGTTTGAGTGCAATAATGACGTAGCCTTTATTGAGGAAAGTCGTGCTTGGTGGGTGTCACGTGATGGAACACGGATGAACTACTGGGGAGGAGCTACAGGCCATGACAAGATGTGCGCATGCGGAGTAACAAACTCTTGTACTGGTGGTAAAAAGTGTAACTGTGATAACTATGGTAGTGGTTGGTATGAGGACAGCGGTCTGCTGACAGACAAGTCTGCTCTGCCTGTGACACAAATCAGACTGGGAGACTTGAATGATTCAGACGAAGAAGGATATCATACATTAGGAAAACTCAAGTGTTATGGTCAGACGCCAGGTAAATGATTTGACTTCACAGCTACTTTACAAAATTAATAAAATTTGAGTGCCAACTATCTTAAGGTAATTGTTGAAAACAGTACCAGACAAATATTGAGGGTGCTGAAGTAGTGCCACGACCAACGGCCTTGTATAATTACTTTTCATCTTAAGAAACTCATTATCCTTCTTTTGACCTTTTGTATGGAAAGAATCCCCGCATATATCCCCCCCCCCCCTCTTCCCCGCTCCCCTCGAGAACATCAAATAAGTCGACGGGCGTTGTGCTCGGAGTGAGAAGACTTTGATATTTCATATCAAGACTGAATAAAACATCCCGCTCCGAGCACTAAAATCAAATTAAAACATGCTTTTTACATCATAAGTTGCTCTTATTTTTCAGAAACCAACGAATGTTTCAGTCATCCTTGTTTGAACGGAGGAACGTGTGTTGACCAGGTTTATGGATATGATTGTAAATGTCACGCGAAGTACAATGGAGTAAACTGCCAGACATTAAGTAAGTAGCTTGTAAGTACATTTGGTTAATTAAAAAGCTTATTAAATGACTAGCAAATTGGGTACTGATTCCGAGACCTAGGGCGTTTATCATTTTAGCCAAGAAATGCAGGGATTTCCAAAATGCGAATAAGACAATTCGGAAAATCCGCTCAAAATTGTAGATCTCCTTTTTTACCGTTTAGAAAGGAACGCTAGAAATTTCCTGAACATTTACAGTCTCTCATCAAGGGAAACCAGTGAATGGTAAGTGACCACATTTCATCCGTATGGTAGTTGATTTTGGATAAACTCGGCGACCATTATTAAACTGTCATCCCAACTTGCTCTGACAAACAGTAAGCGTCCCCCTCCCCCTGTGACTGTCGCGACAGACCATGACGAGTGATGATCAGGCAAGGGATTTTGGCGTACGGGTTAGTTTGTTAATTACAAAGTAAGATTAGGTATCCAGATTAAGTTGCGGGGTATTTAATTTAAACAAAAAATATTTACAACAATAATTAATAACTTAACCTTGCATGTAATGATGGCGTACAGAATATCAGTTGCCTCTCATCTCCAAGCGGCGTCCCTTGGTCATGCGCAGTCCAGATGGACTAAGACGGATGGCAAGAACTTCATGCTAGCCCACATATAGAGCATTTTCCTATATTGTCTTATCCATATATATCCATATATGGGTATGTCCTATCCATATATGGATATGTGGGCTAGCATGAAGTTCTGACCAAGACGGATGCACAGAAGTGTTTCGAATTCCATCTCCTTCCAATCTAGCCGCTGTTCGACTTTTGGTGCACTGTGCACTACTGGCATAGTTTTGGGGACTTCCATCCGCTCAGGCACTAAGTCGATACGAGCCGGGCTAAGGTAGTAAGGTGTAAACTTTAATGTTTGTTTAGGCCTTATGCGCCTACTGGCACGCACAGACAGCATGATGAACATGAATTAATTAATCTCAATTTATTAATTGGTCTAGAGGCAATGAAGTGGTGGGGGTGGGACAGATACGTCTTTACTCTGCAGAGGGCATGTTCCGCCCACGTTGTTTGTTTCTTGCTCTCCTTACCTTGTAGTACTATTCTTTCTTGACTGGAAAGCAATCTGCCCTTAACGCATGCGTAGATAGGTCTTTCAATTAAAGATAAGTTGTTCTCATTTTTCAGATACCAACGAATGTTCCAGTAATCCTTGTTTGAACGGAGGAACGTGTTTTGACCGGCTTGATGGATATGTCTGTAATTGTCACGTGAAATACACGGGACTTAACTGCCAGACATTAAGTAAGTGGCTTTTAATTAGATCGGCGTTGTTAAACGACTCCAACACAAAATGGGTGCTGATTTCGAGACCCAGGATGCTTATTAACTCAGCAAAAACAATTCGGAATTCATACCAATACCAAGGAAACTCTAGCGACATCATCCCATTCGTTTCATCTGTTGATTATGGAAAAAAATCCTACCATTAACCAAACTTCATCCTAACCTGTTCCCACAAAGAATTTACAATATAATATTACTGGGCCGGGTTGTTCGAAAGCCGGTTAACGCTAACCCAGGATTAAAAATTAACCGAAACATCAATTTTTCTTGTATAAAGATGATTTTCACTTCTTATCTTTTGTGTAGTTTGACATTACCCAAGCTCAAAACTGAAGGACAAAAAATATATATAGAAAACCTGACCGAAAAGATCCAAAACTGAAATCAAAATTTCTCGCTAACCTTGGGTTAGCTTAACGAAGTTTTGAACAACCCTGCTCAGGTCCCGAGGGAAGAGTTAGTTTTGTCTTCAGTTCCGCAGAATGTTTCTCGATGTTTCTAGATATTTCCCGAGACGTCTCGGAAAAATCTCGGGAAACATCGAGATTCGAGGAAAAGCAAAACTAATTGTTTGTTTATATAGCTGGAGCTTAGTGAAAAGCAACAACCCGAGATCGAAGAAGTCAAAGTAACCTCTTAGGAGAGCAGGCAACAATTGCGTTATTGGAGACGTAAGCATCAAGCTCCAGGCTCCGTTTTATTGCTTTTCAGCGGCGCAGCGTATCGGAAGGCACTAGGGGTATTATAGCAGATTGAACAAGAGTACGACTTTTCAAACCTAGTGTTTATATTTTATATTGCTGGTTTTCAGTGTAACGCCATTCAAAATAAAAATCAAAACCGTTCAATAGATTAAGTCCACAATCTGAGAAAACAAAGAAGGTAAGTATGCAAAGACTCTCGCCAAGATTCAGGTAACAATAATTTTTTTTTTATGCAAGATATGCGGTGAAACTTTTTACCCAAATTTATAGAGATTTGTAAGGAGACGCCATGTTGGTACCCATCCGGAGGGGCGGCCGGAAACCACGAGAAACATCTGTCACTGAGTTTTGTTACAAAAGCGCAAATTTATCTCTCGAGGAACTCAAAAACTTTAAAATAATACTTTTTCTAATACAAGAACTGTTTCGATAGGCAAATTTCCCGAAATAAGTCCTGAAATAAGTCACTTTTTAACCAACACGGCCTTCATGTAAATGTCGCGTCACGCAAAAGCTTAAGAAATTCGAGCGTGGTCTATCACAAAACCAAGAACCCATTCTGAGCAAAAATGTTTATGGATATTAGTTTTCAGCTGCTTTTATACAACATGAAAGTAAAATATCAGGAGGATCAATATTTTTGTAGTTTGAATTTTAGTGACGTCATGTAAAAACCGGCAATTATCAGTTTTCACACCACTCCCATTCAGATACTGTCCTATTCAACTGTCCTATACTGTCCTATTCAACTGGTCAGCGGCAGGACGGAGAAGTATAGGCCCAACACAGCGGTCAAACGACTGGGCACTCGCGTGAACACGCGCGAGTTTAAGCACTTCCGGTCACTTTCCCTCTTTATCGCACAAAATTTCCACGGTCAACCTCCGCCACTCGAGGCATCTCGGTACTAAGTTCAATCATTCTACCCCTACAAACGTTCTTTTCCCAAGTTTTATTGCTTAGGCAACAGCCTTTCTCATACGAAAATCTGCCCCCAGAGAGACCAACGACAACTATCGCGATAAAAACACAAGTCTTCATGTTTCTCTACGAACTCGTAAATTCGACAAGAAAATTCACTATTGTTGCAGAGATAGTTTCTTTGTTGAAAAAGATATATAAAAGAGACGCCCCCTTTAGAGCTGTGTTTAAGGTAAAAACCTTAGCTGTTTTGTTTTCGGCTTATCCTTGCGAAATGAAACACATACCGCGAAATTTAAATCTGCCGCCATTTTGGCGCTACATTGTTTCTATGGAAATGGTGCAATCCATTCCCACGCGCGCACGCGCGGCTTGAGCATGCGCACTCATTTGACCGCTGTGGATATAGGCCCTGGCTACGCAACTGAACTAAAATTGGAAAGCCGCATTTCGTGCTCCATTTCGTGCTCGTACGTACTGCTGGTCTTTTTGTTCGTCATGCAGCGAGTACTTGACCAGCCAAAAGAACATCTGCTTTGCAAATTAGAGGACCAGGTAGTTTGCCTTTAGTAAACGACATAAGTGAGTCATTTTAGTGCATTCTACTGAGCTTCTTTTTTTTTATTGTATTATTATTTTTTTATGTAGAACAGTTATGGCGCGAGTTTACCCCTGAATGGTGTGGCCATGGCAATCGGAAACACATTCACGGAGGAAGTATCACAGAAGAAGAATGCAAACAGCGCTGTTCAGATTGTGTTGCCATCGAATTCTGGTCAGGTGGAGATGGCATGTGTTACAAATGTCTTGATCACACAAAACGGAAAACATATACCAACACTCGCGATGCAGTTTATCCACCTCACGTGTTTATAAGAGAGTGACAGATCATGATGATTCAATTACACCTTTATAGTAATCACTGTGGTATTATTTCTGTTACTCTCCGTCGATGTTTCGTTTGCTAATAAACCCGGAATAACCCACAGTACCAAGGAGTATAAATAATAATAAGATTTTCATCTGACTTCTTGGCTTATGGTTATTACCAGCCCCCTTCCGGCATAATCCGGCATGGAGGAACACATGACGCAATGTAGAAGTATGTTTTGAAATAACTTGGCATATCACGTGACGACATTTGTTTTATAGTTACTTACTAGTGGGCTTCAACTGTGGTAGTTTTTAAAGAAATGATTCCTTTCGTTTTAGGCAATTGTCGTAAGATGGCAAGCTTTCTAAGCAAGTAACTGCCCGGTTCAATGAAATGGATAACAAATTAATTACGTTAGACTATGAAACACTCGCTGTTCTCAGGGAAAACTTGAGACCTCATGTAACCATGCACGAAACATAAGCCTACAATAGATACCGATTCCAAACAGTTATAATAGAAATGAATTAACCAAAAGGAACAATAATAGTAATAAGATAGAAATTAACAAGGTTCAGGCATGGTTGCATGAGCTCACTTCTCATTTAAATCTGGTCATTGCCAAAAACTAGTTTTTCCTTAGGGAATTATACATTCTTGATTTTGAGAAGCAGAATGTTTCAGAAATGACTTATAATCATTAAATTATATAAGGTCTTTCGTAAATGATTTACATGGCTAATAAACTAAAGATTCTTTGTTCAGAAACTCACAATTGAAATAAATGTTAGTTGTACCGACGCAGCTATCTGCATGGTATTTTGTAATTGGTAGAATTGCATAAACTGTCGTTTTTCCAACGCATCTTGGAAAGATGGAGATGAAAAGTGGTAGGACATGCTGATAATGGGTCCACGTGGATGATCAACATTCGAGTTACTTTTACGCGTCAGAAAACAAATTAAAGGAGGGATCGGCCAGGTTTTCAATTTTCTTTTCAACTAATGGTGCACTGCGAACCAAAAAAAAAAAAAACAATCCGCACCCGTGCAGAATAGAAGCGCGCGTCTACAGCTGAATATATTGGCGTGACCAGTTACGTGACTTTGTTTCTTAACATGTAACGCAACGTGATTAGGCCACAAATGTACTACCCTCGGGTACTCTTTTTCTTCTTTCTACAATGAATGCATGCTTACAAAAGAAACAAATAGCAGGCTGTTGCGAGAAACGAGACTGGTTCTGGGTGGAAGTCTTGTCTCTCGAAACAGCTATTTTTGAACTTTTTAGGCAATCGTTGTGGAAATGAATAATATAATTCCAACTGCTCTACTAAACGTTTTTGTGCAGGCCAAGACGAAATTCACAACATGACATTATTTTGGGAAGAATAACGTCACGGAATTTTTGTGACTGAGGAAAAATAGCAAGCAGCTTAAGTTAAGTTCTCGGTTAGCCGTTATACCGATGTAGTTCTTAGGTTTGTTTGCATGTTGTTCTAAGTTTTTTTTTACCAAAAATCAAAATTGACCGAGTGCAACAACAACAAAATAGAAACATAGGCACGCAAGGCGTGCAAGAGTTATTTTTTTAATTAAAAGGTTATGAAGATAGGAGCATTTAAGGGAGTGTTTACAGTGACAATTTAGTTAACCCTTTTTACACAACAACACTAGTTTACCGAAAAAAGAAAGAGAAAAAAACACCTCTGACACGTTGACAGTCTAATTTAATTCATTCCCATATGAAAAACAAAAGTGTCAAATTACCATTTGTAACTAAAAATAGCAAGCATCTCGTGGGAACAAGTGGTGATGATTTGCCAGCTCTAATTGAATTTACTCCCTTGTGAAAAACAAGTGTCAAATTACCCTTTGTAACTAAAAAATATAATATCTCGTTATATTTCCATATTTCCATGCAACAACAACAAAACAATCGTTACCTGTACCTATTGTAAACGTTCGAACTCTTTCAAATCAAAATAGTCTCGTCTCCTCTAAAACATTTCGTAAGAACTAGAAGCAACGATGCGTGACGTCTAATTGAATTTACTCCTTGTGAAAAACAAAAATATCAAGTTACCATTTGTAACTAAAAATAGCAAGCATCTCGTGGGAACAAGTGGTGATGATTTGCCAGCTCTAATTAACCGCGCGGCCATGGGCCGAGCGCGGTTCATAATCTACCCTTGGTTTATTTTTTTTAACCGCGCGGCCATGGGCCGAGCGCGGTTCTTGCTCTGCACGGGGTTTTTTTTTTTTCGTTTTTGTGTCACCAGACGCAGACCTCCGCGGATGTTGTCTTCATCAACCAATCACAGGCCAAACTCCCACTCGGCCAAATGTCGTCACCGAATGATGTCATCATCAGCCAATTACAGGCCATTTCTCAGCTCTTTACGTCATACCTCCCCTCCGGAAAGTTTTGTCTAGTTAGCGAATTGAATATTCATATCTTTGCGAAAGTCTATTTGCCGAAGCTAAGAAAGTATTACTGAACATCATATTGAAAAAGAAAAAGCTAATAAGCATTTACTTTCTACACACAAATATATTTACACTACCACAAAACTAGTTTCGTCTAAAGACCTCGTCAGTTGGTAGTAAAGATCTTTACTACCAACTGACGAGGTCTTTAGACGAAACTAGTTTTGTGGTAGTGTAAATATATTTGTGTGTAGAAAGTAAATGCTTATTAGCTTTTTCTTTTTCAATATGATGTTGAATATTCATAGTCGGGGAGAAATAATTGGGCGAAAATCCCTCGGAGTTCGACGTCAAGACATTTGCAAGGATAAAGAATGTAATTTAGGACCTGTTGCTGGCTACTACGGCTGAAATTATCTAGAGTTGTATTTTTGTTTTGCTTGCATGTTCACTTTCGAAGGGAATATTCAATGCGCTAAAGAAAAGGTAGTCAGCCATGGAATGCGCTGATGCTGATAAATATGACCGTATTTACTGTAATGCCCTTACGGTGATAAATAAGATCGTGTTTACTTCGCCAGAAGCAATGGTGGAGTTTTCTGGGAAAAAAAATATAACCTCGGCACTCGTCAAAACCTTTGCAAATATATATTCGTTTGAAAGGTCAATTCTCCTTCGAGCTGCAGGTAAACAAAAATCTCCGATTACCAATCACGCAACCACGCTATGCAAAGAATGTGAAATAAAATCTCTTTCAATCCAGGCACTGAGCTTACTTTGAATCACGCAATCTCTATTGTTTCCAATGGGTAATGTTTACTCGCAAAACGCTGTTGCTAAATACTTAGAGAACAGTTCAATTTTAAAAGCGCGGTTAAAAGTTGTTTTCAACTTCTTGTTTTTTTTCGTTTTCGTGTCACCAGACGCAGACCTCCGCGGATGATGTCTTCATCAACCAATTGTCTTCACCGGATGATGTCATACTCAGCCAATTACAGGCAATTTCTTAGCTCTTTTCGTCATATCTCCCCCTCAGGAGGGTTTTGTCAAGTTAGCGAATTAACTGTTTACACAAAAAATGGCGGCCTTCGGCGATGGGCGTCAGGACATTTGCAAGGATAAAGCATCTAATTTGGGACCAGTTGCTGGCTAGTAAGGCTGACATTATCCAGAGTTAAGCTGTATTTTCGTTTTGCGTGCAAAACAGAACATTTTGTAATCTGGAATGTTTGCATTGTTTCTGTTCACTTTCAAAGGGGATATTCAATGCGCTAAAAAGGTATACGTCTGGCCATGGAATACGCTGACGGTGATAAATGTAAGATCGTGTATAGTTCGCCAGAAGCAATGGTGGAATTTTCTGGGGGAAAAAAGTTAAAACTTAGCCTTAGCGCTCGTCAAAAACCCTTGTGTAAAATTTATATTGAAAGGTCAAAGTATTTTTTCATTAGACGTAAACAAAATTCTCCGATTACAAGTCACGCTAAACTCGCGCTATCCAAAGAATGTAATCAGATACTCCTTTTTTCGTATATTTGATGAAGGGCAGGAGAGTCACGTTTCGCAGACAGTGTAAGTAACCACGTTTTTTTTCAAGCGTGGTTACAACCGCACCGCGGTTCTTGTTTTTTTTCGTGTCGAGAGGCCTAGATCTCCACTCGGCCGTACCAAAGATAGCCGTGAATCACGCAACCAGAGATGTTTATTCGCCAAAAGCTTTTGAAACGTGCATACACGGACAGTGTTACGAATATTGTTTTCTTTATTGTGTGTAAAATATATTTTCTTTTAGTGTTTTGGAAGCTTTTCATTCGAACGAAATATTAAATACGCTGAAAAGGTATTACGTCAGCCATGGAATGTGTTGACCTTGCTAATTTCACTTTCGCTACGTGACAGATAAGATCTTGTTTACTTTGCAAGTTAATTTCGCCAGGAGCGTGGCCCTCAAGTTTTCTGAGTATTTTTCGCAGTTTTAAACAAGAGAACAGAATTGTCGAGCTCTTTTATTGAAACAAGTTTAGAGATCGGAAGGAAAATGAAATCCTTGCAAGTCAAGCAAAGAACATGTAAGGATTACGTCACTGGTAGGGAAATAACCACCTACTACAGATAGCCGTAAATCATGACGTTGCAGCTTTTACTTTCGATGGGTGGCAAATAAGATCGCGTTTGCCACGTCAGAAGTGCCAGTTTTTAGTTTAGTTGCAATTTTACGTGGATTCGTGACGGATTTATGAAACGGCAGTGAATTCTTTGGCTGTTTGATCGAATGGAGGTAAGAGATTCAAAAGAAAAGTAATTATTTGCTGAAGTAAACAAGGGCTTGCCAGAACTTGCAGCGTTCATATCAATGATCAAGACTACCATTCTAAATTTACCGTGGTAGCCTAAACCTCTGATTGTGTGACTGGCGTGACTACTACTTGTTAAATGTATTTTCCTCTGGTATTATCAAAGCGTTCGACTCGAACGGATTAATAAATACGCTAAAAGGTATTACGACAGCCGTGGAATGCGTTGACCTTGCAACTTTCACTTTCGCTACGTGACAGATAAGATCTTGTTTACTTTGCAGGTTTATTTCGCTACGAGGAAATCTTTTTAGTTTTCCGAGTATTTCTGGTATTTTTAGTCAAAAGAAGTGAATCGTCGAGCTCTGTTATTGAAGCGAGTTCAGAGATCGGAAGGAAAATGAAATATTTGCAAGCTAAGCAAAGAACGTGTCAAAACATGCAATGATTACGTTACTGGTAGGGAAATTCCCCACCACCATACTACAGATGGCCTTGAATAAGGATATTGCAGCTTTCACTTTCGCTGCGTGACAATAAGGTTGTGTTTACTACGCCAGAGAAGCGATGGTTTTTAGTTTGTTTGCAATTTTGCGTAAATGTCTTACGGATTTATGTGATTGAAGTGAATTCTTTGGCTGTTTGATCGAAGCGAGTTAAGAGATTCAAAGGAGAAATAATTATCTGCTGAGGTAAACTAGATCTTGCCAGAACTTGCAGCGTTTATATTAGCGTAAACCTCTGATTGTGTGACTGGCGTGACTACTACTTATTACTTAGTTTGTCCTTTACTCATAACACAAACAAATTAAATTTTGACTTTTACAAGTTAAGGAAGGAAGCTGTTTATTGATAGCAGTATTAATAGCGTGACACTTCCATATTAAGACCAATACATCATCAGAGATTTCACAACGGCTGAGAGCGATAGTGCAATAAGTGATGTAGTGAGTACAGAAATGAATGAATCTTCAAGGACAGCGTTGGAATGTGCACTACGTTGCGAATGTAGGGTTAAGAAAACGGTTAAATCTTTGTAAGCGCGGTTTTAAGATCTATGATCTTCTTGTTGAATTTACTCCCTTGTGAAAAACAAAAGTGGGCAAGAACTTCATGCTAGCCCACATATAGAGCACACTCCCATATTGTCTTATCCATATATATCCATATATGGTTATGTCCTATCCATATATGGATATGTGGGCTAGCATGAAGTTCTGACCCAAAAGTGTCAAATTACCCTTTGTAACGAAAAAATAAAAATATCTCGTTATCTTTGCACGCAACAAGAACACAGCAACCGTTACCTGTACCTATTGTAAACGTTCGAACTCTTTCAAATCAAAATAGTCTCGTCTCCTCTAAAACATTTCGTAAGAACTAGAAGCAACGATGCGTGACGTCTAATTGAATTTACTCCTTGTGAAAAACAAAAATATCAAGTTACCTTTGTAACTAAAAACAAAAACATCTCGTCCACAACTACCTCACGCACTGTTTCATACCTCAAGGCTCATCTCGTCCATAACTAAAATCCTAAGCCTAACTCACAGAAAATGCCAAAGTAAACCCAATATATGAATACTTCTTCCTCTTTTATAGAAGAATAAATATGGCAGTCCTGAACTGTATCGGGATCAAATCTTCTCATATACCATTTACTTTTAAAACAGGAAATTTGATTGGCTGTTTATAGTAGATCCGATCTGATTGGTGTGACATACATACATCTCTCACTGATCCATTGACCCGTCCACAACATACTCGTCGCGCCGACTAAGAGATATTTTTTTTACAAAAAAATAACTCAATAAATGCCGAGAACTGCAATTTACGATATTTCCGCAGTCTATCTGCAAACATTTTGAATCTGACATACCAGACTGGTTCCATAGTAAGGCAAACAAACGTTTTTTTGATCCAATGGCAGCCAAATTTCAGAGCATGTGAAATTACTATTATTGTTGTTGTTTTTGGTGTATCATTCAAGCGAATTGGACTTCAAATTTACTGCGAAATAAAAAGGTGAACGTTTGCAAGGCAATTAAAACAGAATATGTCTCGATATGCAGACTCAGGTGGATCTAGGGAGAGGGTAAACGGGGTGCCCCCCCCCCCTTAGATGACATGTGGCTTTCTAATAAAAGAAACTCAGTTACGCCACTCACTTAGTGGTGTACCCCTTTTTGAAAAAAGATCCTAGACCCGCCCCTGAGATTACATCAATCAGAGATGAATGTTGAAATTCGAGGCGACTGGAGCATTAGGAGCGAATTTCCGGCCGTTTCCCTTCGGTGGACCCGTTTTGCCTTGGGAAAGGATATATATCTGTATATAGAGATGACAAATCAGTGAAGCTAGAAAACCACCTAAATTGCCAAAAATCGGCCTAGAAAGCTCAGGAAACACGCGCCGGAAACAGGGTAGGTTCATCTTAATTCGTTTGGCAGACGTGGAAATCAAGTTCATAGCTTATTTATTGGCTAGAGAATTTGATGGCTTTTCCTCTCGCTTTCTTTCCTTGTGGTTCCAAGTTAACAATCGTCAACCTGTCAATATATCTGTAATCCTTGCAAAAATCTATCAGAAGAGACATGCCTGCAATCCTTTTGAATGTTATTGCATTGCTAGGGAGATTAGCACAAAAAATTACCGAGATTTCTGCTTCCAACAAAGAAAATTATTATTTTGCTTGCATACATTACAAATTGTAATATACCTTTATTATTACATTGCATCATGCTAGGGAGGTTTTTCTTATGGGTAGTATAGAAGGGCGGGGATTTCAAACATACTTACTTACTAACATAATGTAGTGGTTATACTATAGGTATGTGAAAGGGGTTTCAACCTGGAGTCTATGTGAAAGTGAAACCTTTTCTGTCAAAAAAGACTATAAAAAAGGGAAGGAGTTTGAACCTCGGGGCACAGCCTCATTGTACAAAGCTTTGTTGGGTCCCTTTCCCCTCCCCGTGGGCATAACTATATGGAGAGAACTCGTATGGTTTATAAAAACATCCCATTCACTTCGGGGTTCAAGATCAGAACAAATTTGAGCTTTTTGGGTCTGTACAAGATGTGGCAGAGTATTATTTTCAGCGACATTTTTTCAAGTAGCCCATTCTGGGGGAAATGCTGAAAGCTGAAATGATTCTTATAATATTGGCAGAAATACTTTTCTTTCTAAATTTCGCATTTACCAGGTAGCTCAAATCAAATTGTTTTTGCTTGGCATAGCATAACGTAGACAAGATTTTGTCAACATATCCACCGTCTCACTGAAAATTGTGTAAAATAGTCTTGGCATTCTCAAGCTGATTATTCAAAATGAATGGCAAACCGTGTCACATGTACTCTCTGTATAACTGCAGTACAGCCACAACACGCAAATATTGACTAAACAAAGACCAAAACCAAATTACCCTGACCCAACATGCGCTGCCGACTCACCGTAATATCGGCGATACATATGTTATAACCAACTCCTATGACAAGGTATCAACTCAAGACTCGTGAATATGTTGAACTGTCATTTCATGCAACAGACTGAACTTATTTTTTGACACTACATTTACCAGTTAATATATATATCTTATTAGACGTTTTGGTGTGTAGTATCGCTGTATATTTTTACGAGTTGTGCAGTATTTTGACGAGCCCGTAGGGCGAGTCAAAATACAAACAACGAGTAAAAATATACAGCGATACTACACACCAAACCGTGTAATAAGAGATTTATTATCCAACGATTTCTTTTCCCAAAATTCTGGCTTGCCAAGGTTTTGAACTTCACGCGGCCGGGAGGAATGAGGCGAGTACAAATATCTGTTATTTGTACTCGTTTCGCGCGATATTTGTACTCTAGGAAGCAGAGTTGGATAATAAAATACCAATGTTCCAGTGGCTATCAAAATAAAGCAAAACTGATCCAATGCCGTAAGCTGAAACCGAAACTGAAGGTCAAACTATTACCCCAGTGTCATAACATGTATTGTGTTTCTGTCTAGCTTTGACTGGTCTTGACGACACAAGTCTCACTTTCTATAAATCAGATCGTTCCATCCACTCGGTAATTTTGGAAGCCTCGAAGAACGAAATTATGGAGAAAGCAAAGACTCACCCAGTCTCGAGCACGGTGGTGTTTTCATCAATATTTCTGTCTGTTATTTGTCTTTCGGGATTGATTCACGTCGAGATCGAACTTCACGTTCATCGACAAATGCTTCAAGTCTTGCATCAACAAAGAGAAGAAAAGCTCGAGCTACGAAACACAGCATACGAAGACAAAGAATCTGTGATGAAAATGTCACACAGCGAGTCTAACAAAGGTGAGTACTAAGATCATCGAGAAAACAGCTAAACGAAGAAATTTGTTTTCCCTAAATTAAAGAAGCTACAGCTAAAACGATGAAGGCTGAAACACGATTCATACCGAATCGACATCTGATGTCCTTTCAAAACGCATGCACGATAAGCGCAAAGTTTACAACTGGGTAAGAAATTTCGTTTTAAAACCTGAACCAAATATATGCTCTTGCCTTGCCGAAAATAGGAAATATACGTCGACCGGAACATATATAACGATTCAGCATCAATGAATCTTGTAACTTCCGATCCCAAACTAAACATTACGAGAACTCCTGCCTCAGTGTTGTGTTCATTATGTTACAGTGTTTCTTCAAGCATTTAAGTACAAGAAAATCATAAAAAATAATGGTGAATGTAATTTAGAAACGTTTCTGCTCGGTTCTTGAAGTAAGCCTACAAAAGACCAGGGGCACCCAACGAGGATATAGTTCAAAACCACTTAACATAGCATTGTTGAACGTATTTTAGTATTTAAACGGTAGATATAGGCATATTTTTATCCCCTAAAAACTTTTCATCTGTTCGGATTTCCTAGCTGAAAGTCTAGTGATCCGAAAATTATAGGGATCAATCTTACCATTTCGAAAATTTCAGCCAAGAAAAGGCTCCCGAAAATTCTAGGTGGCCTTTTATAGGGTAAATATCCGTTTAAAATGGGTAATTATACCATTTTGTAGATGTTCGAAAATCCTAGGAGAGGCAGGCAAGCAAGAAATTTTACAACAAATGTTCCGAAAATTCTAGTTCTTAAATCGTCTTCCGAACAGATATATTATTATTTTCCCGAAAATTGCCGTTGGGTGCCCCTGAAAGACGCAATGAAGGGAGAAGCGGATTTGCGGCGCAATTATTCCTGCGTGCTTCCCAGGAACAGACTGTCTGGAGCAATTTTATTTTTAAACGACCTTTTTGAGCGACTGTGAAAATCAACATCATTTAAGCATCTCAGTGACTGAGGAGAAAAACAAAGACCTAGTTTATTATTTTACTATATATGGAATTTAATTTATGACTACCAGGGAAAGATTTCTATCGATCGTACAACGTAATCACCCTTAGATTCTTTGTCAATTTTAAAAGCTAACATAACAGACGTTATATTAAATTGCATTGCCTGAGGTCAGATCTCGATTTATCATCAGCGTCTTGCGTGCATATACGTACATACATACAAACAAAGTTTATGAAGGGCTTCGTGTTGCACTTCTCTCTAATATACGATTAAACCTGACCAAGGGGTTCGCAAGTAGCCGCAAGTTGAACTTGCTTAAAGAATTGCGTCGGGTGGCCAAACGGACTCGTAAGTACACTTAAGTCGTCAAAAAAAAAAAGACATTTCAGTCTACTGGCTTAGAACCGCACGGCCAAAAGGTAACCATTCTGCACTCAACTTGGGGTCACTCGGCTTGCGTTGACTTGGCCGGGTGACCAAAACGGAAAAAATACTTGCGTCAATTTGCGTCCAAATTTTATTTCGACCGAGAGTCGCAAGTAGACCCAAGTTTCAAGCTTGCGCCTACTTGCGAATCCGTTTGGCCAGGGCTTTAGTCCTTCTGTTCGAAGTACGAAGTGACTTTAATTAACAGAGCTGTAAAACATGAGCTAGGTGAAACTAATGAAGTAAAATGTTCCTGCTGTGTTTGTTGCAGAGCTGCACGTTCGTAACAAACGCAACGTGGAAACTGGAAGCGAGAAATCAAACGGAAGCGAAACCATTGATCTGGAAGTCATCAGAAGAGAATTGTGACTCGCTATGAGTAACCAGGCCTGCATGGTTCAGTGCTCCAAAAGCATCAGGGGAAGACGAGGCAGGCCTGGTCCCAGAGGCTCTCCAGGTAAACACGGACCACCCGGACCTCCGGGACCACAGGGAACTAAAGGAAATCAAGGACCCCACGGAATCCAGGGACCTCCTGGCCTTCGAGGACCCCAGGGATCCAGGGGTGCTCCTGGCAAATCTATCTCAGCCCCTTCAATTGTGGCACCTCCGAAGTCCATGGTGGTAAACGAATCCGGTACAGCCTCGTTTCAGTGTGAAGCTAAAGGAAACCCAGAGCCCAAAGTCACGTGGCTGAAACAGAATTCCAGTCTTCCAGCGGATAAACGAGTTGTGTCGTCACGTGCTGGACTGATGATAACAGATTTGACGTCACAAGATGGAGGAATGTACACTTGTGTAGCAAGAAATATTCTTGGAGAAATGACGTCATCGGCAACTTTAACTGTTCAAGGTGAAAAACATTTACCCTGTTAAATACAAAATTTATATGAGAAGTTTAGAAATTCGCCTGGTTACTACTTCTACGGGCCAGGCTCCGTCTAAACTAGAGGTAGAGAAAAGGGAAGAGATTTTACCAGCTCAACAGTTTAGAAAAGGGAAGGGATAACTATCATTTTAGTATTTAAAAGTCTCTTTCGATTTGCATCGAACAAACGTAAGTAGCTTCAATTGCAAAGTTATCAAGGGGATTTAAAGGGGCTACGCACGTTACAGGAAAGGAATGAACTGTGCCTACCGTAAGTATGAGAAAGTGGTACACCTTATATTTTCTGTCAAAAATGGTATGCTAAGCAACAGCACTTTTGTGTGATGACTGTTTCGAATGTATGAAGAAAAGGCTACAGACTACTAACCTAAGGCTCATAGGTTATAGGTTGTTTTTTTTCTTAATTTAACCAGAGAACGTTTTGATTTTAACGCATGATCATACTATTATTTAGTTTTACTGCTTTACAGCAGAATGTCGCCTGTCACTCTCCGTTTTAAATCTGCTTATTCTTTTAATTCAGTCTCTTCGTTATGAGAAGTTTTCTTCCTTTTTTTTACCATCGAAAATATATCTAATTGATATAACCATTCTAATCATAAAAATTACAGTTTCCTCGATTGTGATTGGTTTAAAAAACTCCTATTTTCCACTAATTCACTTGCGGGGTTATTATCGGACAGTTTGTTATTGGCAGTTTGTTATTGGATAGTTTGTTATCGGACAGTTTAATAAGCCAATCACATTCGAAGTTGTAGTTTAAATCAACCAATCACATTCAAAGTTGTAATTACGTCCGTGCGTGCACACGCTTGCTTTTGTGTTTTTTGGCGCCCAATTCCCGGTAGTAGGTGCGGTGTCCTCGGAATAATTACATCTCCTTTGTAGATATTTTAATGCAAATTTTCCCTATCTTCCATAACTTGGCTATTCTTCTTTTCTCGGAAATCGTAATAGACCATTTCCGAGTTACCTAAAGCCTCTCTTTCAAAGCGAGGCCTGGTGCACAACCATTCATATGAAAATGAGTTTAATTTTCATGTAAATGAAATCTCATTTTCATATGAAAGGATGAGCACCAAGACTCGCTTTGAGAAAGAGGCTAAAGGTATTTCGGAAATGGCCTATTGTTATGATTAATTGGTGATAATTAAGACTTCGTGTCGTCCAATTCGGTCTGTAATCATACTCGTGGTTAATAAATCGGACTCCCGCGGCGCGGTCGTCCGATTTTGTTATCACTCGTATGATTAAGATTCACATTTTTATTGTGGCCGATGAAGTTCGGTTCAGCCGAACGAAATATTCCACTTGTTATAACATTTTATTGCGCTCCGAGTACAGGAAATTATCCTACATTCTTTTTTACTTAACTTTCTAGTCGGTGCCTTGATCTCTCGCAAGCCTTCGTCCGTCATCGTCGAAGGAGGACAGAACGTGAGCCTGGTCTGCCAAGCTATTGGTCTGCCGACTCCAACGGTCACGTGGCGTAAAGCGTTTAGTCAGTTGCCAAAACAGAAAACTACAGTTGTTGATGGGAATCTGACCATATTAAACATAACCAAAGCAGATGGTGGGGCTTTTGCTTGCGTGGCAAAGAATCTCCTTGGAGAGGACTCTGCTGTCGCACAAATAACGGTTCTTGGCAAACTCCAATTTACTTTAGTTCCCCCAATAAAAGTTGTTGCATCAGATCTCAGTAAGGTGATACTGAATTGTAAGGCAAAGGGTTCATTAGAAATTGTTTGGAGACGAGCGGGCCAAAGTCTTCCTCACAATCATGTCCTTTATCCAAACGGAACTTTGCTTCTTCGAAGCGTTTCCTCAAGTGATGCTGGGGCTTACACCTGCGTAGCCAAAAATTCTCAACGTTCTATCGAGGTTACATCTGTTCTTGAAGTCTTGCACTCTTCCTGCAGCAGAATAAAATCTGGCCTGAGTAGAAGTTCTTCTGGTAATTATATGATTGACCCCGATGGCAAAGGAGGCGTGACTCCCTTCAGTGTGTACTGTGACATGAGTGACAAGGGTGGAGTTGGCGTGACGGTCGTCAGTCACGACAGTGAGAGTAGAACCCATGTTGGTCCTAAAGGATGTGGTTCTGCAGGATGTTACAGTAAAGGTGTGCGATACACTGGAGTCAGCACCGCTCAGCTAGCAGCACTCACTCGAGTCTCACAGAACTGCGAACAGTTTATCAAGTTTGAGTGCAATAATGCCGTAGCGTTTATTGAGGACAGTTATGCTTGGTGGGTGTCACGTGATGGAACACGGATGAACTACTGGGGAGGGGCTACAGGCCATGACAAAATGTGCGCATGCGGAGTAACAAACTCTTGTACTGGTGGTACAAAGTGTAACTGTGATAACTATGGTACTGGTTGGTATGAGGACAGCGGTCTGCTGACAGACAAGTCTGCCCTGCCTGTGACACAAATCAGACTGGGAGACTTGAATGATTCAGACGAAGAAGGATATCATACATTAGGAAAACTCAAGTGTTATGGTCAGGCGTAAGGTTAATAACTTTACATCACAGCTGGTATTATATTAAGTCATAATTAACTACAGAACGCAGCACGTATGACCAGAACTCATCAATTGAGTGGTTCACAAAGAACGTAGTCTCTCATTAACTAATGAACCAGACGTAAAATGATGTGTATTTTAGTCTTTTCTCGGCATGTAGCAGTATTTGAACAAAGAATATGCGATAAAATTTGAGTGTTGGGTACCTTAGAATTGGTGGTAGATAAAAGAAATTGTAAACCAAATTCTCTCAGACAAATAATATTTACATTAAATCTCTTTTGGTCTTTGAAGGACCAATGTCATGATAATGCGCATGTACGACTTTTTTGACAGTTTTTGAAAAGATTTTTACAGTGCAACTACTCCAACCAAGGCCACCCGACAACATTTTCTACAAATTTAAAAAATAAAAATCGTTGGAGGTTAGCAAAAGTTTTTCAACAAATTATCCAAGAAATCCAGCTGTATATTACTGGATAATTTGTTGAAAAACTATTGTTAACCTCCACGATTTTTATTCGTTAAATCTGTAGATAATTGTGTCGGGTGGCCTTTGCTATCGCACTATAAGCAATAAAAATTATTTAGCTAATTAAGATAATAAATTTGAGTTTTCGTGCGAGCCAGACCTCCACTATTTCCTTTCACTTGGTAAAAGTGACATCACTTTGTCCCGGGAAAAGGTAATACTTTTGTCATTACCCGGGTCTTTAGAAACCTTTGAGGTAATCAACAATTCACTGGCCTTTGTACTTTGCCTTAATTGTTTTTTTGTTTTTCTCTTTTTAGGAAATACTTCTCTACTAAAACACATGCCATCTTGATGTGTACCAAACCAAAGCGCTTAAAAAATCTCCAGCTAGTGAGATTAGAACCAAGTAAATCATACTCGTGACGGTGTCTGCATAACTGGCCTTGATTAGCATAGATTGTAAAGAATTTTTAATTTCCGTGTGCTTTCTAATCATCTCTTTTTTCGACTGAAAAGATATATCAAACACTCGTGACCGTGTAAAAATAAAAAAATACTTTATTTAAGTGTCGTAGTATTTAGCACTACTGTACCAAGATGTGAAGTAAATATATGAAATAATTCATATATTTGAACTGCGGTTATAGATGAAGGTGAAATTTGATCATCGCAGTGAATTTTCCAATTTAAGCAATTGGAAAGAAGAAGCCTGAAAAAAAATCAGGGCTTTAACGGGATTCGAACCCGTGACCTCCGCGATACCAGTGCGATGCTCTACCAACTGAGCTATGAAGCCACACATTTCACCTTCATCTATAACCGCAGTTCAAATATATGAATTATTTCATATATATACTTCACATCATTTCACTCCTCACGGGAAGATATGAATTCAACAAATCGACCTCGCTCCCAATGTGTGGCTTCATAGCTCAGTTGGTAGAGCATCGCACCGGTATCGCGGAGGTCACGGGTTCGAATCCCGTTGAAGCCCTGATTTTTTTTTCAGGCTTCTTCTTTCCAGTTGCTTAAATTGGAAAATTCACTGCGATGATCAAATTTCACCTTCAACTACTGTACCAATTGAGGACTCTGAAACAAGCAAACAAACATTGTAAATTAAACATGCAGAAACTTGTTAAACTGAAAAAAATTGACCACATTTCCAAACACCTCAAAGCTCGTCGAAAATACTCCGCTGTGCATCGTTTTTCTACTCTCTTCTCGTTATTTGAAAAAGTGGTGACACATGCGTGGTCACTCGTGTTTGATATGTTACATCTTCCCGCCAAATCCTGTTCCAGGTATTCAGTTGCTCGTTTGCCGTTTTTTTCGCCGCGCCCCCAGGGGGGTGGGGGTCCTTCCTATAATAGCCTTTCATATACTGGTATCTTTCGCAGCTGTTGTTAGGGTCGTCGGGCAACGCTTCACGAGAGGTAGTGTCAGAGTAAAGTGTTTTGGACAAGAACACTACACAGTGTCCCGGCCAGGGTTCAAACCCGAACCGCTCGATCCGGAGACGAGCGCGTGTGCCATCAGGAGTCCTCATGAATTGATCTTCACAACCAGCAGTGGTGCGAATAAACTTCAAATTGACATTTGAAATGAACTGAAGCTTGTATCAAGTCAACTTCGTTCCCAGGGTCTCTCTCCTCTGCCTCCAAAGACCCTTGTTTGCGGCTACGACCCAGAATCTGAACGGTAAACAAATCTTGCTGGGCTGGAGGGGTAGCAGAGTGTTTTGATTGTTGCCGTGGCAAACTTTGCGGGTTTCAAATCCTCGAGCAGTAGTTATGAACTACCCACTTTATCCGGCGGGGTTCAAGTCGAATTTTGCCGATGACGCATGATACATTATTCCTGCATCTATAGTAAAGAGGACTATTGTTCACAAAAAAATTCGGCAACCGAATGGAGCACAAATTGAACTGGCCTTCGACAGTTAACATATGTGAAATGTCACGTACTGAATCGAAGTGAAACCAGTGGATCAGTCTCTGGCATCTTTGAATTCGGAGGTAATTTATTTTCTGCTATGTGCGGTATTTGGAAGTTAAAATTAAAAGTATCTGACTACGTACGTTACTTTGCATATTAGGAGTTAGGGCCTATTCAGAATAATTTACATTCATTGTTGCAAACTAAATAAATCGATATGTCTAAATGACCAGCAGTTCTGAGAAATTCCCAAGCAAGGTTAGCGCTCAGCAATGGTACTACTAAGATCGATTGAAGTATTAGGGACCCTTAAGCTTTAAAAATTCACATATTGTTGCTATTGTAAGTAATATACAATTATATACACGTTGGTTTTGAATTATGTAACAAAACGATTTAATTTTGAAATCGAGTTTGTTAATGACCACTGTTCAGCATGATGTAATTGATGTAAAAACATTTTTTGTTATTATTAAAGATCATGTTTCTGTTTTCCTTTATTAAAAAGTTCATTTAATGCGGTGAGACACTTTTCAGTGCAACCTTTCGTATTAAAAATCTTGCTTTTGCCGAGATAGAACAAGTGTTTAAGATAATATGTTTACAGTCTTGCTCCTGACTCCTCATTACACCCCCTTTCAGTGTTACGTGCATAGGCGACACCTTTCGACCATCTTCTGACATGTCATCTCTCGATATGCTATGTAAATGACTGAGAGGCCGTTAAACTGTACGACTGGAAAATGTTCCGGTTATTAGCAGTCCGCAGTCCGCAGTCCGCAGTCCGCAGGCCACAGTCCGCATTCTGTGTTTTACACTGATCGGTTAATCAATTGGTTGGATTGAATTATATAAATATATCTTGTTTGACTTGTGTGAAGCTTAGAATAGGACTGGAGAATTTCAAAGGTGTAGTTGTTTTTTAGGTATGAGACTGCCCTAAAGTGTTGTTCCCAAAAATACAAAATCATCATCAGTGATTTCTTAGCCAAAATTACACGACGACTTCTCAGAAAAAAAGTAATAAGAGGATATTTACTCATGCCCGTAGCATTGAAAAAAAAAAAGCTAATCGAATGTAAACCAAAAACCATATTTAAATAAACAACCGGGCTTATTAAAAAAGCTTCAATCCGAAAAATATCGGCGATGTTACGGAAGAATTTGATGCACTTTCCATGAGTTGAAACCAACATTTAGCAGGTGGCACAAAGTTTCGAAATCAAAAATCATAGGTCCGCTTCGGGGACAAAACGATGTTGCTAAGCACTGTCATGTTTACGACCAAAGGTTATTTCAGACTAATGTTGGAAAGGCATTAATCCATTTCCGAGTTGACCTAAGCCTCTCTATCAAAGCGAGGCCGGGTGCACAGCCAGTGAGATGAAAATAAGTTTAATTTGCATGTGAATGAACTGATCTCATTTTCATATGAAAGGTTGAGCACCAAGACTCTATTTGAGAAAGAGGCCTAATGTAATTTTATATTCGGAATTGGCCTACTGTCTATATCGTGTGCGTTCAAAAGGCTATACTCGTATTCTCGGTATTGCGTTTAAACTAGCTTGGAGCCTCCATCGCAAAAAGAATTAAGCGATTATTATCCTTTAAGACTCCACGCATTAGACTCGGTTGCAAACTAGTTCCAGTCCAATACCGAAAATACAAATATGGCCTCTTGTTAGACAATGATTTGCATTTCACCGCACAAATCGGCCAGTTTTAAATGGACTCAAACATCGCGTGAAACGAAGTTTTTCAAGAGTGCAAAAGTTACAACTGTACAGAAGCAATCGTTATCAGGTTAGTCCTTTATTCGCTGAAACACACACGCGCGCGCGCTCGTAAGAGAAGAAATTAAGATCGCTAAGGCCCAATTCATACATCGCACTTCTGCCGTGTTGAAGTGAGGCAAAAATGCGACTGTCGATTCATACATCGCAATTGTGTCGCACTTAATTCAGTATTAATACTGTCGGGTATGTCGGTCAGCGGATAATGTTTCAAACGTAGCCTGCGTGAGCGAACCAATCAAATACGAGCCTGCGTAGCTTGGCGGTTACCAATTCCCCCAGGCTTCTCGCGGCTTCGCCCCTCGTTTTAGCCCGCTCGCATTGCTTAAACTACGCAGGCTATTTTAAACGTAGAGTATTCAAGATGGTGAAAAAAGATGCTGAGCGACGAAGGACTTTAAATTTGCGAGAAATTGTCCGTCAAGGAAACAAGAAGAAGAAGGCTGACAATCCAGCAGTATGTGTTGTATTATGTTCAGCTTAACGCTAAGGTTAAACTCCAACCTGTCCTTGCAAAGAAGTTGTCTGAGCAGATCGCTTCTGGCATATTAGCAACGTGATTATCAAGCCACCGCGCTTTCCTGCCAGGTAGCACTTGGGACGAGAATGGCCATGTTTCCTCTTTTTCTTTGCCGGCACCAAATTTACGTATCGAAATACATTAACACATTGTATGTATTAGATTCGACACGGCAGAAATTCGACGTTTGTATCGGTGTCGCATTGCTGGCGGATAATCAGCGACAACACCAGTCGAACATGTGACAGAAATGCGACAGCCGATTCAGATCGACTTCGAATTTCCATCGAATTAGAATTTAATTCGTTAATTGACTTCAAAACGGCAGAAATGCGACGTATGAACCGGGCTACGTGGTAAGTATAAAAAGAGATAAAATAAAGACACTGTATTCCTGTATTCCACCGCTAACGTTGAAGCAATGTGCGCTACGAATCATGGACCATTTGTTCGTTACACATACAAAAACTAGCCCTTTTCTGTTTATATTTTAGTTCTCGATTTTCCCGCGTAATAAAAATCATAACCAAAATTAGCTACTAAGAAATATCAACATTTATACGTTGTATTCTCCTAATGAAAACCTCAGCTGATGCCATAGGTCGTTAAGACAACTTCCTCACCTGCCCCACTCGCAATCCAAAAAAATTAATAGATTACCAGAAAAATTAAAATTGAAACTAGTCCAATGCCGTAAGCTGAAACCGGAACTGGAGGTCAAACAAGTGCTAGCCCCACTGCTACGATAACATGCATCGTGTTTCTGTCTGGCTTTGACTGGTCTTGACGGCACAAGTCTCAATTTCTATAAATCAGATCGTTCCATCCACTCGGTAATTCTGGAAGCTTCGAACAACGAAATTATGGAGAAAACAAAGACTCACCCAGTCTCGAACACGGTGGTGTTTTCATCGATATTTCTGTCTGTTGTTTGTCTTTCGGGATTGATCCACGTCGAGATCGAACTTCACGTTCATCGACAAATGCTTCAAGTCTTGAATCAACAAAGAGAAGAAAAGCTCGAGCTACGAAACACAGCATACGAAGACAAAGAATCTGTGATGAAAATGTCACATAGTGAGTCTAACAAAGGTGAGTACTAAGATCATCGAGAAAACAGTTAAACGAGGAAATTCGTTTGCCCTAAATTAAAGAAGCTACAGCTGAAACGTTGAAAGCTGAAACATGATTCCTACCGAATCGATATCTGATGTCCTTTCAGAACGCATGCACGATAAATGCAAAGTTTACAACTGGGTAAGAAATTACGTTATTAAAAATAAGTCAGATGCTCCTTACTTTCCCTCATAAGACCGAAAAGAGGAAATATATATAGGTACCAGAAGATAAACGATTCAGCATCACAACATTTATACGAGGCCTCATGCCGTGTTGTCGGAAGGCTTATGTTATGATCTTCAAGTATTTT
>OZ026600.1:2594400-2721900 GCA_964020085.1 Micromussa lordhowensis | reverse complement strand
GAACGTGAGCCTGGTCTGCCAAGCTACTGGTCAGCCGACTCCAACAGTCACGTGGCGTAAAGCGTTTAGTCAGTTGCCAAAACAGAAGACTGCAGTTGTTGGTTGGAATCTGACCATACTAAACATAACAAAAGCAGATGGTGGGGCCTATGCATGTGCAGTAAAGAATCTTCTTGGTGAGGACTCTGCTGTCGCACAAATAATGGTTCTTGGCAAACTTCAATTTACTTTAGTTCCTCCAATAAAAGTTGTTGCATCAGATCTCAGTAAGGTGATACTGAATTGTAGAGCAAAGGGTTCGTTGGAAATTGTTTGGAGACGAGCGGGCCAAAGTCTTCCTTACAATCATGTTCTTTATCCAAACGGAACTTTGGTTCTTCGAAGCGTTTCCTCAAGTGATGCTGGGGCTTACACCTGCGTAGCAAAAAATTCTCAACGTTCTATCGAGGTAACATCTGTTCTTGAAGTCTTCCCCTCTTCCTGCAGCAGAATAAAATCTGGCCTGAGTAGAAGTTCTTCTGGTAATTATATGATTAACCCTGATGGCAAAGGAGACGTGACTCCCTTCAGTGTGTACTGTGACATGAGTGACAAGGGTGGCGTTGGCGTGACGGTCATCAGTCACGACAGTGAGAGTAGAACCCATGTTGGTCCTAGCATTCCTGGATGTAATTCTGCAGGATGTTACAGTAAAGATGTGCGATACACTGGAGTCAGCACCGCTCAGCTAGCAGCACTCACTCGAGTCTCACAGAACTGTGAACAGTTTATCAAGTTTGAGTGCAATAATGCCGTAGCGTTTATTGAGGTAAGTTATGCTTGGTGGGTGTCACGTGATGGAACACTGATGAACTACTGGGGAGGAGCTACAGGCCATGACAAGATGTGCGCATGCGGAGTAACAAGCTCTTGTTCTGGTGGTACAAAGTGTAACTGTGATAACCATGGCAGTGGTTGGTATGAGGACAGCGGTCTGCTGACAGACAAGTCTGCTCTGCCTGTGACACAAATCAGACTGGGAGACTTGGATGATTCAAACGAAGAAGGATATTATACATTAGGAAAACTCAAGTGTTATGGTCAGGCGTAAGGTTAATAACTTTACATCGCAGCTGGTATTATATTCAGTCATAATTAACTATAGAACGCAGCACGTATGACAAGAACTCATCAATTGAGTGGATCACAAAGAACGTAGCCTCTTATTTACCAATGAACCAAAAGTAAGAAAGAAAAAGATGCGTAGTTTAGTCTTTACTCGGCATGTAGCAGTATTTGAACAAAGGATATGCGATGAAATTTGAGTGCTGGGTACATTAAAATTCGTGGAAGATAAAAGAAATTGTTAAAAATTCTTTTGGACAAATAATATTTACACTAAATCTCTTTTGGTCTTTGAAGGACCAATGTCATGATAATGCGTATGTACGATTTTTTTGACAGTTTTTGAAAAGATCTTTACGGTGCAACTACTCCAGCCAAGACAACCCGACAACATTTTCTACAAATTTAAAAAATAAAAATCGTTGGAGGTTAGCAAAAGGTTTTCAACAAATTATCCAAGAAATCCAGCTGTATATTACAAATAAAAGTAACAGATTTGTGGTCATTTTGGATAATTTGTTGGAAAACTATTGTTAACCTCCACGGTTTTTATTCGTTAAATTTCTTTGGGAGGAGCGTATCGTCACATCCCAAGAAACGACAACAAATTATCCAAGAAATCCAGCTGTATATTACAAATAAAAGTAACAGATTTGTGGTCATTTTGGATAATTTGTTGGAAAACTATTGTTAACCTCCACGGTTTTTATTCGTTAAATTTCTTTGGGAGGAGCGTACCGTCACATCCCAAGAAACGGCTGCAGAAGAGAATTTTCCGTTTCGTAAGCAGTCGATGCCATTTTCACAACACTTAGAAATTTTTTTAACTATCAGCGATTTTTTCTCTACTAAATTAAACAAAAAAGAAAATTTGTAGGTAACCACCCTGTATCGAACCTGTGTTCCCTAACATACCCGATATACCACTACACTACCAGGTCGATGCGCCAATTTTTTGGCATAATTTAATTATAAAACGTGAATTTCTTAAATAGCTAAGATAGAGTTGCCCCAACCATCAAATAAAAGTTAATCGCAACCAAACTAGTGTGAATATGAACAATTAAGCATTTGGTGAGTGCGTTTTACTCCATCTAAAATTACAACCAGTTTCTACCTTGTCCTGGCCTAAACTAAAACAGATATAGTATCGTCCATTCTGAAAGGCTTGGTTACCAATGATGGCGTCGACCGTTAAAAAATGGCATCGACCGTTTACGAAACGGAAAACGGCGAGCCCGTGATCGAAGAACTTCTCGATGTCCGACTTCGCACAAGTCTGCACACTGCTTTCGTCTTTTTTTCGCTTGTGGACGAGTGTCAGTGGGATATAGGTATTGAATGAAGATTATTGCTCTCTCCTAAGCATCCTGTACTGCGAATCCCTCCAAAAACATATCTTCCTTACATTCTGCAACGATTTTGAATCACACTGTCGCATGTTCGCATACATTCTCCTTGGAAGCCAACTCATACGCCAACTCGCCCCATTCTTCGCAACTGCTCGGTCATGGCCATGGAAAGGGCTAACTTTACGGACTTTGAAAATTCGTAGAAAATTAACCAAAATAGCTACAACGATAATTTGTTCGCCGTGGTAATCAGAAAAATAAGGAGATTTATATAAGGGAAAAAATGGGGGGATTAGTTGCACTTCAAAGAACCTTGCACGCAGATCTCTGCTATTTCATTTCACTTTCTAGAAGTGAAGTCAATTTGCCACGGGAAAAGGCAATACTTTTGTCATTACCCGGGTCTTTAGAAACCTTTGAGGTACACAACAATTTACTGGCCTTTGTACTTTGCCTTATTGTTTGTTTGTTTTTCTTTTTTTAGAAAATACTTCTCTACTAAAACACTTGCCATCTCGATGTGTACCAAACCAAGGCGCTTCAAAAATCTCCAGTGAGATTAGAACCAAGTAAATCATACTCGTGGCGGTGTTGGAACTTGGAACTGGCCTTGATTAGCATAGATTGTAAAGAATTTTTAGTTTCCGTGTGCTTTCTAATCATCTCTTTTTTCGACTGAAAAGATATATCAAACACTCGAGACCGTGTAAAAATAAAAAATAAAACAAATTAATCACCAATTTATTTAAGTGTCGAAGAATTTAGCACTACTGTACCAATTGACTCTGAAAACAAGCAAACCAATATTGTAAATAAACAGAAACTTGTTAAAAAGAATTTGACCAAATTTCCAAACACCTCAAGGTTCGTCGAACCTGTGCATCGTTTTTCAACTCTCTTCCCGTTATTTGAAAAAGTGGTGACACATGCGTGATCACTCGTGTTTGATATGTTACATCTTCCCGCCAAATCCTGTTCCAGGTATTCAGTTAGTCGTTTGCCGTTTTTTCGCCGCGCCTCCAGAGGGGTGGGGGTCCTTCCTATAATAGCCTTTCATATACTAGTATCTTTCGCAGCCGTTGTTGGGGTCGTCACGCAACGCTTCACGAGAGGCACTGTGAGAATAAAGTGTTTTGGACAAGAATACTACACAATGTCCCCGGCCAGGGCTCAAACCCGGACCTCTCGATCCGGAGACGAGCGCGTGTGCCATCAGGAGGTCTCTTGAATTGATCTTCACAACCAGCAGTGATGTGGAAAAACTTAAAATTGATATTTGAAATGAACTGAAGCTTGTATCAAGTCAACTTCGTTCCTAGGGTCTCTCTCCTTTGCCTCCAAAGACCCTTGGTTGCGGCTGCGACCCAGAATCTGAACGGTAAAAAAGTCTGTTGGGCGGGAGGGGTGGCAGAGTGTTTTGATTGTTACAGTGACAAACTTTGCGGGTTTCAAATCCTCGAGCAGTAGTTATAAACTACCCACTTTATCGGGGTTCGAAGTCGAATTTTGCCGATGACGAGTGCTACATTATTCCTGCTACTATAATAAAGAGGATTAGTATATACTAAAACAGTGGGTAGCGTTGATGGCGCACGCTAATTGGCTCGTCAAACTCCGGATATCCTGTGCTATTTACCTCGGAGCAACTCGAGAGAAAATGGCGTTTCGGTTTGCATCCGTGTCAAGCGAAGAAATCACTAAAAAATCATTTTTTGTGGTGTATGTTATCTCACTGTTTTAGTATATACTAAAACAACTATTCACCTCAGTGTCGGTGATTGGCGGTGGATACCGCTAGTCACCTCCACTTCGGTGAATAGTTGTTAACATATCAAACTCATCGCCCACAAATTAGGACATTTGCTCTTCAGTGATCATTACATGAAGTCTATGCTACAACGCGTGCGCAAAAGTATCATGTTTTACGATCTAGATCAATCGAAGTGAATATCATGTCCTCCCCGGGGTTTTGTGGAAGAATTTTGTCAGCTCCGCGAAAAAAAGATAGATAAAGTGGAACGAAAACGCAAAACAGACAGGGATTTGTATGATGTGGAGGTTGTTGATGTGGATACGACGAAAAAACGGCTAAAAATTCATTTCGTGGGATTCAGTCATGAATACGACGAATGGCGTGACTACGATAGTGAAAGTAGTTACTTTCCGTTCGTTCGATTCTAGAAAATGTTTTTCCCCAAGGAAGGTTCGCTGGAGGATAGAGGCAACATTTTTCACGGGCAATTGTATCGTTGCATCAAGAGAAACTGGACGCATTGAATGCCTGATTCCTTAAATATCCTCTCAATTATCCGTGCAAGAGCAGATTCCCCGATCTCTTCTTCGGTCTTTGAAATGGTATAAATTAAAAAGCTGCGGGAATAAATAGAAGAAACGAGGAACTATTAAATATCCGAAAATTTAGAAATCGAACTGTTTGAAAATATAATTAAGCTCCTATTAAAAATATTCACCAACACTTCAAATTACTTACTTGGGATCACCATTTTCGCCTTGAAAATTATCTTCAACGGCAGAAACCGTCACACAGCAACCGAGGAGAAGAAAGAAAGCAAGAGGAACCTTCGAAGCCATTTTGCCCCACTGAAATCTGCACGAATCCCAACAAATTACATATCAAAACGCGGCAAATTAATTCAACTCTTTGAATTTGGCGGTGCATAATTATTCTGAGCATGCGCTGTTGAGCCAGGATCCGCTTCTTTCAGGACCGGTCACGCTGTGATAGATCACCCACTTTGAGAGAAACAGGCAAAATTCTGCAGAAAATAGCGTGTTTTTAGCTCTATTTTACCGGAAGTTGATGCCACCCGATTTGACATAGGGCAAATGTCGCAATGAGTTTGATATGTATCGTTCACAAAAAAATTCGGCAGCCGAATGGAGCACAAACCGGCCTTCTACAGGTAGCACATGTGAAATGTCACGTACCGAATCGAAGTGAAACCAGTGGATCAGTGGAGGTAATTTATTTTCTGCTATGTGCGGTATTTGGAAGTTAAAAAGTATCTGACTACGTACGTTACTTTGCATATTAGCAGTTAGGGCCTATTCAGAATAATTTACATTAATATTGATGGAAGCTAAATAAATCGATATGTCTAAATGACCGGCAGTTCTGAGAAATTCCCAAGATGCCGAGATAGAACAAGATAATACGTTTACAGTCTTGTTCCTGACTCCTCATTACACACGCTTTCAGTGTTACGTGCATAGGCGACATCTTTCGACCATCTTTCGAAATGCCATCTCTCGATATGCTATGTAAACGGTTGAGAGGCCGTTTAACTGTAAAACTGGAAGAGTTCCGATTATTAGCAGAAGAAATGACAAATAAATGATAATTACTTACCTCAAATGGCTGTAGTCCGCATTTTATTCCTGAGTCCGTATTTTATACCCACCCCGTAATGTTTAGTCCGCGTTTTATACGACGTCGGTATTCGACTGGAACTAGCTTGCAATGGAGGCTCATGCGGAGCCTCCATTGCAAAAAGATTAAAGCGATTAAGTCGACTCCCCCGCATTAGCCTCTGTTGCAAACTAGTTCCAGTCCAATACCCAAAATACAAATATGGCCTCTTGTTAGACAATGATTTGCATTTCACCGCACAAATCGGCCAGTCTTAAATGGACTCAAACATGGCGTGAAATGAAGTTTTTCAAAAGTGCAAAAGCTACAACTGTACAGGAGCAATCGTTAGCAATTTAGTACTTTATTCCCTGAAACACACGCGCGCGCGCTCGTGAGAGAAGAAATTAAGATCGCTAAGGCCTAATTCATACATCGCACCTCTGCCGTGTTGAAGTGCGGCAAAAATGCGACTGTCGATTCATACATCGCACTTGTGTCGCACTTAATTCAGTATTAATACTGTCGGGTATGTCGGTCAGCGGATAATGTCTTAAACGTAGAGTATTCAATGTGATGAAAGAAGATGCTGAGCGACGAAGGACTTTAAATTTGCGAGAAATTTTCCGCCAATGAAACAAGAAGAAGAAGGCTGACAATCCAGCAGTATGTGTTGTATTATGTTCAGCTTAACGCTAAGGTTAAACTCCAACCTGTCCTTGCAAAGAAGTTGCCTAAGCAGATCGCTTCTAGCATATTAGCAACGTGATTATCGAGCCACCGCGCTTTCCTGCCAGGTAGCACTTGGGACGAGAATGGCCATGTTTCCTCTTTTTCTTTGCCGCCACCAAATTTACGTATGGAAATACATTAACACATTGTATGTATTAGTTTCGACACAGCAGAAATTCGACGTTTGTATCGGTGTCGCATTGCTGGCAGATAATGCGACAACACCAGTCGAACGTGTGACAGAAATGCGGCATGCGATTCAGACGTCGAATTTCCATCGAATTAGAATTTAATTCGTTTAATTGAATTAAAAACGGCAGAAATGCGACGTATGAACCGGGCTACGTGGTAAGTATAAAAAAAGATAAAAAAAAATAACTGTATTCCTGTATTCCACCGCTAGCGTTGAAGCAATGTGCGCTACGAATTATGGACCATTTGTTCGTTACACATACATAAACTAGCCCTTTTCTGTTTATATTTTAGCTCTCGATTTTCCCGCGTAATAAAAACCATAACCAAAATTAGCTACTAAGAAATATCAACATTTATACGTTGTATTCTCCTAATGAAAACCTCAACTGATGCCATAGGTCGTAATACAACATCCTCACCTGCCCCACTGGCAATCCAAAAAAATTAATAGATTACCAGAAAAATTAAAATTGAAACTAGTCCAATGCCGTAAGCTGAAACCGGAACTGGAGGTCAAACAAGGGCTAGCCCCACTGCTATGATAACATGCATCGTGTTTCTGTCTGGCTTTGACTGGTCTTGACGACACAAGTCTCACTGACTTTCTATAAATCAGATCGTTCCATCCACTCGGTAATTCTGGAAGCTTCGAACAACGAAATTATGGAGAAAACAAAGACTCACCCAGTCTCGAGCACGGTGGTGTTTTCATCGATATTTCTGTCTGTTGTTTGTCTTTCGGGATTGATTCACGTCGAGATCGAACTCCACGTTCATCGGCAAATGCTTCAAGTCTTGAATCAACAAAGAGAAGAAAAGCTCGAGCTACGAAACACAGCACACGAAGACAAAGAATCTGTGATGAAAATGTCACATAGTGAGTCTAACAAAGGTGAGTACTAAGATCATCGAGAAAACAGTTAAACGAAGAAATTTGTTTTCCCTAAATTAAAGAAGCTAGTACAGCTGAAACGATGAAGGCTGAAACATTGACATCTGATGTCCTTTCAAAACGCATGCACGATAAACGCAAAGTTTACAACTGGGTAAGAAATTACGTTTTAAAAACTGAACCATGCATATGCTCTTGCCTTGCCGCCGGAAAAGAGGAAATATACGTCGACCGGAACATAAATGATTCAGCATCAATGAATCTTGTAACTTCCGATCCCAAACTAAACATTACGAGAGCTCCTGCCTTGTTGTCTGAAGCTTATCTTAGAAGGCTTGTGTTCATTATGTTACAGTGTTTCTTCAAGCATTTAAGTACAAGAAAATCATAAAAAATAATAGTGAATGTAATTTAGAAACGTTTCTGCTCGGTCCTTGAAGTAAGCCTACGAAAGACGCAATAAAGAGAGAAGCGGATTTACGGCGCAATTATTCCTGCGTGCTTCCCAGGAACAGACTGTCTGGAGCAATTTTTTTTAAATGACCTTTTTGAGCGACTGTGAAAATCAACATCATTTAAGCATGTCAGTGAAGGAGAAAAACGAAGGCCTAGTTTGTTAGTTTACTATACATGGAATTTAATTTACGAATACCAGGGAAAGATTTCTATCGATCGTACAAGGTAATCACCATTGGTAATGACCTCTATCAATTTTAAAAGCTAAATCAGTTCGTGTTTGATGCATCTCATAAGAGACGTTATATTAAATCGCATTGCCTGATCGGAGTCGGATTTCGATTTATCATCAGCGTCTGGCGTGCGTACACGTACATACATACAAGCAAAATTTATAAAGGGCTCGATGTTGCACTTCTCTCTAATCATTAGAGAAGGGGCTCACAAGCAGCCGCAAGTGGAACTTGCTTAAAGAATTGCGTCGGGTGGCCAAAGTCGTCAAAAAAAGACATTTCAGTCTGCTAGCTTAGAACCGCACGGCCAAAAGGTAACCATTTTGCACTCAACTTGGGGTCACTCGGCTTGCGTTGACTTGGCCGGGTGGCCAAACGGAAAAAAGTACTTGCGTTAATTTGCGTGCAAATTTGATTTCGACCAAGAGTCGCAAGTAGACCCAAGTTTCAAGCCTGCGCCTACTTGCGAGTCCGTTTGGCCAGGGATTTAGTCCTTCGGTTCGAAGTACGAAGTGATTTTATTAACAGAGCTGTAAAACATGAACTAGGTGAAACTAATGAAGTAAAATGTTCCCGGCTGTGTTTGTTACAGAGCTGCACGTTCGTTACAAACGCAACGTGGAAACTGGAAGCAAGAAATCAAACGGCAGCGGAACCATCGATCTGGAAGTCATCAGAAGAGAATTGCGACTCGCTATGAGTAACCAGGCCAGCATGGTTCAGTGCTCCAAAAGCATCAGGGGAAGACGAGGCAGGCCTGGTCCCAGAGGCTCTCCAGGTAAACACGGACCACCCGGATCTCCAGGACCAAAGGGAACTAAAGGAAATCAAGGACCCCAGGGAATCCAGGGACTTCCTGGTCCTCGAGGCCCCCAGGGATCCAGAGGCGCTCCTGGCAAATCTATCTCAGCCCCTTCAATTGTGGCGCCTCCGAAGTCCATGGTGGTAAACGAATCCGATACAGCCTCGTTTCAGTGTGAAGCTAAAGGAAACCCAGAACCTAAAGTCACGTGGCTGAAACAGAATTCCAGTCTTCCAGCGGATAAAAGATTTGTGTCGTCACGTGCTGGACTGATGATAACAGATGTGACGTCACAAGATGAAGGAATGTACACATGTGTAGCAAGAAATATTCTTGGAGAAATGACGTCATCGGCCACTTTAAGCGTTCAAGGTGAAAAACATTTCCCCTGTTATATACAGAATTTACATGCGAAGTTTAGAAGTTTGCCAAGGGGTGTGGGGTGGTTACTAATTCTACGGGCCAGGCTCTGTCTCAACTGGAGGTAGATAAAAGGGATGAGATTTTACCAGCTCAACAGTTTAGAAAAGGGAAGGGACAACTAACATTTTGGTATTTAAAAGTCCCTTTCGATTTGCATCGAACAAGCGTATGTAACTTCAATTGCAAAGTTATCAAGGGGATTTAAAGGGGCTACGCAATGCAAGGTTACAGGAAAGGAATCAACTGTGCCTACCGTAAGTATGAGAAAGTGGTACACCTTATGTTATCTGTCAGAAATGGTATGCTCAACAACAGCACTTTTCTGTGATGACTGGTGCGAATGTATGATAAATACACGACGTTGGTGTGCGTGATTGAATAAAACGCTACAGATTAGCTACTAACCTAAGGTTCATAGGTTATAGATTTTCTTTTAATTTACCAGAGAACGTTTTGATTTTAACACATGATCATACTATTATTTCATTTTACTGCTTTGCAGCAGAATGTCGCCTGTCACTCTCCGCTTAAAATTGTCTAATTCTTTCGATTCACTCTCTTCGTTATGAGAAGTTTTCTTCCTTCTTTTTTTACAATCGAAAATATATCTAATTGATATAACCATTCTTAACTTTCACATTTTTATTTTGGCTGATGAAGTTCGGTTCAGCCAAACGAAATATTCCACTTTTATAACATTATATTGCGCTCCGAGTACAGGAAATTATCTTACATTCTTTTTTACTTAACTTTCTAGTCGGTGCCTTGATCTCTCGCAAGCCTTCGTCCGTCATCGTTGAAGAAGGACAGAACGTGAGCCTTGTCTGCCAAGCTACTGGTCAGCCGACACCAACGATCACGTGGCGTAAAGCGTTTAGTCAATTGCCAAAACAGAAGACTGCAGTTGTTGATGGAAATCTGACCATACTAAACATAACCAAAGCAGATGGTGGGGCTTATGCTTGCGTGACAAAGAATCTCCTTGCAGAGGACTCCGCTGTCGCACTAGTGACGGTCACTGATGGACTCAAATTTACCTTGGCTCCTCCACTGAAAGTTGTTGCATCAGATCTCAGTAAGGTGATACTGAATTGTAAGGCAAAGGGCTCATTAGAAATTGTTTGGAGACGAGCGGGCCAAAGTCTTCCTCACAATCATGTTCTTTATCCAAACGGAACTTTGCTTCTTCGAAGCGTTTCCTCAAGTGATGCTGGGGCTTACACCTGCGTAGCAAAAAATTCTCAACGTTCTATCGAGGTTACATCTGTTCTTGAAGTCTTCCCCTCTTCCTGCAGCAGAATAAAATCTGGCCTGAGTGGACGTTCTTCTGGTAATTATATGATTGACCCTGATGGTAAAGGAGGGGTGACTCCCTTCAGTGTGTACTGTGACATGAGTGACAAGGGTGGAGTTGGTGTGACGGTCATCAGTCACGACAGTGAGAGTAGAACCCATGTTGGTCCTAGCATTCCTGGATGTAATTTTCAAGGATGTTACAGTAAAGATGTGCGATACACTGGAGTCAGCACCGCTCAGCTAGCAGCACTCACTCGAGTCTCACAGAACTGTGAACAGTTTATCAAGTTTGAGTGCAGTGGCGGCGTAGCATTTCTTGAGTCAAGTTATGCTTGGTGGCTGTCACGTGATGGAACACGGATGAATTACTGGGGAGGAGCTACAGGCCATGACAAGATGTGCGCATGCGGAGTAACAAACTCATGTGCTCGTGCGGGTAGGAAATGTAATTGTCCTATTAGTGGCTGGACTGAGGACAGCGGTCTGTTGACAGACAAGTCTGCTCTGCCTGTGACACAAATCAGACTGGGAGACTTGAATCAATCACACGAAGAAGGATATCATACATTAGGAAAACTCAAGTGTTATGGTCAGGCGTAAGGTTAAGAACTTTAAATCACAGCTGATATTATATTCAGTCATAATTAACTACATTTTCCACAAATTTAAAACATAAAAATCGTTAAAGGTTTGCAAACAATTTTGATAATTGGATATTTTTTTGGATAATTTAATTATCCAAGAAATCCAGCTGTATGTTACAAATAAAAGTAACGGATTTGTGGTCATTTTGGATAATTTGTTGGAAAACTATTGTTAACCTCCACAATTTTTATTCGTTAAATTTGTAGATAATTTTGTCGGGTGGCCTTTTTTATCGCTCTGTAAGCATTAAAAATTATTCAGCTAATTAAGATAATAATTTTGAGTTTTCTTGTGAGCCAGACCTCCACTATTCCCTTAATTTCACTTTGTAAAAGTGACGTCACTTGCCGCGGGAAAAGGCAATACTTTTGTCATTACCCGGGTCTTTAGAAACCTTTGAGGTACACAACAATTCACTGGCCTTTGTACTTTGCCTTAATCGTTTGTTTGTTTTTCTCTTTTTAGAAAATACTTCTCTACTAAAACACTTGCCATCTTGATGTGTACCAAACCAAAACGCTCCAAAAATCTATAGTGTGATTAGATAGTTTGGATAACGGGCCTTGATTAGCATAGATTTTAAAGAATTTTTAGTTTCTGTGTGCTTTGTAATCATCTCTTTTTTCGACTTAAAAGATATACAAACACTCGAGACCGTGTAAAAATAAAAAATACTTTATTTAAGTGTCGTAGTATTTAGCACTACTGTATCAATTGAGGACTCTGAAAACAAGCAAACAAATATTGTAAATTAAACAGAAACCTGTTAAACTGAAAAAATTTGACCACATTTTCAAACACCTCAAAGTTCGTCGAAAATACTCCGCTGTGCATCGTTTTTCTACTCTCTTCTCGTTATCTGAAAAAGTGGTGACACATGCGTGGTCACTCGTGTTTGATATGTTACATCTTCCCGCCAAATCCTGTTCCAGGTATTCAGTTGCTCGTTTGCCGTTTTTTCGCCGCGCCGCTAGGGGGGTGGGGGTCCTTCCTATAATAGCCTTTCATATACTAGTATCTTTCGCAGCTGTTGTTAGGGTCGTCGGGCAACGCTTCACGAGAGGCACTGTGAGAGTAAAGTGTTTTGGACAAGAACACTACACAGTGTCCCCGGCCAGGGTTCAAACCCGGACCGCTCGATCCGGAGACGAGCGCGTGTACCATCAGGAGTCCTCTTGAATTGATCTTCACAACCAGCAGTGATGTGAATAAACTTCAAATTGACATTTGAAATGAACTGAAGCTTGTATCAAGGCAATCTTCTTCCCAGGGTCTCCCTCCTCTGCCTCCAAAGAGCCTTGGTTGCGTCTGCGACCCAGAATCTGAACGGTAAACAAATCTGTTGGGCGGGAGGGGTGGCAGAGTGTTTTGATTGTTGCAGTGGCAAACTTTGCGGGTTTCAAATCCTCGAGAAGTAGTTGTAAACTACCCACTTAATCGGGGTTCGAAGTCGAATTTTGCCGATGACGAATGCTACATTATTTCTGCCATCTCCATATAATAAAGAGGACTATCGTTCACCAAAAAATTCGGCAGCCGAATGGAGCACAAACCGGCCTTCGACAGTTAACATATGTGAAATGTCACGTACTGAATCGAAGTGAAACCAGTGGATCAGTCTCTGGCATCTTTGAATTCGGAGGTAATTTATTTTCTGCTATGTGCGGTATTTGGAAGTTAAAAAGTATCTGACTACGTACGTTACTTTGCATATTAGGAGTTAGGGCCTATTCAGAATAATTTACATTCATTGTTGCAAACTAAATAAATCGATATGTCTAAATGACCAGCAGTTCTGAGAAATTCCCAAGCATGGTTAGCGCTCAGCGATGGTACTACTAAGATCGATTGAAGTATTATGGACCCTTAAGCTTTAAAAATTCACATATTGTTGCTATTGTAAGTAATATACAATTATATACACGTTGGTTTTGAATTATGTAACAAAACGATTTAATTTTGAAATCGAGTTTGTTAATGGACCACTGTTTAGCATGATGTAATTGATATAAAAACATTTTTTGTTATTATTAAAGATCATGTTTCTGTTTTCCTTTATTGAAAAGTTCATTTAATGCAAGACACTTTTCAGTGCAACCTTTTGTATTAAAAATCTTGCTTTTGCCGAGATAGAACAAGTGTTTAAGATAATAACTGACTTCTCATTACACCCGCTTTCAGTGTTACGTGCAAAGGCGACACCTTTCGACCATCTTCTGACATGTCATCTCTCGATATGCTATGTAAATGACTGAGAGGCCGTTAAACTGAACGACTGGAAAATGTTCCGGTTATTAGCAGGCCGCAGTCCGCAGTCCGCAGTCCGCAGGCCACAGTCCGCATTCTGTGTTTTACACTGATCGGTTTTACCTCTTAGTAAATCAATTGGCTGGATTGAATTATATAAATATATTTTGTTTGACTTGTGTGGTTGTTTTTTAGGTATGAGACCCCCCAAAATACAAAAGCATCATCAGTAATTTCTGAGCCAAAATGAGACGACGACTTCCCAGAGAAAAATTAATAAAAGGATGTTTACTCATGCCCGTAGCATTGAAAAAAAAAAACTAATCAAATGTAAACCAAAAACCATATTTAAATAAACAACCGGGCATATTAAAAAAGCTTTAATCCGAAAAATATCGGCGATGTTACGGAAGAATTTGATGCACATTCCATGAGGTGAAACCAGCATTTAGCAGGTGGCACAAAGTTTCCAAATCAAAAATCATAGGTCCGCATCGGGGACAAACGATGTTAGTAAGCACTGTCATGTTTGCCACCAAAGGTTATTTCAGACTAATGTTGGAAAGGCGATAACCCATTTCCGAGTTGACCTAAGCCTCGCTATCAAAGCGAGGCCTGGTGCTCAACCATTGAGATGAAAATAAGTTTAATTTGCATGTGAATGAAATCTCATTTTCGTATGTAAGGATGGGCATCAAGACTCTATTTGAGAAAGAGGCCTAATGTAATTTTATATTCGGAATTGGCCTACTCTCTATATCGTGTGCGTTCAAAAGGCTATACTCGTATCCTCGGTATTGCGTTGAAACTAGCTTGCAATGGAGGCTCATGGGGAGCCTCCATTGCAAAAAGATTAAATCGATTACTATCCTTTAAGACTCCCCGCATTAGACTCGGTTGCAAACTAGTTCCAGTCCAATACCCAAAATACAAATATGGCTTCTCTTGTTAGACAATGATTTGCATTTCACCGCACAAATCGGCCAGTTTTAAATGGACTCAAACATCGCGTGAAATGAAGTTTTTCAAAAGTGCAAAAGTTACAACTGTACAGGAGCAATCGTTAGCAGGTTAGTACTTTATTCCCTGAAACACACAGGCGTGCGCGCTCGTAAGAGAAGAAATTAAGATCGCTAAGGCGTAATTCATACATCGCACTTCTGCCGTGTTGAAGTGCGGCAAAACTGCGACTGTCGATTCATACATCGCAATTGTGTCGCACTTAATTCAGTATTAATACTGTCGGGTATGTCGGTCAGCGGATAATGTCTTAAACGTAGAGTATTCAATGGGGTGAAAGAAGATGCTGAGCGACGAAGGACTTTAAATTTGCGAGAAATTGTCCGCCAATGAAACAAGAAGAAGAAGGCTGACAACCCAGCAGTATGTGTTGTATTATGTTCAGCTTAACCCTAAGGTTAAACTCCAACCTGTCCTTGCAAAGAAGTTGCCTGAGCAGATCGCTTCTGGCATATTAGCAACGTGATTATCGAGCCACCGCGCTTTCCTGCCAGGTAGCACTTGGGACGAGAATGGCCATGTTTCCTCTTTTTCTTTGCCGGAACCAAATTTACATATGGAAATACATTAACACATTGTATGTATTAGATTCGACACAGCAGAAATTCGAAGTTTGTATCGGTGTCGCATTGCTGGCGGATAATGCGACAACACCAGTCAAACTAGCCTGCGAAAACAGCCGTCCTTCTTCGTTCCCGGCCCGAGTGGCGTTTCGCGTGAAGGACGTCTGCGATTTACCGCCGAAAATTCCATACTGATGGCGTAAGTGCGCGAAATACAATTTTTGAAAACGACAAAAGTAATAATTGCGCGAGAGCGATCGTTACGGCGGGTTGATACTTTCTAGACGCGCGCGCTCGTAAGAAAAGATAGATGGCTAGGTGTTACTAATCAAAGGCTCTCTGAGGAGCTCATGGATGAATAGCCCAATGCCAAGTTTACTTTTGCCCTTGTGGCAAAACGAGTCTTTGAGCGAAACTATTGGTATGAAAATATATGTCACCTGCACGGTCATTCGCATGAAAATCACTTCTGCAAATAGAAACTCAGGCGGTGGAAGTCAAAGTCTACATATGTGCCAAGCGGCCCATCAGGCCAGCACTGATAAAAAATAATCTAACAAAAAAACAATTTACCATCTTCTCGTGGTCTGTTTACAATGTCCGATTAAAAGCTTTAGATATCAAGAGGGTCGTATAGGGAAGTCTCTGGCACGGTTCACGAACCTAAAATAAAGAGGATCACGGTTCACGGATAAAAAAAAATTTCGTTTTCCCGAATTACGAAAATAAGAAAGTAAGGACCTGGTCTTACATTAAAAACAGTATTTGTAGGAAGCAAAATCGCAAATGGCAAAATCAAGGCTCCGTATTGCATATTGCATGGCTAAGGCACTCTCGGAGAACTTGTGTCTCAAAATCACGTAGAGTTGTGTGGTAAAATCACGAATATCGGTTAATATTTCAGTTTCTTCACGGATCACGCAAAACCTTCAGGTCACGAATCAGGAAGAACAAGAACCGTAGTATGCGGTTGAAAACCGCGCTTTATAAAACGCGGTTAAAAAAAACGCGGTTACTTACACTGTCTGCGAAACGTGACTCTCCTGTCCTTCAGCAAATATACGAAAAAAAGAGTATCTGATTACATTCTTTGCATAGCGTGAGTTTAGCGTGACTTGTAATCGGAGAATTTTGTTCACGTCTAATGAAAAAACACCTTGACCTTTCAATATAATTTACATATGGGTTTTTGACGAGCGCTATGCTTCTTGTCTTTCCATGTCCATTTGTTACAGCTACTGCTGCTTAGCTTGACAAATTTCAATTTTACAACTCCACGAGTTGAACCAAAACCCATCTTCGTGCCGCGTTAGCCGCCATATGTATGAACAGCATGTTGTCGGACAAAAAATTCGTCTTTCTAGTGAGTGAGTAAAACAGTAAACAGTAAATCTTTATTGCGCCTTACTCTCCAAAGGGAGGTATCGGTCTTGTTACAATAAAGGTGATGATATCTACTAAAATAGATAATTAACTAAAAGATCATACAATTACTTCTAATACAATTGGTATAAAATTATTATATTTTATTATTTTGCATTTAGGATGTCTTTTCTCTTCTGAAACATTAAATATGTGTATTTACCTACTATCTTTGAAGTGGTTTCGTTTTCTAGGGTAAGTAAATAACGTATCTTACCCTCATCATTAAGGCTTTTAAAAACAACATCGTGTGTTGAAAGGAGAGAATGGAGCTCATTTCTAATGTTATCGTACCCTGGGCAACTTCTATATAGCCTCTATTGCAGACTAGACACGTCCTTCCATCTACTGGGATTGGTGCACCTCTGTTTTCGTATTTCCCAGTCTGTATTCGAAAGCTATGAACCCCCAGACGCAATTTTGTCATACTTATTCTATGTGCTGGGTTTCTGATAGTTTTGAGATAGTCTTCCAATTGGTAGTCGAATTTGACTTCTTTATGTGTAAATTTCTCTCTGGAGCCTTCGGAAGTGTTGTTGCGAGCCTTCAGCCAATTTCGAATGTAGTCCTTTTTAAGCTGTTTCTTTATGGAGGAGCGAGCATTCTTAATTGATGAGTTGTTGGCTTGATGTATTGCTTGTAGAGTGCATTCGTATAGTTTCGTCATTATTTAATACATCGAAAAATTGGCTGTGACTTTTTGAGTGATTAAATGCTTCCTTTAACAGAGGATTGACTGTTTTATGCTGCAATCTAAGCCAGTAACTAAATATTGAAGCTTTTATGTCTATACTTAAAGGGTACCGTCCAAGTTCTGCCCTACAGGCAAAGTTCTCTGTATACCATGGGGTATTTAGTGTTTGTTTACAGAACTTGATATGGACTTGTTCAATAGTACTTTTGTCAAAATGGGTCTTATATATGATAATAGCTCCGGTCCCCATATTTCGCATCCATATAGTAGTATTGGTTTGACAAGGGCATCAAAAAGCTTATTCTTGATTGTAATTGTGGTCGTATCCGAATTGGAGAACAATCGTTTCACTGTCGCAAGAACTTTATAAGCTTTTTTGCTAAGGATGTCTCTTGCGTAGGTATAGCGACCGGATGAAGTCATTTCTATCCCCAAATATGTTTGTTTATCGACGATAGGTAATGTTTCTGTACCATATCGGAAATTTTCATTGTTTTTGGTTTGACCGTTTCCACTAAAGATGATGATATTTGATTTTTTGGTATTCACCTTGAGCTTCCATTCCTTTTAATGACATTAATCGATTTCTGTAGTCCTTCTGGGGAGGGACTTAAAACTAACAAATCATCAGCATACATGAGGCAATTTAGAGAATGGCTTCCAAGCATTGAGTGAGTGAGTGAGTGAGTGAGTGAGTGAGTGAGTGAGTGAGTGAGTGAGTGAGTGAGTGAGTGAGTGAGTGAGTGAGTGAGTGAGTGAGTGAGTGAGTGAGTGAGTGAGTGAGTGAGTGAGTGGGTGAGTGAGTGAGTGAGTGAGTGATCGAGTGCCATCCGATTGCCCCCTACACTCATGGATGTTACGTAACATCCATGAGCAAAAATGATAAAATAAAAACACTTCTCTCTGCTGTGAGAAATTTCTGTATTCCACCGCGGTCGTTGAAGCAATTCGCGCAAGAATAATGGATGAATTGCTCGCATGGAGACCATTTAATCCTTTTTTGTGTGTGTCCAGAGAGAGCTTTTTAGTTCTAGGGTTTTTCTGCGTAATAAAAATCATAACCAAAATCCAGGCTACAATAAGAAATATCTACATTTTTACATTGTATCGGCTCACAACAAAAACCTCAACCGATGGCATATGTCGTAATACAACTTCCTCACCAGCCCCACTCGCCTTAAAAAAGATTAGCAGAAAAATGAAAATAAAAATGATCCAATGCCGGTCAGCTGAAACCGGAACTGAACGTCAAACAAGGGTTAGCCCCAGTGTCAAGTAACATGCATCGTGTTTTTGCAGTCTAGGCACAAGTCTCATTTTCTATAAATCAGTTTGTTCCATCTACTGAGTAATTCTGGAAGCCTCGAGGAACGGCCGGAAATATGGAGAAAACAATGATTCGCCCAGTCTCGAGCACGGTGGTGTTTTCGTCGATATTTCTGTCTGTTGTTTGTCTTTCGGGATTGATTCACGTCGAGATCGAACTTCACGTTCATCGACAAATGCTTCAAGTCTTGAATCAACAAAGAGAAGAAAAGCTCGAGCTACGAAACACAGCACGCGAAGACAAAGAAGCTGTGATGAAAATGTCACACAGTGAGTCTAACAAAGGTGCGTACTAAGATCATCGAGAAAACAGTTAAACGAGGAAATTTGTTTTCCCTAAATTAAAGAAGCTACAGCTGAAACGATGAAGGCTGAAACACGATTCCTACCGAATCGACATCTGATGTCCTTTCAGAACGCATGCACGATAAACACAAAGTTTCAACTGGGTAAGAAATTGCGTTTTAAAAACTGAACCATATGCCCTTGCCTTTCCCTCATAAGACCGAAAAGAGGAAATCTACGTCCACCAGAACATAACCGATTCAGCATCATTAAATCGTGTAACTTCCTATCCCAAACTAAACATTACGAGAACTCATGCCGTGTTGTCTGAAGCTTATAATTATCTTAGAAGGCTTGTGTTCATTATGTTATAGTATTTCTTCAAGCATTTAAGTACAAGAAAGTCATAAAAAATGATAGTGAATGTAATTTAGAAACGTTTCTGCTCCATACTTGAAGTAAGCCTACAAAAGACGCAATGAAGAGAGTAGCGGATTAACGGCGCAATTGTTCCTGCGTAGTTCCCAAGAACAGACTGTCTGGAGCAATTTTATTTTTAAACGACCATTTTGAGGGACTGTGAAAAACAACATCATTTAAGCATCTTAGTGACTGAGGAGAAACACGAAAGCCTAGTTTGTTACTTTACTATATATGGAATTTAATTTATGAATGCCAGGGAAAGATTTCTATCGATCGCAAGGTAATCGCCCTATACATTACATACATACATTACTTTCTTTACCCTCGGATTTTAGAGTAGCTTATGCAGCTAATATCTCCGAGTATTTAACCATCAGATGAGAGATAGACCACCACACCGGGAACTACGTCCCCTACTCTTTTCGAACAGTGTGTGGGTTCTTTTACGTCCCACAGAATTAATTATGAAGGGTTTATCGTCCTCATCCGAGAAGATTAGATTCTCTGTCAATTTTAAAGCTAAATTTCGTGTTCAATTGATTCAGCTCATAACAGACGTTATATTAAATTGCATTGCCTGAGGTCGGATCTCAATTTATAATCCACGTCTTGCGTGCCTACACGTATATACATACAAAGCAAAGTTTATGAAGGGCTTCATGTTGCACTTCTCTATAATTTATATTACGATTAGACCTGACCAAAGGGGCTCGCAAGTAGCCGCAACTGAGTTGAACTTGCTTAGAGAATTGCGTCGGATGGCCGCCAAACGAACTCGTAAGTACACTTAAGTCGTCAAAAACAACACAGGCTACTGGCTTAGAACCGCATGACCAAAATGGAAACATTCTGCACTCAACTTGGGGTCACTCGGCTTGCCGTGTGGCCAAACGGAAAAAAATACTTGGGTCAATTTGCGTGCAAATTTGCTTTCGACCAAGAGTCGCAAGTAGACCCAAGTTTCAAGTTTGCGCCTACTTGCGGTCCGTTTAGCCAGGGCTTTAGTCTTTCTGTTCGAAGTACGAAGTGACTTTAATCAACCGAGCAGTAACATGAACTAAGTGAAGCAAATTAAGTAAAATGTTCCCGGCTGTGTTTGTTGCAGAGCTGCACGTTCGTTACAAACGCAACGTGGAAACTGGAAGCACGAAATCAAACGGCAGCGAAACCATCGATATGGAGGTCATCAGAAGAGAAGTGCGACTCGCTATGAGTAGCCAGGCCTGCATGGTTCAGTGCTCCAAAAGCATCAGGGGAAGACGAGGCAGGCCTGGTCCCAGAGGCTCCCCAGGTAAACACGGACCACCCGGACCACCTGGACCCCCGGGAACTGAAGGAAATCAAGGACCCCAGGGAATCCAGGGACTTCCTGGCCCTCGGGGCCCCCAGGGATCCAGAGGCGCTCCTGGCAAATCTATCTCAGCCCCTTCAATTGTGGCGCCTCCGAAGTCCATGGTGGTAAACGAATCCGCTACAGCCTGGTTTCAGTGTGAAGCTAAAGGAAACCCAGAGCCTAAAGTCACGTGGCTGAAACAGAAATCCAGTCTTCCCGCGGATAAAAGATTTGTGACGTCACGTGCTGGACTGATGATAACAGATGTGACGTCACAAGATGGAGGAATGTACACTTGTGTAGCAAGAAATATTCTTGGAGAAATGACGTCATCGGCAACTTTAACTGTTCAAGGTGAAAAACATTTACCCTGTTATATACAGAATTTACATGCGAAGTTTAGAAATTTGCCGAAGGGGTGTGGGGTGGTTACTAATTCTACGGGCCAGGCTCTGTCTAAACTGGAGGTAGATAAAAGGGAAGAGATTTTACCAGCTCAACAGTTTAGAAAAGGGAAGGGACAACTATCATTTTGGTATTTAAAAGTCCCTTTCGATTTGCATCGAACAAGCGTATGTAACTTCAATTGCAAAGTTATCAAGGGGATTTAAAGGGGCTACGCAATGCAAGGTTACAGGAAAGGAATGAACTGTGCCTACCGTAAGTATGAGAAAGTGGTACACCTTATGTTATCTGTCAGAAATGGTATGCTCAACAACAGCACTTTTCTGTGATGACTGGTGCGAATGTATGATAAATACACGACGTTGGTGTGCGTGATTGTAGCAATAAAACGCTACAGACTACTAACATAGGTTATAATTTTTTTTTTAATTTAACCAGAGAACGTTTTGATTTTAACGCATGATCATACTATTATTTCATTTTACTGCTTTGCAGCAGAATGTCGCCTGTCACTCTCCGCTTAAAATTGTCTAATTCTTTCGATTCACTCTCTTCGTTATGAGAAGTTTTCTTCCTTCTTTTTTTACAATCGAAAATATATCTAATTGATATAACCATTCTTAACATTCACATTTTTATTTTGGCTGATGAAGTTCGGTTCAGCCAAACGAAATATTCCACTTTTATAACATTATATTGCGCTCCGAGTACAGGAAATTATCTTACATTCTTTTTTACTTAACTTTCTAGTCGGTGCCTTGATCTCTCGCAAGCCTTCGTCCATCATCGTTGAAGAAGGACAGAACGTGAGCCTTGTCTGCCAAGCTACTGGTCAGCCGACACCAACGATCACGTGGCGTAAAGCGTTTAGTCACTTGCCAAAACAGAAGACTGCAGTTGTTGATGGAAATCTGACCATACTAAACATAACCAAAGCAGATGGTGGGGCTTATGCTTGCGTGACAAAGAATCTCCTTGCAGAGGACTCCGCTGTCGCAGTAGTGACGGTCACTGATGGACTCAAATTTACCTTGGCTCCTCCACTGAAAGTTGTTGCATCAGATCTCAGTAAGGTGATACTGAATTGTAAGGCAAAGGGCTCATTAGAAATTGTTTGGAGACGAGCGGGCCAAAGTCTTCCTCACAATCATGTTCTTTATCCAAACGGAACTTTGCTTTTTCGAAGCGTTTCCTCAAGTGATGCTGGGGCTTACACCTGCGTAGCAAAAAATTCTCACCGTTCTATCGAGGTTACATCTGTTCTTGAAGTAGTCACGCCCACGTCCTGCAGCAGAATAAAATCTGGCCTGAGTGGACGTTCTTCTGGTAATTATATGATTGACCCTGATGGTAAAGGAGGGGTGACTCCCTTCAGTGTGTACTGTGACATGAGTGACAAGGGTGGAGTTGGCGTGACGGTCATCAGTCACGACAGTGAGAGTAGAACCCATGTTGGTCCTAGCATTCCTGGATGTAATTTTCAAGGATGTTACAGTAAAGATGTGCGATACACTGGAGTCAGCACCGCTCAGCTAGCAGCACTCACTCGAGTCTCACAGAACTGTGAACAGTTTATCAAGTTTGAGTGCAGTGGCGGCGTAGCATTTCTTGAGTCAAGTTATGCTTGGTGGCTGTCACGTGATGGAACACGGATGAATTACTGGGGAGGAGCTACAGGCCATGACAAGATGTGCGCATGCGGAGTAACAAACTCATGTGCTCGTGCGGGTAGGAAATGTAATTGTCCTATTAGTGGCTGGACTGAGGACAGCGGTCTGTTGACAGACAAGTCTGCTCTGCCTGTGACACAAATCAGACTGGGAGACTTAGACGGCTCACACGAAGAAGGATATCATACATTAGGAAAACTCAAGTGTTATGGTCAGGAGTAAGGTTAATAACTTTAAATCACAGCTGATATTATATTCAGTCATAATTAACTACATTTTCCACAAATTTAAAACATAAAAATCGTTAAAGGTTTGCAAACAATTTTGATAATTGGATAATTTTTTGGATAATTTAATTATCCAAGAAATCCAGCTGTATGTTACAAATAAAAGTAACGGATTTGTGGTCATTTTGGATAATTTGTTGGAAAACTATTGTTAACCTCCACAATTTTTATTCGTTAAATTTGTAGATAATTTTGTCGGGTGGCCTTTTTTATCGCTCTGTAAGCATTAAAAATTATTCAGCTAATTAAGATAATAATTTTGAGTTTTCTTGTGAGCCAGACCTCCACTATTCCCTTAATTTCACTTTGTAAAAGTGACGTCACTTGCCGCGGGAAAAGGAAATACTTTTGTCATTACCCGGGTCTTTAGAAACCTTTGAGGTACACAACAATTCACTGGCCTTTGTACTTTGCCTTAATCGTTTGTTTGTTTTTCTCTTTTTAGAAAATACTTCTCTACTAAAACACTTGCCATCTTGATGTGTACCAAACCAAAACGCTCCAAAAATCTATAGTGTGATTAGATAGTTTGGATAACGGGCCTTGATTAGCATAGATTTTAAAGAATTTTTAGTTTCTGTGTGCTTTGTAATCATCTCTTTTTTCGACTTAAAAGATATACAAACACTCGAGACCGTGTAAAAATAAAAAATACTTTATTTAAGTGTCGTAGTATTTAGCACTACTGTATCAATTGAGGACTCTGAAAACAAGCAAACAAATATTGTAAATTAAACAGAAACCTGTTAAACTGAAAAAATTTGACCACATTTCCAAACACCTCAAAGTTCGTCGAAAATACTCCGCTGTGCATCGTTTTTCTACTCTCTTCTCGTTATCTGAAAAAGTGGTGACACATGCGTGGTCACTCGTGTTTGATATGTTACATCTTCCCGCCAAATCCTGTTCCAGGTATTCAGTTAGTCGTTTGCCGTTTTTTCGCCGCGCATCCAGGGGGATGGGGGTCCTTCCTATAGAATCGCATAATTGAATAAAATCTTGCATTCTGATTGGTTTACGAAGCGAGGTATTTAGCGTGGAATTGCGAGTTGAAAACGAAGCTAAGTGATATTGTTTCGCATCTACGTAACAACTGTCGTCAAATTGTAACACAACAACTGCAAAAACGTTTTTCTACAATGTCTTTTTCTACAATTTTATTGAATTATGCGATTCAAGGAAAATTCATTGCCTGACTCGTGAATTCCGCGTTAAATTGCACTTGAAAACCGATGTCGCACTCATCGCTTCGCGATTCGAGCGATATCGGTTTGCGCGTGCAATTTAACGCGGAATTCCCTCGTCAGGTAATGAATTTTCCTATAATAGCCTATCATATACTAGTATCTTTCGCAGCCCTTGTTAAGGTCGTCACGCAACGCTTCACGAGAGGCACTGTGAGAGTAAAGTGTTTTGCACAAGAACACTACACAGTGTCCCCGGCCAGGGTTCAAACCCGGACCACTCCATCCGGAGACGAGCGTGTGTGCCATCAGGATTCCTCTTGAATTGATCTTCACAACCACCAGTGATGTGAATAAACTTCAAATTGACATTTGAAATGATGAACTGAAGCTTGTATCAAGTCAACTTCGTTCCTAGGGTCTCTCTCCTTTGCCTCCAAAGACCCTTGGTTGCGGCTGCGACCCAGAATCTGAACGGTAAAAAGGTCTGTTGAGCGGGAGGGGTGGAAAAGTGTTATGATTGTTACAGTGGCAAACTTTGCGGGTTTTAAATCCTCGAGCAGTAGTTATAAACTACCCACTTTATCCGACGGGGTTCAAGTCGAATTTTGCCGATGACGAGTGCTACATTATTCCTGCTACTATAATAATAAAGAGGATTAGTATATACTAAAACAGTGGGTAGCGTTGATGGCGCACGCTGATTGGTTCGTCAAACTCCGGATATCCTGTGCTATTTACCTCGGAGCAACTCGAGAGAAAATGACGTTCCGGTTTGCATCCGTGTCAAGCGAAGAAATCAACAAAAAATCATTTTTTGTGGTGTATATTATCTCACTGTTTTGGTATATACTAAAACAACTATTCATCTCAGTGTCGGTGATTAGCGGTGGATACCGCCAATCACCTCCACTTCGGTGAATAGTTGTTAACTATCGTTCACAAAAAAATTCGGCAGCCGAATGGAGCACAAACCGGCCTTCTACAGGTAGCACATGTGAAATGTCACGTACCGAATCGAAGTGAAACCAGCGGATCAGTGGAGGTAATTTATTTTCTGCTATGTGCGGTATTTGGAAGTTAAAAAGTATCTGACTACGTACGTTACTTTGCATATTAGCAGTTAGGGCCTATTCAGAATAATTTACATAATTTTGATGGAAGCTAAATAAATCGATATGTCTAAATGACCGGCAGTTCTGAGAAATTCCCAAGAAGCCGAGATAGAACAAGATGATATGTTTACAGTTCCTGACTCCTCATTACACCGGCTTTTAGTGTTACGTGCATAGGCGAAATCTTTCGACCATCTTTCGACATACCATCTCTCAATATGCTATGTAAACGACTGAGAGGCCGTTTAACTGTAAAACTGGAAGATTTTCCGGTTATAAGCAGAAGAAATGACAAATAAATGATAATTACTTACCTCAAAATCCTCATTTTATTCCTGAGTCCGTATTTTATACCCACCCCGTAATGTTTAGTCCGCGTTTTATACCCAGTCCGCAGTCCGCAGTCCGCAGTCCGCAGTCCGCAGTCCGCAGTCCGCAGTCCGCAGTCCGCAGTCCGCAGTCCGCAGTCCGCAGTCCGCAGTCCGCAGTCCGCAGTCCGCAGTCCGCAGTCCGCAGTCCGCAGTCCGCAGTCCGCAGTCCGCAGTCCGCAGTCCGCAGTCCGCAGTCCGCAGTCCGCAGTCCGCAGTCCGCAGTCTTTTTTTTTATTCTGATCGGTTTTACTTCTTAGTAAATCGACTGGCTGGATTGAATGTTATAAATATATTTTGTTTCACCTGTGTGGAGCTTTTAGGTATATGAGACTCCCTAAAGCGTTGTTCCCAAAAATACAAAAGCATCATCAGTGATTTCTGAGCCAAAATTAGACGACAACTTCCCAGAAAAAAATCATATAAGGATGTTTACTTATGCCCTCAGCATTGAAAAAAAAATATTTAATCGAATATAAACCAAAAACCATATTTAATTAAGCGGCCGGGCTTATTAAAAAAGCTTCAATCCGAAAAATATCGGCGATCTAACGGAAGAATTTGATGTACTTTCCATAAGTAGTAGGTGGCACAACGTTTCAAAATCAAAAATCATAGGTCCGCATCAGGGACAAACGATTTTGGTAAGCACTGTCATGTTTTCGACCACAAGATACTTTAGACTAATGTTGAAAGGCAATAAACCATTTCCGAGTTGGCCTAAGCCACACTGTCAAAGCGAGGCCTGGTGCTCAACCATTGAGATGAAAATAAGTTTTAGGCGGGGGTAAACGTGAAGGCTTTTTAAGGTCGCTTAACACAGCCTTTCTGCCAATATCTCGGTCACGTTTCAAGCGATACTAAATCTCTCTGCTTATCTCATTAACCACTGTTTGGCGGTTTTGTGTTAATTTTTGGGTGATTTTTGGACATTTTGGGAAAGAGATATTTTTTCTTAAAGGAAAAAGGTTAAATTGAGGAAAATATGAAATGTTGAAGATGTGATGGATTTGGAAAATTGAAATTTGAAGTGAAGAATTAGAAGACGGATACCAAACAGTCCCCTAGCAACCAGGGGCTCTCTTTTGCGGGGGTCAACTGTCTGGTAGTGTTTCCAACCCATCTTAATCCTAAAAATTTCTTTTTTTATATGGGTTTAAATTTCACGCCTATTCATGTTTACCCCCGCCTTAATTTGCTTGTGAATGAAATCTCATTTTCATATGAAAGGATGAGCACCAAGACTCTATTTGAGAAAGAGGCCTGATGTAATTTTATATTCGGAATTGGCCTACTGTTTATATCGTGTGTGTTCAAAAGGCTATTCTCGTATTCTAAGTATTGCGTTGAAACTAGCTTGCAATGGACGCTCATGCGGAGCCTCCATTGCAAAAAGATTAAATCGATTACTATCCTTTAAGACTCCCCGCATTAGACTCGGTTGTAAACTAGTTCCAGTCCAATACCGAAAATACAAACATGGCTTCTCGTAAGACAATGATTTGCATTTCACCGCACAAATCGGCCAGTTTTAAATGGACTCAAACATGGCGTGAAATGAAGTTTTTCAAAAGTGCCAAAGTTACAACTGTACAGGAGCAATCGTTAGCAGGTTAGTGCTGTATTCCCTGAAACACACACACACGCGCGCGCTCGTAAGAGAAGAAATTTTAAAAGATTGCTAAGGCCTAATTCATACATCGCACTTCTGCCGTGTTGAAGTGCGGCAAAAATGCGACTGGAAAAGTTGAAAATTTCCATGTACATGTCAATTTTAATTTACAGTATGTAAATCTTGATTTACATTATTTGTAAATTGAAATTTACATGTTGGGGTTTTGTAAAATAAAATTACAGGAAATTTACAGCTTTAAATACAGCATGTAAATATTCTGTAAATGGTGATTTACATTGTCTTTTTCGAAAAAGATTTTTTGAAGAACATGTAAAAACCTGTAAAATATTTTGAGCACTTTTACAGTATCTTCCGTTGTAAAAAACATGTAAATTGCTTTACTAAACCATGTAAAAAATGTGTAAATAATTCAACCGAATGCTATGAAAAAGTCTGGAAATGTTATGTTTGTAACCCTGTAAAAACCATGGAAATGAAAAAAAGGGGGCCTGTAAGAAACATGTAAAAACCATAGAAATGAAAAAAGGGGGCCTGTAAGAAACATGTAAAAACCATGGAAATGAAAAAAGGGGGCCTGTAAGAAACATGTAAAAACCATGTAAATGAAAAAAGGGGGCCTGTATTAAACATGTAAAAACCATGTAAATAAACAAAGGGAACCTGTAAAAAATATATGAATGGAAACTAAGGGGGTACGGGTGAGGGGGCGAATAACGTGTGTCAGTGTTTCGCTATTTATCTTACATTTGCAGCAAGCGCGCCATCTGGACCCCTAGAAAATAATTTCCAGCAATAAAAGTGGTAGGGCTATAGCTCTACTAACCCCTCCCCCTCCGCGGTCCCCGTATCTAACGATTAAACCAACGGACACTGTTCAAACGCTGTAAATTCCAAGTTATGGACAAAATGGGACTTCAAAGGCACAAATGGACAACTTAACTGGAGACTTTACGGCGGTATTATGAAGGCGCGTAAGGTTAAAGTGTAACACCGCCACAAAGCTCCGTTAACCTACCGGAAGCCCCCATAAAGGTGCCTTTTACATTGAAACATTTTAATTTCTTTAAATTAAAATCCAAGCGCGTGCAATAGTGTGCTTTAATTTGAAGTTGCGGCAGACGGTATGCTCAAAACCAAGAGACCATGATCTCGACAAAACTAAATCGGCTGCATTGATCGACACTAAGCTGTCTGGTTCTTGTGAACTTTCTGCCCAGAACGACAGCAAAACTGGAATTGTAACTGCAAGCGTACATGCAAGCGTCTCAAGCTCACGTCTCCAGAAAAGCGAAAAATTAATACTCGGTCGTTCATTTTGGCCATTTGTTGTTCAAGTTTCACATAGAATGGTGAAAGACTTAAGCAAACAGTAAATAGAGAAAGGAAAAACACCTTGGAACATTTTTTATAAGACATTCGAAATACCGTCAATGTCATCGATTTAGAGCGTTAAATATTCCGAATTATGAACACTCTACACGTAAGACTAATACAACTAACTCTGAGCTTGTATGTTCCCTGTGTTTTAACTCGGCGATTTCTACCATTTTGGGCTTTCTTTGTCCCGTGAGTGCCGATCTGAAACAAATACGAATCAGCGGTTTTCACGTTAGGTACCAGGTTCTCTCGATTCTCCCGCCATTTTGCCAGTTCGTTGGAATTGCTTCGAACTCGAGCTCGATCTGTATTAACGGGGCAAAATGCACTTTACCTTTGCTTCTTCACCGGTCTAAAGGCAAAGTTTTCTGCAACTCAAAAGCTGAAGATAGCGATGAGAGAAAAAAACGACACCAACAGGTAAGCAATTCTTGCTTAATTTGAACGAGTAGGGAGCATTTCGTTTTGCCTTTGGTTGTGAATATTTCACCATCAAGCAGACGTTATAAGCTTACAGTACATTGCTTGTAGAATCAACATTTGGTGATGTGTTATTCTGTACGATTACCTGCTGTGCATAAAGACAAGACTAGCTTTAATACTAGTCGTGGTCGCTGAGCTAATGTTATCTGATCTGTTATTATCTGTTTTCAGCAACTGCATGTAACATTTTGTTATTAGCTTACATGTACAGTGTATGCACCTTATATCAGTGCTTATATGACCCATTTTGATGCATGTTATTGTAAGGTTATGTTGCCCTTTGATGTGAATGGTAGTAAGATAAAATAAATTTGCAGTGTTCAGCAGAGAAATTTATTTTATGCTAGTGTAAGTACATGTATTCTGAAATTATTCAAGTGCCTACAGTTGTACCTACATGCAAATTACAGTATGCTGCTAGGTGACTATACATGTACATGCACATTGCACCCAGTGATACTGATACTGATACTACATGTTGTGGAATTTTCTTTCCCCCCAAAAAAACTAACTTTATAAAGAGGTAAACATGTACCTCAAACTGTCATGAAAACTACACAGGGCTTGAAAAAAAGAAAGAGAAGCATGCCCAAGCAGAAAAATCTACTTGTCTTGGACGACACAGACTAGTCAATCGATAATATTTGAAAAATAAACAATAGCCCTCAGCTGGTGCAAAATTTGTCTGCAGACTATCTGTTTCAAGAAGTACATGTAAAGAGACACTTGACAGACACGAAATAACAGCAAAACACATTATATCGCTTGAGATTTTTTGTTAAATTTCAGCCATCAATTATCCTTCTTTAATTTTTTAAAAGCGTTTGAAGATATTCGTCATTAATGTCTGAAAACATAGTGTTTTTATCTGATATAACTGAAATGATTTGATCTGTTTCTTGAATGTTATTGCCAAGCACATGACCACATGGACGTGCGGTGACCCCTATTTTTCTTTTGATGGATCATTTTCTCTACCGATTTTCTACCTTTGGCAAAAAAAATGACAAAAATCTATCGAGTAGAAGTTTGAATATTTTGCAAAATGCACCATCGAATTCCGATCTTTTTAGCTCTTCGTTCAACCGTGCGACAGTTTCAAATGCCTCTTGAAGGGTTAAGTTTTGTGAAAACGTTGGTAACATTTGGAATTATTTATGCAACAGACCTACTTGTACAAAATATGACTGAGATTGTTTGCCTCCGTTGACTCACCTTCGATACTTTTAACTATAAATCCCTGTAGTCCATGCTGAATTATGTGCACCAATTTTTCAAAATCAGGGTAGTTTCCACACGCTTTATCTCTGAAACGAAGTCGGTGAACCCCATTTTTTTTCATTTCAGACACAAGTAACTAATTATCTGACTGCAGTAAAAATTTTAAAAAAATCTATCGACTGAAAAATTTTCGCACAAATGTCCTTAATAGCTCTTTTCACAGTTAACTTTTCTCATTTGCATTACAATGTAATCCAACGTGGATGCGAGGCAATTTTGGGCTAAAACTACAAAATACATAGCTGTAGATTGCCTCGCATACATGCAAGATTTTATTGTAGTGCAAATGAGCAAAGTTAACTGTGAAAAGGGCTATTAATGATATTGGAAATGTATAAAAGGATTCATCGTGAGTAATCAATTGTGATCAATTTTTCAATTAGTATCATCAATTTTGCTGATTCTACATGTAGCTTATCTTTTGAGCAATATTTAATCAAAAATAAATGAGCAAAAGATGTAAGTCGAACTATGAAATCATGAATAAAGTTACATAAAAACATAATATTGTCTCATATAAACAGAACATCTTGGTGACATTCATGTAAAGGGGACTATGTTTTTGGGGTCTTTGGTAGTGCCTTTGAAATCAACATAAAAAAGTCACAATCATACATTGTGTTGAGAGATGTAGTTTTTCAACAGTTAATGTGAGGTAAAAAAGAAAGAGCAATTTCAATTGATTCTCTGATGGCTGCTAAATCTGATAACTTGAAACTTCTTGAGCTACTGTAGCTTGGGAATATCAGTTTCTATTGATTGATCAATAACACTGATAACACTGACATTAATTTCAATTTATTGTTTAATACATGTATCAATTTATGGATCAATTTCAATCAATTGTCTACCCTGGGATGACTGGACACTTTTTTGATCCCTGCTACAGCTGTACATTTTACATGTAAGAAATTGACAAGTGCTCTTACACTGTATGTAGATTTCATTTGCACTGCATCTGTTCAGTAGTAGCAGGGCTGGAAAAAAGTTGAAATCCACTTGCCCAGTGGACCAGTAAATTTCAGTTTTTACTTGCTCCCCACTCCCCCACCCCTAGCAGTCAGTGTGGTAATCAGAGGGCAAATGCAGACAAAGTATGCTTGGATTCCTAACTAATCCATGCTTCCAACCTAATTATTGTTAACTAATCTTCACTTGTAGTGTTAAGTTTTGAAATAGCTTCTGACTGGAAATTATCATTTATCAAGCTTACATTTTTATTCAGACTCACAAGGCTACTGAGGCTAATTTCATTTGCCCACCGGGCCACTGAACTATTTTAACTTGCCCAATAGCAAAATTTACTTGCCACGGGCAATGGGGCCTGGGTTTTTTCTGTCCAGAGTAGATCACAGATCACATCAAAATGTGGTAAAAAAAAATGCACATCAGCCATTAGTGGAGTGTCACTGATGTTCTTACCACATTTTGGCATCTTCTGTGATCTATTACTGACCAGATGCATGGCAACATGTAATCTACCTGCTTTATAATACATAACATACAAAATCATAACAAAGAAACAAAAACAAATGTTAATGACATCATCTGTACCTTTGTTCTCCAATATCTAGAACATAAGTACACGTAAGAACCAATCAAATTGTGCTTGCAAATAATTTGTCTGACATATTATGTAACATTGTTTGATAGGATTTTGATTTATTTTACTTGAATATTACAGTGTAGAAGATATTGAACATTGCATACATTGTGTATTTACTGCCACATATTTTGAGTTTAGTTCTTTTACATCCTGGGACATTCAGTGCGTTCCAATCAGGGATGCACTGTTTTTGTCACACAGCGGCTATATGTAAGACCTGTTTCATTGATGGATGTTTATTTCAAATGTATCCTAGCTGTCAGCATTTCAATTTCAAAGGTCACAGAAATTGGAATGATAATAAACGAAATAATAACTCCAGTGTAAAATTTGGTGATTGATATCATATGTGCAGAATTGGCTGATTCATACAAATGTACACAAACAGGCTTTTAGCCAGAATTTGAAAAGTGGCCATCCAAAATGTACTATAGGGCCTGCTCAAATGAGCAATTTATAAGGCAACATATGAAAAATGAAATGCTTTTTTATAGAAAATGGCTGTCCACAGGGTGCCTGGACGCCCATCAAGCTAAAAGCCTGTTTAACACAAACGCAGCTTATCATATTTAACACAAATGTTTTATTTAACCTGTAGGATGAAGTAAAATTGAGAGTGGTCAAGACATGCATAATCCTTGGTATTGATACTTTATCAGGAATTATCAGGAATAAAGGAACAGCTGAGAAGTCTACAGTACTTATGACTCTATAAGGGGCCTGGTGCATTACAATCTAACATGGCAACCTTTAACACTTTGATATGCTTTGGCATCTTTATGGCATAAATTCAACTACAGTACTTCAACCATTATTTTAAATGCTTTGAAGTATTACCTACCTGTGTTAGTGTACATATTACTGTTAAAACTAAATATCTTAGATTATTAGGTTGATAATTATTGTTGAGTTATTTTTTTGTAAAAAAATATCTCTTAGTCGGCGCGTCGAGTATGTTGTGGACGGGTCAATGGATCAGTGAGTGAGTGAGTGAGAGATGTATGTATGTCACACCAATCAGATCGGATCTACTATAAACAGCCAATAAGAAGATTTGGTCCCGATACAGTTCAGAACGGCCATATTTATTCTTCTATAAAAGAGGAGGAAGTATTCATATATTGGGTTTACTTCGGCATTTTCTGTGAGTTAGGCTGAGGATTTTAGTTATGGACGAGATGAGCCTTGAGGTTTGCAACTGCGTGAGGTACAGCTGTAGTTGTATGCAAATAGACGAGATGTTTTTATTTTTAATTACAAATGGTAACTTGATATTTTTGTTTTTCACAAGGGAGTAAATTCAATTAGAGCTGGCAAATCACCACTTGTTCCCACGAGATGCTTGCTATTTTTAGTTACAAATGGTAACTTGATATTTTTGTTTTTCACAAGGAGTAAATTCAAGTAGACGTCACGCATCGTTGCTTCTAGTTCTAAGGAAATGTTTAAGAGGAGACGAGACTATTTTGATTTGAAAGAGTTCGAACGTTTACAATAGGTACAGGTAACGATTGTTTTGTTCTTGTTGCATGCAAATATAACGAGATATTTTATTTTTTAGTTACAAAGGGTAATTTGACACTTTTGTTTTTCACAAGGGAGTAAATTCAATTAGAGCTGGCAAATCATCACCACTTGTTCCCACGAGATGCTTGCTATTTTTAGTTACAAATGGTAACTTGATATTTTTGTTTTTCACAAGGAGTAAATTCAATTAGACGTTACGCATCGTTGCTTCTAGTTATTCTTAGTTACAAACATTGATACTTTCACAAGGAGTAAATTCAATAGGCCTTGTCACGGTTTCCAACGCCATTTTGACGGGTAGGCAAAGCGGCCAGAAATTACAGTGTTTGTATGGGAATCCGATGGCAAATAACTTTTTCCAAAATTGAATTTTACACAATTTGTGAATCACAATGTTAAAATATCAGGTGGAAGATTGTATTCACCAAGTTTGAAGGATGTAGCTTAACTAGAAGACGCTCAGTTAATTTTTATATTTTCCATACATTTGTCTGAAAAAAAAATTACAGACAAATGTATGGAAAATATAAAAATTAACTGAGCGTCTTCTAGTTAAGCTACATCCTTCAAACTTGGTGAATACAATCTTCCACCTGATATTTTAACATTGTGGTTCACAAATTGTGTAAAATTCTATTTTGGAAAAAGTTATTTGCCATCGGATTTCCATAAAAACACTGTAATTTCTGACCGCTTTGCCTACCCGTCAAAATGGCGTCGGTAACCGTGATAAGGCCTATTAGAGGCCACGAATCATCGCTTGTAGTTAGGACATGTTTTAAGGAGACGAGACTATTTAGATTTGAAGCAGTTCTATATGATCGTATGTACATAATAATTTCTGTTTCTTTCTTCCTGTACGTAGCCAAAAAAAACTTGTCAAATTGTAACTAAATTATTACTGTAAACACTCCCTTAAATGCTCCTGTCTAAAGAGGCTTTTACTTCACAAAAAAATAACTCTTGCACGCCTTGCGTGCCTATGTTTCAGAATAGCAGCTCTCAGTATAAGATTTCATCATAGAAAGCAAATGCTATCTTTACATATTATGTAGTACCAGAACTTAGCTCTTATTAACTGCGCAGAAGATCTGTATGGGAGAATCCGAGGTTGCTATGTCCGGTCTTTACACACAACTAAGGTCAAGATTCTCTCATGCAGATTGACTAAGCTTGGTTAATAAGATGGTAATTATAAGCAAACAAGAAAACTGATATTCAATTAATGTAACTGGTTTTTACTAGCTGACATTTTTCTTGTGAACTGGATTGAGCTGAACTTTAAGTTTTTTTATCAGGTTTTTTGGCACTTCCACAAATACATGTAGTTTGAGAAGAAAATAATCAAGATAAATTTGTATTTTAGTTTGCAACTTTTTCACCACAAAATGTAATGGGTTTAGATGCTGGTCTAGATGGGAAAATCTAGACAGCTGTCAATATTGATTTCAGTCTATCAAATTCATGAATTCAGTAGCTCACAGTCCTTGTGAGACATAGCCATGTAATAAAATAATTTATTAACTTAAGATGTGTTATGGGAACTTTGGTATTGACTAGGCCTTAACAGGCTAACTTAATCCCATTTGAATAACTTAGTAAGGGAGAAAAAAAACAGTTTATTCACTCATTTTATGACAAAGTTATAATCACTATGTTACATTTGGCTTTGTGAATTTATCCATTTGTAAACAATTTTAATTAGTAGCATACTTGAATAGCTAAAAACAGTGTACAAACATGTAGCTCTTAATCATTTAATATTTATAAATTTAATAGAACTGAATATGACATGGTCTCTCATGGTCTCTGATACTGTATTTGCATCTTTTCTACTACAATTATGATCAACAGATTTGTTTACAATAAAACAGTTCATTGCATGCACTTTTCTTCAAGTTATTATTTACAAGTTATTTTTTAATAGAGGTTTTCTGCCTCCTTTTTTGATTTCCATGTTATTTACAGGCTCCCTTTCTTGATTTCCATGTTATTTACAGGCTCCCTTTTTCGATTTCCATGTTATTTACAGGCTCCCTTTTTTGATTTACAGGCTCCCTTTTTTGATTTCCATGTTATTTACAGGCTCCCTTTTTCGATTTCCATGTTATTTACAGGCTCCCTTTTTTGATTTACAGGCTCCCTTTTTTGATTTACAGGCTCCCTTTTTTGATTTACAGGCTCCCTTTTGTGATTTCCATGTTATTTACAGGCTCCCTTTTTCGATTTCCATGTTATTTACAGGCTCCCTTTTTTGATTTACAGGCTCCCTTTTTTGATTTACATGTTATTTACAGGCTCCCTTTTTTGATTTCCATGTTATTTACAGGCTCACTTTTTTTGATTTCCATGTTATTTACAGGCTCACTTTTTTTTATTTCCATGTTATTTACAGGCTCCCTTTTTTGATTTCCATGTTATTTACAGGCTCCCTTTTTTTATTTCCATGTTATTTACAGGCTCCCTTTTTTGATTTCCATGTTATTTACAGGCTCCCTTTTTTGATTTCCATGTTATTTACAGGCTCACTTTTTTGATTTCCATGTTATTTACAGGCTCACTTTTTTTGATTTACATGTTATTTACAGGCTCACTTTTTTTTATTTCCATGTTATTTACAGGCTCCCTTTTTTGATTTCCATGTTATTTACAGGCTCCCTTTTTTGATTTCCATGTTATTTACAGGCTCCCTTTTTTGATTTCCATGTTATTTACAGGCTCACTTTTTTTTATTTCCATGTTATTTACAGGCTCCCTTTTTTGATTTCCATGTTATTTACAGGCTCCCTTTTTTGATTTCCATGTTATTTACAGGCTCCCTTTTTTGATTTCCATGTTATTTACAGGCTCCCTTTTTTGATTTCCATGTTATTTACAGGCTCCCTTTTTTGATTTCCATGTTATTTACAGGCTCACTTTTTTTTATTTCCATGTTATTTACAGGCTCCCTTTTTTGATTTCCATGTTATTTACAGGCTCACTTTTTTTATTTCCATGTTATTTACAGGCTCACTTTTTTGATTTCCATGTTATTTACAGGCTCACTTTTTTTGATTTACATGTTATTTACAGGCTCCCTTTTTTGATTTCCATGTTATTTACAGGCTCACTTTTTTTGATTTCCATGTTATTTACAGGCTCCCTTTTTTGATTTCCATGTTATTTACAGGCTCACTTTTTTTGATTTCCATGTTATTTACAGGCTCCCTTTTTTGATTTCCATGTTATTTACAGGCTCACTTTTTTTGATTTACATGTTATTTACAGGCTCACTTTTTTGATTTCCATGTTATTTACAGGCTCCCTTTTTTGATTTCCATGTTATTTACAGGCTCCCTTTTTTGATTTCCATGTTATTTACAGGCTCCCTTTTTTGATTTCCATGTTATTTACAGGCTCACTTTTTTGATTTCCATGTTATTTACAGCCTCCCTTTTTTGATTTCCATGTTATTTACAGGCTCACTTTTTTTTATTTCCATGTTATTTACAGGCTCCCTTTTTTGATTTCCATGTTATTTACAGGCTCCCTTTTTTGATTTCCATGTTATTTACAGGCTCACTTTTTTTTATTTCGAATCCATGTTATTTACAGGCTCCCTTTTTTGATTTCCATGTTATTTACAGGCTCCCTTTTTTGATTTCCATGTTATTTACAGGCTCCCTTTTTTGATTTCCATGTTATTTACAGGCTCCCTTTTTTGATTTCCATGTTATTTACAGGCTCCCTTTTTTGATTTCCATGTTATTTACAGGCTCCCTTTTTTGATTTCCATGTTATTTACAGGCTCCCTTTTTTGATTTCCATGTTATTTACAGGCTCACTTTTTTTTATTTCCATGTTATTTACAGGCTCCCTTTTTTGATTTCCATGTTATTTACAGGCTCACTTTTTTTATTTCCATGTTATTTACAGGCTCACTTTTTTGATTTCCATGTTATTTACAGGCTCACTTTTTTTGATTTACATGTTATTTACAGGCTCCCTTTTTTGATTTCCATGTTATTTACAGGCTCACTTTTTTTGATTTCCATGTTATTTACAGGCTCACTTTTTTGATTTCCATGTTATTTACAGGCTCACTTTTTTGATTTCCATGTTATTTACAGCCTCCCTTTTTTGATTTCCATGTTATTTACAGGCTCCCTTTTTTGATTTCCATGTTATTTACAGCCTCCCTTTTTTGATTTCCATGTTATTTACAGCCTCCCTTTTTTGATTTCCATGTTATTTACAGGCTCCCTTTTTTGATTTCCATGTTATTTACAGGCTCACTTTTTTGATTTCCATGTTATTTACAGCCTCCCTTTTTTGATTTCCATGTTATTTACAGGCTCACTTTTTTTTATTTCCATGTTATTTACAGGCTCCCTTTTTTGATTTCCATGTTATTTACAGGCTCCCTTTTTTGATTTCCATGTTATTTACAGGCTCACTTTTTTTTATTTCGAATCCATGTTATTTACAGGCTCCCTTTTTTGATTTCCATGTTATTTACAGGCTCCCTTTTTTGATTTCCATGTTATTTACAGGCTCCCTTTTTTGATTTCCATGTTATTTACAGGCTCCCTTTTTTGATTTCCATGTTATTTACAGGCTCCCTTTTTTGATTTCCATGTTATTTACAGGCTCCCTTTTTTGATTTCCATGTTATTTACAGGCTCACTTTTTTTTATTTCCATGTTATTTACAGGCTCCCTTTTTTGATTTCCATGTTATTTACAGGCTCACTTTTTTTATTTCCATGTTATTTACAGGCTCACTTTTTTGATTTCCATGTTATTTACAGGCTCACTTTTTTTGATTTACATGTTATTTACAGGCTCCCTTTTTTGATTTCCATGTTATTTACAGGCTCACTTTTTTTGATTTCCATGTTATTTACAGGCTCACTTTTTTGATTTCCATGTTATTTACAGGCTCACTTTTTTTGATTTCCATGTTATTTACAGGCTCCCTTTTTTGATTTCCATGTTATTTACAGGCTCACTTTTTTTGATTTCCATGTTATTTACAGGCTCCCTTTTTTGATTTCCATGTTATTTACAGGCTCACTTTTTTTGATTTCCATGTTATTTACAGGCTCCCTTTTTTGATTTCCATGTTATTTACAGGCTCACTTTTTTTGATTTACATGTTATTTACAGGCTCACTTTTTTGATTTCCATGTTATTTACAGGCTCCCTTTTTTGATTTCCATGTTATTTACAGGCTCCCTTTTTTGATTTCCATGTTATTTACAGGCTCCCTTTTTTGATTTCCATGTTATTTACAGGCTCACTTTTTTGATTTCCATGTTATTTACAGGCTCACTTTTTTTGATTTACATGTTATTTACAGGCTCACTTTTTTTTATTTCCATGTTATTTACAGGCTCCCTTTTTTGATTTCCATGTTATTTACAGGCTCACTTTTTTGATTTCCATGTTATTTACAGGCTCCCTTTTTTGATTTCCATGTTATTTACAGGCTCACTTTTTTGATTTCCATGTTATTTACAGGCTCCCTTTTTTGATTTCCATGTTATTTACAGGCTCACTTTTTTTTATTTCCATGTTATTTACAGGCTCCCTTTTTTGATTTCCATGTTATTTACAGGCTCCCTTTTTTGATTTCCATGTTATTTACAGGCTCACTTTTTTGATTTCCATGTTATTTACAGGCTCCCTTTTTTGATTTCCATGTTATTTACAGGCTCACTTTTTTTTATTTCCATGTTATTTACAGGCTCCCTTTTTTGATTTCCATGTTATTTACAGGCTCCCTTTTTTGATTTCCATGTTATTTACAGGCTCACTTTTTTTTATTTCCATGTTATTTACAGGCTCCCTTTTTTGATTTCCATGTTATTTACAGGCTCCCTTTTTTGATTTCCATGTTATTTACAGGCTCCCTTTTTTGATTTCCATGTTATTTACAGGCTCCCTTTTTTGATTTCCATGTTATTTACAGGCTCCCTTTTTTGATTTCCATGTTATTTACAGGCTCCCTTTTTTGATTTCCATGTTATTCACAGGCTCCCTTTTTTGATTTCCATGTTATTTACAGGCTCCCTTTTTTTGATTTCCATGTTATTTACAGGCTCACTTTCTGGATTTACATGTTTTGTATGAACTCCCTTTTTCAATTTCCATGTTATTTACAGTATTTTGACAACCTTCCTGTATTCGATTTACATGTTATTTACTGGTTTCCAAGTTAAATCACAAGGAATTTACAGGCTATTTACAGTATTCGCAGGAACAATTTACATCTTATTTACATGATTGCATCCCTTTGCTCTGAAAAATTTACAGTGTTTCCTGCATTATTTACATGTTTCATTTGAAATATTTACATGTTTTTTACATGGAACTTCAGAAACATGTAAAAGGGTAAAAATCATGTAAATCAGGCTTTACAGTATCTTTTTGATGATTTACATGTTAATTACATGTTATTTACATACTCTGTAAATTTTCAACTTTTCCAGTGCGTCGATTCATACATCGCACTTGTGTCGCACTTAATTCAGTATTAATACTGTCGGGTATGTCGGTCGGGTAATTAATTGTATATTATTAGTACACGACCCCACAAGCTTGTTAGCTTTGATATTTTATCGTGTATAAATAAAGGTTGTATGTATGTATGTAAACGTAGAGTATTCAATGTGGTGAAAGAAGATGCTGAGCGACGAAGGACTTTAAATTTGCGAGAAATTGTCCGTCAATGAAAGAAGAAGAAGAAGGCTGACAATCCAGCAGTATGTGTTGTATTATGTTCAGCTTAACGCTAAGGTTAAACTCCAACCTGTCCTTGCAAACAAGTTGCCTAAGCAGATCGCTTCTGTACGGTGGCCGATAAGAACAAAACAAAAACGCAAATCCTACAACACTAACGCAAAAGCCAAAACAGAAACACACAACCCACAACACAAACACAAAAGTGAAAACAGAAACACAAAACCCATAACACTAACGCAAAAGCCAAAACAGAAACACATCACCCACAACTCAACACAAAACTTAAAACTACTAAAACAGAAACACAAAACCCACAACAGTAGCACAAAACAAAAACACAATCACAAAACGCATAAAACAACAACAAATTTAGACTAGAACACAAAATGTACTGATAACTATCAGAAATAACGTGTAAGCGAAGAAGAGTACTTAGGAGATAAGTGAGAGACATGGCGTCTTTTGTGAAGTGTTGTTTAGTTGCTGTTTATCTCTTTATCCATTTCTACTCTACCGAGGCTCTACCTACATCTCCATTTCTGTGTTATTTTGCATCGCTTGAAGATTGTATTCGCTCTTATTGGAGTGTGGGCTACAAGTATACTAGCATTGTCACTTTCCTTGCAACGTTTCACGGAATACAAATCAGCCTTCGACAGTTAAAATATCTGATTAACGTTAAGTACAATCTTCGAAGGAGAAGAAGCCAGTCTACAGCTCATGAAATAAGAAGAGCGTTGTGTTATGAACTAAATGGCCCTGGTTGTTTGCTGGGATATCGTGCTATGACAAGATGTCTTAGAACCAGATATAATTTAAGGGTATCTCGTGACACAGTCATGAGACTCCTCAAAGAAATCGATCCTGCTGGAGTAGCTCAAAGAAGAGCAAGACGTCTTCAAAGACGAATTTACAGATGCCCGGGACCTAACGCTACCTGGCATATTGACGGTTACGACAAACTGACTCCATTCGGATTTGGGATTAGCGGGTGTATTGACGGTTACTCACGGAGAATAATATTCTTGCAAGTTTCAAACAGTAATCATGATCCGTGTTTGATTGCTGGCTATTTTATGAAGACCTATGAACAGTGTTGCACAGCTTGGAGGTTGTCCGAGAACTGTTTTGACAGCCTGTGGTACAGAAAATGTTATTATAGCTGCATTGCAACATGTATTCCATGACAACATTGCCAACAATCAACAAACGTACGGTCACAGGTACGTAGCATCCACTTCTAATCAAAGGATAGAGTCTTGGTGGTCCACCTTTAGAAAGTCACGCAGTGAATGGTGGTTAGATTTATTTAAAGACCTAGCTGTGTCTGGTGCGTTCTGTGACGGAAACATCACGCACGTTTATTGTCTTCGATACTGCTTTATGGAAATATTACAAAAAGAGTTAAACTTTGTAGCAAGTTCCTGGAACGAACATGTAATAAGGGCAAGTAACATGTCTGAATGTCCCAGTGGCATTCCTGACGAGATGTTTTTCCTTCCAGAAAATTCAGGTACTTCTTTTTTTGTTTGTTTTTGCTCAGTTTGTTAGATGCTTTTTGTGCTCCATTTGTGAACATTGACGAGATTCAGTTAGCCCTCTAAGTTAAGTTCTATGCTAAGCTAAGTATTGTTTTCTAAATATTGACTATTTGCACCGAACATTACTTACGAGACTTCCTAATCGTGATGCTCGATGAGAAACATTAAAGCTTGTTTCCAAAAGTATTTAAGCTGCCTGTTTTATTTTGATTTCCCCAATAGTATCATTTTGAACTAGGGTCAGGTTTCTTCGAGATATCTTGTTGTAAGAGAAATAATCAGTAGTTTTCTTGTCCAGAATAGTACTGCTAACGGTTTAAGGTGTTCTCTTTTACTAGGTGGCACTGATATGTTACGGGTTTTATCTCCCGCGAAAGTGTCATGGGCCAAATCGCTTTGCAGAAGTCCAGCATCTTTGAGTGGCAATACTGACTTTGATGCATATGCGGGGATATTTAACAGTCAGGGATATTCAAGACCAAGCACTTGGCAAGAAGCATTAAAACTTTATTTTGACATCGTGCGCGTTGCGGCTTAGACATAAGAGACTGAGGTAACCACGAGAGGTTATCACATCAATGATTGACTTTATTTTGCATTTAAACTAGGTAGTTTTTACTACCACCACACCCTTAGCAGTTCCTCTTCATACCTATATGGGTGAACTACAAGTACTTATAAGGGGACTTTCTTCCTTTCATGGTAAAACAGAAAGAGCTCATATAATAACTAGTAACTATGTACTTGGTTTGACATCTTACGTCGTGAAAAAGCATGCCTTCAAAAACAATCATTAACAAAAAATAAAGCAGCAACAACAACGGTATGCTCCATATATAAAAGCACTAAAAGAAATTATGCTCTGGCTGACTTTGATAATGATTTCATTTTATGCCCATTTATTTGGCCCAAGGCCGATTACCTAGGCAGGCGGCGAATAATCAGCAACCAAGAGGGCACTTACTTTGATATGACATAAGCTACAGATATGTTTCAAAGGTTTTAGCTTGTTCTTCTTCCACTCACTCAGAGTTGACCAAAGTCGTGGGAACCCTCCCGTAAAGCCTGAGTAATAAGACTTTCGAATTCCTCATAAGAGGGCACGCCCCTCGGCAACGCTAAGCGCAAGCCACAAGTAGAAGCAGTTGGAAACCGCCTAACACCAGATTGGTAATTAAAAAAATCAATTTCTAGCATTTTATAAAACCCCAAAACTGGAATGTTGTCTGCCCCTGAAATAAAAATTAAAAGCTGTCGTAAAAGGCCCTCTTCGTCTGACCGTTCTAGTTTATCGAGGTACTCCTCCCACCACAAAATTGTGGCTTCCTCTCCCTCGCGGGCTTCGTTGCTGGCATTGCTACCGGGCACCGTAAAATTGACATTTATCAAATTTCTGAAAGAGGCGACAGTTAATCGGGGTGGTGCATGACAGAACACCTCTCTCAAAACACTTGCATTCTGCTTTATGAAAGGCAGCAGGCCTACTGATTGGAGACCTTCGGCAAACTGGTCTAAGCTTGCCTTTGCGCGATATATGACATTATATTTGCATAATAGCTGCTTAAGCTGTTCCCTCTCACTGAAAAGCCATCTAATCTTACTAATGCCACACTCAAACAGAAAATCGGCTTCTTCAGAGAGGGATTTTGTCAGGTCGTTCTCATCCCTTGCTGATGATATCTGTAGAAGTAGAACAAGAAGTATACAAGTAAATAAACAAAGGAAGGAGAAAAAGGAAAGAGTGGGGTATGAAAATACTGAAATAAATGAACATGAACTGTGAGTTTTTTAACATGATCAGTTAAACATATCACTTAACCTTTTCTATTTTCATTTTAATGTCGTGGTCCGCTACATCATCAAGCTCTGGTGTGGCTGAAGCAGTTCCGTCAAGAAAGTAATCGTACACGGCGTGTGAAAGACAGTTAAGACCAGGCCCCCCCTGCTGAAGAGAGATCCCGGTTATAATTCCGGCACAGTAATAGGCGCCCCGTTCTAATAGCAGCGGGTTGTTGCTGAATGTTTTGCGAGAATCAGGTCCCTGGAGTACACCTGAATGTTCGCATAATTCGCCAATGACAAGGCGTAAAAATTCCCGCAATGGTCCGCCCTCATCTTCAGCTTCCTCGCCAATGAAATGGACTTTCAACCTCACATTGTACCTAAAGGTATTTTTCGTAACGGCTCTCAAGGTGTCTTCCCAGATGCGCTTTCTTCTCACTCTTACAATCTGGAAGTCATCCTTGTCATCGACTTTCTCATTTTGGAACCTTCGCAACACGGTTGCCAATGATTCCCTAAAAGTAAGACGTTTAAACAATTAAATATCAAACTGTCCAAAAAAGAAAAGGGACCCCAGTAAATGTTAACTCTTCATATGTGCCCTTACTTGAAGTCGTTCTCCGCTGTTTCTTAATGTCAACAAAATCCTTCGTCCTTAAACACACCCGCTGTCCTAGCAAAAACCTTAAGACTTTTAAGTCACCTAGCCCAGCACTAAACAGAGCTTTGCAAACAATAAATTTTTAACCCTGAAGTTCCTTTTGGCGCCTCTTTAAAACTTTTTACAAACCTTTTCAAGATGGAATTTGCGAATCCTGGGTAACGGTGTTGTCGTAGAAGTAGCTACAATCGCAGGGGCGAGCAGAGTGGGGACTGGGACACTCTTGCAAACTCTTAGATCCTATGGTTCGGCCCTGGAATCGTTGGTAAAAGAGGAAAGATTATTACAAAGGGCATACCTTTCGTCTTGGTCAGTCGAACGTCTCCTGGTGGACTGGAATATGGCTTGCTGCATTTCGAGATCATGTTCTTCAAGGTCCGCGATGTCAATCACGTCACAATATGCACTGTAAGTACTCGGGACCTCTGACTCAGATGCAGCTGAAGTGCTCGCCACACCTATTTGGCAAGCAGCGAGTGTGCCTGAGCTACATACAGATGGAGCCTTTTCTACATTAGTGGACGCTACTTGGTATCCAATGGGCTCCGGAAAGTTTTCCGGGATATTTAAGACGACTTCACCAGAAGAATCATGAACCGTCTGTCAATAAAGGAAAATGAAATTATGAAGTCGTCATTTGACGAAAAAGGCTATTCACTACCGGTGTTAAAAGTACGGTTGTGCTCGTCGGACTTTTTAGGGGTTAACAGAGGGGTTTTGGTACTTCTAAGGGTTTTTTAGCCTCAAATGATAGTTGGGAATGGGAGCCTTCGCGGCACGACACGAAATATGACAGAAAATCTTTGATAAACAACTGATCTCTGCGTTATAGACGTTCGAGCGCAAAATTCATGTTGCAACGTCGACACAGGTCACTCAACAAGCGCGTGCACTAAGTATTAAGGAAATTTAAGCAAGTATAGGGATTTAGTTTTGCATGTGAGCGTGTTCTCTTTTTCCAGCCGTAGCAACTGTTTGACTCTTAAAGGGCCCTAGTCAGCCACACCTTTGTTTTCGTTTACATGCGAGAATTTGGCTATTAAATTTTATTCGGAGCCTGTCGATACGAAGAAAAATCACAGTGAAGCTACCTTAGATAATTAAATATGCCTTCAGGAACACAGTTTGCAGTGAAACAATAAGAATTCACTTCGCGATGCTATATCAATAATTTCGATGTCATCGAAAATGGCGCCGGGCTGACTATAGGGCTCTTTAGCCTCCAGAGAATGTTTTGATCGGAGCCCACACAACATACATGATCAAAATGGCAGACAATTTGTATTTTACATATGAAAACGATATGGATTCTTATTTTCCTCCGCATCTGATAGAGGAAACAATTTATTGTAATGTTTCTTTTTTTTCTGTTCTAGTGGTCTGCGTTACCTGGTCAAGAGCTAGATCTTCCCGTTCCGTATCAGTATCGTCCAAAGATAGAGCCGCTAAAGAAAAATAAAACACGTACGCTGATAAGATTGAGAGATGCTTGCGATAAGGCGCTAACTTTGAAGGCTCTAAACATAGCCGAACACATTGAGTAAAACTCTCAAGGAAACTGATCAACTACAATATACTGTTTGTATAGTCCAGTGTAGGGCAAGAGTAGTCCGAAAACACCTGGACTTTAATACTGACAGAAATAAAAGTTTAAAGCCGAAAAAACAACGGAGTATGATTACCTTCGTAATCTCTTTTCCTGCACAAGTACAGATTGACCCGATTATACGGCTTCCCGATGGATTCTCTGTACTTTTCGACAGAGAAGCACTCTTTTGTGCCAGGGATGTAAAGAACAGCATCAAAATCGGGATATAAGAGAATCCACTCCGTGTTCAATTCTGCCGACTCTGCACGCAAAGTCTTGTTGTGTGCCATGTGCTTTTCTACAGCTAGCCTCTTAACTGTAACATCTGTAGCAGCCTTGCGCACAGAAATTGGTAATAAGGAAGCTCTTTTAATCTTCAATTCGCTGTGCTCGCTGTTGATGTGCACAAGTCCAACATTAATCTGCAAGTGAAATGTACAGACGCAACTCAGAGAGTTTACTCGACATGTTTATCATGTCTACTATACTGCGAGTTAGCGAAAACCGCGGAACTCGCTGGGCAGAAAAGACCAATTGTTTTGCTTTTGTTCTGACCAGATCCCTGAAGGCCTCAGCGGAAGAATTCAGAAAAGAAAGATCAGAAATAAAAATTGAAGAGCAAATCTTCAAACATCCAATGCTTCTCCGTTTCAATTAAATTTATTGACAGTGTAAATCGTTTATCGGCATGTTGATATGTCAAGCGAACATACCTTTCTCAAACAAATACTGAATTGAACTAAGATATTACACTGGTCGGTATTTGTACCCGGCACACCCACCTTCACTGTTTCATCTGACTTCTTTTTGCCTTTAGGTGTGAAGCGTGCAGATCGTTCCTTTCGTTTGGCTTTTTGAGCTACCTGGAACTGTACATCCAGTGATGTTGCTCCGGAACTGGATGCCGCGGACGAAAAGCTTCTGTTTCCCTGCGAACGGCTCGCCATAAAGTCCTCGAATGAAAGAGGCTTTTCCACAGAAGCCGTGGCTACCTCTGTACCACATTCCCCGCAAAACTTGGCATCCGCGCGAAGTGCAGTACCGCAATTTTGACAAAACATAGTTTACGATATCAAGGCTAAGAACAGATTAGAAAAACAACAAAATATTAAACAACAAAAACTATTTATATTATTAATAAATGCTTCACATTCATGGGATGTACAATTATGATTTCATCGTATCTATAATTTCACAATCTTGATCGGTACAAAACGAATGAAAAAAGGAAAAAAACCTAAGCCTAAGGAACAAACAATAAAAAAAGATAAGTGAAATGGGGCTTTGATAAAGTGAATTAAATGACGTAGCGTTATCGAGTCGAATTCCTCAGAAAAAAAATTCTGAGTTCCCAAGGGGAGTCGAACCCATGACCTTCCCGCAGAATACCGCCGGCGTCACAAACAACAACCTGTAGTTGATAACCTAATTCCTCGCCATGAGTCCTCCATCATTGCCCAGTGGTTACAGCGTCCAACCGGTATTCTGGAAGGTCATCGGCTCTACTCCCGTTTGGGAACTCAGAAAATTAATTTCTGTGTATATTCGACTTCAGAACGCTAGAAGCTAATCACCTAGATTAGATTATGAAACTACAAGGTTTTTATATCTCTAGCTCTGCCTTCTCGGAAATGCTGAAATCAAAATTTAACAGAACGTAATAAAGTAATTCAAAAGCAGTATTCCTTTTCGTTTCTGGGGTCCGAGATAAATTTTCTTCATGCGTGATCAAACAAAGTCCACGGAAGATGAAATCTAGAAAATGTAATCTAAGATCTAAGTAAGGGTGCGGCTGAAATATGAAAATATGAAAAAATGAAAAGCACGCAACTTTTAGATCCAAGTCATACGAATTTCAGAGTAAATGTCAGTAAGGATCAAAGAAATGGCGGACACATTATATTATTTGCACAAATTGTTTCAGACACTAAAACTTTGCGTTGTTTGATAAGTGCTTGTAACGAAAAAAATTCTATATCCTGACAGGTGAAACCAACATATGACTGAAATGCCCGGGGGGAAGGGTACTCCCATATCTGGGAAATATAGGTACCTGCCGCGGAATAGGGTATAGTTTTTGGAGGTTCTCGGTTCTGAAAAAGTTATCTTTTTCACACCTTGGTAACTGTTTTCTTGGTGTTGTCCTTAGATAGGGTAGCTAAATTGTATTATCTAATACTTGAGTGTGAAAACGCTCGCCTAAAGGAATGTTTGGGCCTTAAAAAGGGTATCAGTTTTTGCATTCTTAGACCTTAAATAGGGTTAGGGTTCAAGAACCCTCGCGGCACACCCCTATCCAAATTTCGCGGGAGTACCTCCCCCGGGCAGAACGGAGATTTGCGAGAGAAGCCAAAGATACAACAAAAACATAACTTCATGCTACAGTAGCCACCAAATATCTTGTGTGAACATATTGATTTGACTCTCAACTCTTTGGTTTTATGTTTTGGAATAGCATTTGTTTATAGGTGCAATAGATTTGCAGATTAAGCTTATTCTGTTCTAAAAAACAAACTGTATTAGAACCGTTTCTCTGCGAGACTAAAACGTAAACAGTTAAACTTTCATTAACAGTCTGTTGTAGATTAATTGCTACTCTAAATTAGAATGTATTTTAAAAAGTGGAGTTTACTTACCAAGCGGTGTGCTCTTTGAAAAGGTCAAAGTGATAACTGCATGTGGCTCACGCGAGTAAAGGAGGCTGGGAAATTTTTCTCTTATTCCTCTTTAAATAGACAACAGTCACGCATTCTTATTTACATGTTATCGTGTTTCAAGTTTTGTTTTAAGTCGTGTAGGTTTTGAGTTTTTGCTTTGTCTTTTGTGTTAATGTTGTGTCAAGTTGTGGGTTTTGAATATTGTGTTAGCGTTGTGGGTTTTGTGTTTCTGTTTTGGCTTTTGTGTTAGTGTTGTAATTCTCGATTTCTGTTTTGGCTTTCGTGTTAGTGTTGTGGGTTTCGTGTTTCTGCCTTGGCTTCTGTGTTAGTGTCGTGGGTTTTGTGTTTCTGTTTTGCCTTTTGTGTTAGTGCTGTGGGATTTGTGTTTCTGTTTTGGCTTTTGTGTTAGTGTTGTGGGTTCTTTGTTTCTGTTTTCACTTTTGTTTTAGTGTTGCAGGATTTGTGTTTCTGTTTTCAATTTTGTGTTTGTGTTGTGGGTTTTGCGTTTCTGTTTTGTTCTTATCGGCCACCGTACTACGTCTGGCATATTAGCAACGTGATTATCGAGCCACCGCGCTTTCCTGCCAGGTAGCACTTGGGACGAGAATGGCCATGTTTCCTCTTTTTCTTTGCCGGAACCAAATTTACCTATGGAAATACATTAACACATTGTATGTATTAAATTCGACACGGCAGAAATTCTACGTTTGTATCGGTGTCGCATTGCTGGCGGATAATCAGCGACAACACCAGTCGAACATGTGACAGAAATGCGACAGCCGATTCAGATCGACTTCGAATTTCCATCGAATTAGAATTTAATTCGTTTATTGACTTCAAAACGGCAGAAATGCGACGTATGAACCGGGCTACGTGGTAAGTATAAAAAGAGATAAAATAAAGACACTGTATTCCTGTATTCCACCGCTAACGTTGAAGCAATGTGCGCTACGAATCATGGACCATTTGTTCGTTACACATACAAAAACTAGCCCTTTTCTGTTTATATTTTAGTTCTCGATTTTCCCGCGTAATAAAAATCATAACCAAAATTAGCTACTAAGAAATATCAACATTTATACGTTGTATTCTCCTAATGAAAACCTCAACTGATGCCATAGGTCGTAATACAACTTCCTCACCTGCCCCGCTGGCAATCCAAAAAAATTAATAGATTACCAGAAAAATTAAAATTGAAACTAGTCCAATGCCGTAAGCTGAAACCGGAACTGGAGGTCAAACAAGGGCTAGCCCCACTGCTATGATAACATGCATCGTGTTTCTGTCTGGCTTTGACTGGTCTTGACGGCACAAGTCTCACTGACTTTCTATAAATCAGATCGTTCCATCCACTCGGTAATTCTGGAAGCTTCGAACAACGAAATTATGGAGAAAACAAAGACTCACCCAGTCTCGAGCACGGTGGTGTTTTCATCGATATTTCTGTCTGTTGTTTGTCTTTCGGGATTGATTCACGTCGAGATCGAACTCCACGTTCATCGGCAAATGCTTCAAGTCTTGAATCAACAAAGAGAAGAAAAGCTCGAGCTACGAAACACAGCACACGAAGACAAAGAATCTGTGATGAAAATGTCACATAGTGAGTCTAACAAAGGTGAATACTAAGATCATCGAGAAAACAGTTAAACGAAGAAATTTGTTTTCCCTAAATTAAAGAAGCTAGTACAGCTGAAACGATGAAGGCTGAAACATTGACATCTGATGTCCTTTCAAAACGCATGCACGATAAACGCAAAGTTTACAACTGGGTAAGAAATTACGTTTTAAAAACTGAACCATGCATATGCTCTTGCCTTGCCGAAAAGAGGAAATATACGTCGACCGGAACATAAATGATTCAGCATCAATGAATCTTGTAACTTCCGATCCCAAACTAAACATTACGAGAACTCCTGCCTTGTTGTCTGAAGCTTATCTTAGAAGGCTTGTGTTCATTATGTTACAGTGTTTCTTCAAGCATTTAAGTACAAGAAAATCATAAAAAATAATAGTGAATGTAATTTAGAAACGTTTCTGCTCGGTCCTTGAAGTAAGCCTACGAAAGACAGGAAAGACGCAATAAAGAGAGAAGCGGATTTACGGCGCAATTATTCCTGCGTGCTTCCCAGGAACAGACTGTCTGGAGCAATTTTTTTTAAATGACCTTTTTGAGCGACTGTGAAAATCAACATCATTTAAGCATGTCAGTGAAGGAGAAAAACGAAGGCCTAGTTTGTTAGTTTACCATACATGGAATTTAATTTACGAATACCAGGGAAAGATTTCTATCGATCGTACAAGGTAATCACCATTGGTAATGACCTCTATCAATTTTAAAAGCTAAATCAGTTCGTGTTTGATGCATCTCATAAGAGACGTTATATTAAATCGCATTGCCTGATCGGAGTCGGATTTCGATTTATCATCAGCGTCTGGCGTGCGTACACGTACATACATACAAGCAAAATTTATAAAGGGCTCGATGTTGCACTTCTCTCTAATCATTAGAGAAGGGGCTCACAAGCAGCCGCAAGTGGAACTTGCTTAAAGAATTGCGTCGGGTGGCCAAAGTCGTCAAAAAAAGACATTTCAGTCTGCTAGCTTAGAACCGCACGGCCAAAAGGTAACCATTTTGCACTCAACTTGGGGTCACTCGGCTTGCGTTGACTTGGCCGGGTGGCCAAACGGAAAAAAATACTTGCGTTAATTTGCGTGCAAATTTGATTTCGACCAAGAGTCGCAAGTAGACCCAAGTTTCAAGCCTGCGCCTACTTGCGAGTCCGTTTGGCCAGGGATTTAGTCCTTCGGTTCGAAGTACGAAGTGATTTTAATTAACAGAGCTGTAAAACATGAGCTAGGTGAAACTAATGAAGTAAAATGTTCCCGGCTGTGTTTGTTACAGAGCTGCACGTTCGTTACAAACGCAACGTGGAAACTGGAAGCAAGAAATCAAACGGCAGCGGAACCATCGATCTGGAAGTCATCAGAAGAGAATTGCGACTCGCTATGAGTAACCAGGCCAGCATGGTTCAGTGCTCCAAAAGCATCAGGGGAAGACGAGGCAGGCCTGGTCCCAGAGGCTCTCCAGGTAAACACGGACCACCCGGATCTCCGGGACCAAAGGGAACTAAAGGAAATCAAGGACCCCAGGGAATCCAGGGACTTCCTGGTCCTCGAGGCCCCCAGGGATCCAGAGGCGCTCCTGGCAAATCTATCTCAGCCCCTTCAATTGTGGCGCCTCCGAAGTCCATGGTGGTAAACGAATCCGATACAGCCTCGTTTCAGTGTGAAGCTAAAGGAAACCCAGAACCTAAAGTCACGTGGCTGAAACAGAATTCCAGTCTTCCCACGGATAAAAGATTTGTGTCGTCACGTGCTGGACTGATGATAACAGATGTGACGTCACAAGATGAAGGAATGTACACATGTGTAGCAAGAAATATTCTTGGAGAAATGACGTCATCGGCCACTTTAAGCGTTCAAGGTGAAAAACATTTCCCCTGTTATATACAGAATTTACATGCGAAGTTTAGAAGTTTGCCAAGGGGTGTGGGGTGGTTACTAATTCTACGGGCCAGGCTCTGTCTCAACTGGAGGTAGATAAAAGGGGTGAGATTTTACCAGCTCAACAGTTTAGAAAAGGGAAGGGACAACTATCATTTTGGTATTTAAAAGTCCCTTTCGATTTACATCGAACAAGCGTGAGTAACTGCAATTGCATAGTATGTAGTAAACTTGTATGTAAAACTGAAAATCAATAAACATCATTAAAATAAAAAAAACTGCAATTGCAAAATTATCAAGGGGATTTAAAGGGGCTACGCAATGCAAGGTTACAGTAAAGAATGAACTGTGCCTACCGTAAGTATGAGAAAGTGGTACACCTTATGTTATCTGTCAGAAATGGTATGCTCAACAACGGCACTTTTCTGTGATGACTGGTGCGAATGTATGATAAATACACGACGTTGGTGTGCGTGATTGTAGCAATAAAACGCTACAGACTACTAACATAGGTTATAATTTTTTTTTTAATTTAACCAGAGAACGTTTTGATTTTAACGCATGATCATACTATTATTTCATTTTACTGCTTTGCAGCAGAATGTCGCCTGTCACTCTCCGCTTAAAATTGTCTAATTCTTTCGATTCACTCTCTTCGTTATGAGAAGTTTTCTTCCTTCTTTTTTTACAATCGAAAATATATCTAATTGATATAACCATTCTTAACATTCACATTTTTATTTTGGCTGATGAAGTTCGGTTCAGCCAAACGAAATATTCCACTTTTATAACATTATATTGCGCTCCGAGTACAGGAAATTATCTTACATTCTTTTTTACTTAACTTTCTAGTCGGTGCCTTGATCTCTCGCAAGCCTTCGTCCATCATCGTTGAAGAAGGACAGAACGTGAGCCTTGTCTGCCAAGCTACTGGTCAGCCGACACCAACGATCACGTGGCGTAAAGCGTTTAGTCACTTGCCAAAACAGAAGACTGCAGTTGTTGATGGAAATCTGACCATACTAAACATAACCAAAGCAGATGGTGGGGCTTATGCTTGCGTGACAAAGAATCTCCTTGCAGAGGACTCCGCTGTCGCACTAGTGACGGTCACTGATGGACTCAAATTTACCTTGGCTCCTCCACTGAAAGTTGTTGCATCAGATCTCAGTAAGGTGATACTGAATTGTAAGGCAAAGGGCTCATTAGAAATTGTTTGGAGACGAGCGGGCCAAAGTCTTCCTCACAATCATGTTCTTTATCCAAACGGAACTTTGCTTTTTCGAAGCGTTTCCTCAAGTGATGCTGGGGCTTACACCTGCGTAGCAAAAAATTCTCAACGTTCTATCGAGGTTACATCTGTTCTTGAAGTAGTCACGCCCACGTCCTGCAGCAGAATAAAATCTGGCCTGAGTGGACGTTCTTCTGGTAATTATATGATTGACCCTGATGGTAAAGGAGGGGTGACTCCCTTCAGTGTGTACTGTGACATGAGTGACAAGGGTGGAGTTGGCGTGACGGTCATCAGTCACGACAGTGAGAGTAGAACCCATGTTGGTCCTAGCATTCCTGGATGTAATTTTCAAGGATGTTACAGTAAAGATGTGCGATACACTGGAGTCAGCACCGCTCAGCTAGCAGCACTCACTCGAGTCTCACAGAACTGTGAACAGTTTATCAAGTTTGAGTGCAGTGGCGGCGTAGCATTTCTTGAGTCAAGTTATGCTTGGTGGCTGTCACGTGATGGAACACGGATGAATTACTGGGGAGGAGCTACAGGCCATGACAAGATGTGCGCATGCGGAGTAACAAACTCATGTGCTCGTGCGGGTAGGAAATGTAATTGTCCTATTAGTGGCTGGACTGAGGACAGCGGTCTGTTGACAGACAAGTCTGCTCTGCCTGTGACACAAATCAGACTGGGAGACTTAGACGGCTCACACGAAGAAGGATATCATACATTAGGAAAACTCAAGTGTTATGGTCAGGAGTAAGGTTAATAACTTTAAATCACAGCTGATATTATATTCAGTCATAATTAACTACATTTTCCACAAATTTAAAACATAAAAATCGTTAAAGGTTTGCAAACAATTTTGATAATTGGATAATTTTTTGGATAATTTAATTATCCAAGAAATCCAGCTGTATGTTACAAATAAAAGTAACGGATTTGTGGTCATTTTGGATAATTTGTTGGAAAACTATTGTTAACCTCCACAATTTTTATTCGTTAAATTTGTAGATAATTTTGTCGGGTGGCCTTTTTTATCGCTCTGTAAGCATTAAAAATTATTCAGCTAATTAAGATAATAATTTTGAGTTTTCTTGTGAGCCAGACCTCCACTATTCCCTTAATTTCACTTTGTAAAAGTGACGTCACTTGCCGCGGGAAAAGGCAATACTTTTGTCATTACCCGGGTCTTTAGAAACCTTTGAGGTACACAACAATTCACTGGCCTTTGTACTTTGCCTTAATCGTTTGTTTGTTTTTCTCTTTTTAGAAAATACTTCTCTACTAAAACACTTGCCATCTTGATGTGTACCAAACCAAAACGCTCCAAAAATCTATAGTGTGATTAGATAGTTTGGATAACGGGCCTTGATTAGCATAGATTTTAAAGAATTTTTAGTTTCTGTGTGCTTTGTAATCATCTCTTTTTTCGACTTAAAAGATATACAAACACTCGAGACCGTGTAAAAATAAAAAATACTTTATTTAAGTGTCGTAGTATTTAGCACTACTGTATCAATTGAGGACTCTGAAAACAAGCAAACAAATATTGTAAATTAAACAGAAACCTGTTAAACTGAAAAAATTTGACCACATTTCCAAACACCTCAAAGTTCGTCGAAAATACTCCGCTGTGCATCGTTTTTCTACTCTCTTCTCGTTATCTGAAAAAGTGGTGACACATGCGTGGTCACTCGTGTTTGATATGTTACATCTTCCCGCCAAATCCTGTTCCAGGTATTCAGTTAGTCGTTTGCCGTTTTTTCGCCGCGCATCCAGGGGGATGGGGGTCCTTCCTATAGAATCGCATAATTGAATAAAATCTTGCATTCTGATTGGTTTACGAAGCGAGGTATTTAGCGTGGAATTGCGAGTTGAAAACGAAGCTAAGTGATATTGTTTCGCATCTACGTAACAACTGTCGTCAAATTGTAACACAACAACTGCAAAAACGTTTTTCTACAATGTCTTTTTCTACAATTTTATTGAATTATGCGATTCAAGGAAAATTCATTGCCTGACTCGTGAATTCCGCGTTAAATTGCACTTGAAAACCGATATCGCACTCATCGCTTCGCGATTCGAGCGATATCGGTTTGCGCGTGCAATTTAACGCGGAATTCCCTCGTCAGGTAATGAATTTTCCTATAATAGCCTATCATATACTAGTATCTTTCGCAGCCCTTGTTAAGGTCGTCACGCAACGCTTCACGAGAGGCACTGTGAGAGTAAAGTGTTTTGCACAAGAACACTACACAGTGTCCCCGGCCAGGGTTCAAACCCGGACCACTCCATCCGGAGACGAGCGTGTGTGCCATCAGGATTCCTCTTGAATTGATCTTCACAACCACCAGTGATGTGAATAAACTTCAAATTGACATTTGAAATGATGAACTGAAGCTTGTATCAAGTCAACTTCGTTCCTAGGGTCTCTCTCCTTTGCCTCCAAAGACCCTTGGTTGCGGCTGCGACCCAGAATCTGAACGGTAAAAAGGTCTGTTGAGCGGGAGGGGTGGAAAAGTGTTATGATTGTTACAGTGGCAACCTTTGCGGGTTTTAAATCCTCGAGCAGTAGTTATAAACTACCCACTTTATCCGACGGGGTTCAAGTCGAATTTTGCCGATGACGAGTGCTACATTATTCCTGCTACTATAATAATAAAGAGGATTAGTATATACTAAAACAGTGGGTAGCGTTGATGGCGCACGCTGATTGGTTCGTCAAACTCCGGATATCCTGTGCTATTTACCTCGGAGCAACTCGAGAGAAAATGACGTTCCGGTTTCCATCCGTGTCAAGCGAAGAAATCAACAAAAAATCATTTTTTGTGGTGTATATTATCTCACTGTTTTGGTATATACTAAAACAACTATTCATCTCAGTGTCGGTGATTAGCGGTGGATACCGCCAATCACCTCCACTTCGGTGAATAGTTGTTAACTATCGTTCACAAAAAAATTCGGCAGCCGAATGGAGCACAAACCGGCCTTCTACAGGTAGCACATGTGAAATGTCACGTACCGAATCGAAGTGAAACCAGCGGATCAGTGGAGGTAATTTATTTTCTGCTATGTGCGGTATTTGGAAGTTAAAAAGTATCTGACTACGTACGTTACTTTGCATATTAGCAGTTAGGGCCTATTCAGAATAATTTACATAATATTGATGGAAGCTAAATAAATCGATATGTCTAAATGACCGGCAGTTCTGAGAAATTCCCAAGAAGCCGAGATAGAACAAGATGATATGTTTACAGTTCCTGACTCCTCATTACACCGGCTTTTAGTGTTACGTGCATAGGCGAAATCTTTCGACCATCTTTCGACATACCATCTCTCAATATGCTATGTAAACGACTGAGAGGCCGTTTAACTGTAAAACTGGAAGATTTTCCGGTTATAAGCAGAAGAAATGACAAATAAATGATAATTACTTACCTCAAAATCCTCATTTTATTCCTGAGTCCGTATTTTATACCCACCCCGTAATGTTTAGTCCGCGTTTTATACCCAGTCCGCAGTCCGCAGTCCGTAGTCCGCAGTCCGCAGTCCGCAGTCCGCAGTCCGCAGTCCGCAGTCCGCAGTCCGCAGTCCGCAGTCCGCAGTCCGCAGTCCGCAGTCCGCAGTCCGCAGTCCGCAGTCCGCAGTCCGCAGTCCGCAGTCCGCAGTCCGCAGTCCGCAGTCCGCAGTCCGCAGTCCGCAGTCTTTTTTTTTATTCTGATCGGTTTTACTTCTTAGTAAATCGACTGGCTGGATTGAATTTTATAAATATATTTTGTTTCACCTGTGTGGAGCTTTTAGGTATATGAGACTCCCTAAAGCGTTGTTCCCAAAAATACAAAAGCATCATCAGTGATTTCTGAGCCAAAATTAGACGACAACTTCCCAGAAAAAAATCATATAAGGATGTTTACTTATGCCCTCAGCATTGAAAAAAAAATATTTAATCGAATATAAACCAAAAACCATATTTAATTAAGCGGCCGGGCTTATTAAAAAAGCTTCAATCCGAAAAATATCGGCGATCTAACGGAAGAATTTGATGTACTTTCCATAAGTAGTAGGTGGCACAACGTTTCAAAATCAAAAATCATAGGTCCGCATCAGGGACAAACGATTTTGGTAAGCACTGTCATGTTTTCGACCACAAGATACTTTAGACTAATGTTGAAAGGCAATAAACCATTTCCGAGTTGGCCTAAGCCACACTGTCAAAGCGAGGCCTGGTGCTCAACCATTGAGATGAAAATAAGTTTTAGGCGGGGGTAAACGTGAAGGCTTTTTAAGGTCGCTTAACACAGCCTTTCTGCCAATATCTCGGTCACGTTTCAAGCGATACTAAATCTCTCTGCTTATCTCATTAACCACTGTTTGGCGGTTTTGTGTTAATTTTTGGGTGATTTTTGGACATTTTGGGAAAGAGATATTTTTTCTTAAAGGAAAAAGGTTAAATTGAGGAAAATATGAAATGTTGAAGATGTGATGGATTTGGAAAATTGAAATTTGAAGTGAAGAATTAGAAGACGGATACCAAACAGTCCCCTAGCAACCAGGGGCTCTCTTTTGCGGGGGTCAACTGTCTGGTAGTGTTTCCAACCCATCTTAATCCTAAAAATTTCTTTTTTTATATGGGTTTAAATTTCACGCCTATTCATGTTTACCCCCGCCTTAATTTGCTTGTGAATGAAATCTCATTTTCATATGAAAGGATGAGCACCAAGACTCTATTTGAGAAAGAGGCCTGATGTAATTTTATATTCGGAATTGGCCTACTGTTTATATCGTGTGTGTTCAAAAGGCTATTCTCGTATTCTAAGTATTGCGTTGAAACTAGCTTGCAATGGAGGCTCATGCGGAGCCTCCATTACAAAAAGATTAAATCGATTACTATCCTTTAAGACTCCCCGCATTAGACTCGGTTGTAAACTAGTTCCAGTCCAATACCGAAAATACAAATATGGCTTCTCGTAAGACAATGATTTGCATTTCACCGCACAAATCGGCCAGTTTTAAATGGACTCAAACATGGCGTGAAATGAAGTTTTTCAAAAGTGCCAAAGTTACAACTGTACAGGAGCAATCGTTAGCAGGTTAGTGCTGTATTCCCTGAAACACACACACACGCGCGCGCTCGTAAGAGAAGAAATTTTAAAAGATTGCTAAGGCCTAATTCATACATCGCACTTCTGCCGTGTTGAAGTGCGGCAAAAATGCGACTGTCGATTCATACATCGCACTTGTGTCGCACTTAATTCAGTATTAATACTGTCGGGTATGTCGGTCAGCGGATAATATCTTAAACGTAGAGTATTCAAGATGGTGAAAGAAGATGCTGAGCGACGAAGGACTTTAAATTTGCGAGAAATTGTCCGCCAATGAAACAAGAAGAAGAAGGCTGACAATCCAGCAGTATGTGTTGTATTATGTTCAGCTTAACGCTAAGGTTAAACTCCAACCTGTCCTTGCAAAGAAGTTGCCTAAGCAGATCGCTTCTGGCATATTAGCAACGTGATTATCGAGCCACCGCGCTTTCCTGCCAGGTAGCACTTGGGACGAGAATGGCCATGTTTCCTCTTTTTCTTTGCCGGAACCAAATTTACGCATGGAAATACATTAACACATTGTATGTACTAGATTCGACACGGCAGAAATTCGACGTTTGTATCGGTGTCGCATTGCTGGCGGATAATCAGCGACAACACCAGTCGAACATGTGACAGAAATGCGACAGCCGATTCAGATCGACGTCGAATTTCCATCGAATTAGAATTTTAAAATTCGTTTAATTGACTTCAAAACGGCAGAAATGCGACGTATGAACCGGGCTACGTGGTAAGTATAAAAAAAGATAAAATAAAAACACTGTATTCCTGTATTCCACCGCTAACGTTGAAGCAATGTGCGCTACGAATCATGGACCATTTGTTCGTTACACATACAAAAACTAGCCCTTTTCTGTTCATATTTTAGTTCTCGATTTTCCCGCGTAATAAAAATCATAACCAAAATTAGCTACTAAGAAATATCAACATTTATACGTTGTATTCTCCTAATGAAAACCTCAACTGATGCCATAGGTCGTAATACAACTTCCTCACCTGCGCCGCTGGCAATCCAAAAAAATTAATAGATTACCAGAAAAATTAAAATTGAAACTAGTCCAATGCCGTAAGCTGAAACCGGAACTGGAGGTCAAACAAGGGCTAGCCCCACTGCTATGATAACATGCATCGTGTTTCTGTCTGGCTTTGACTGGTCTTGACGGCACAAGTCTCACTGACTTTCTATAAATCAGATCGTTCCATCCACTCGGTAATTCTGGAAGCTTCGAACAACGAAATTATGGAGAAAACAAAGACTCACCCAGTCTCGAGCACGGTGGTGTTTTCATCGATATTTCTGTCTGTTGTTTGTCTTTCGGGATTGATTCACGTTGAGATCGAACTCCACGTTCATCGGCAAATGCTTCAAGTCTTGAATCAACAAAGAGAAGAAAAGCTCGAGCTACGAAACACAGCACACGAAGACAAAGAATCTGTGATGAAAATGTCACATAGTGAGTCTAACAAAGGTGAGTACTAAGATCATCGAGAAAACAGTTAAACGAAGAAATTTGTTTTCCCTAATTAAAGAAGCTACAGCTGAAACGATGAAGGCTGAAACATTGACATCTGATGTCCTTTCAAAACGCATGCACGATAAACGCAAAGTTTACAACTGGGTAAGAAATTACGTTTTAAAAACTGAACCATGCATATGCTCTTGCCTTGCCGAAAAGAGGAAATATACGTCGACCGGAACATAAACGATTCAGCATCAATGAATCTTGTAACTTCCGATCCCAAACTAAACATTACGAGAACTCCTGCCTTGTTGTCTGAAGCTTATCTTAGAAGGCTTGTGTTCATTATGTTACAGTGTTTCTTCAAGCATTTAAGTACAAGAAAATCATAAAAAATAATAGTGAATGTAATTTAGAAACGTTTCGGCTCGGTCCTTGAAGTAAGCCTATGAAAGACGCAATAAAGAGAGAAGCGGATTTACGGCGCAATTATTCCTGCGTGCTTCCCAGGAACAGACTGTCTGGAGCAATTTTTTTTAAATGACCTTTTTGATCGACTGTGAAAATCAACATCATTTAAGCATGTCAGTGAAGGAGAAAAACGAAGGCCTAGTTTGTTAGTTTACTATACATGGAATTTAATTTACGAATACCAGGGAAAGATTTCTATCGATCGTACAAGGTAATCACCATTGGTAATGACCTCTATCAATTTTAAAAGCTAAATCAGTTCGTGTTTGATGCAGCTCATAAGAGACGTTATATTAAATCGCATTGCCTGATCGGGGTCGGATTTCGATTTATCATCAGCGTCTGGCGTGCGTACACGTACATTGATACAAGCAAAATTTATAAAGGGCTCGATGTTGCACTTCTCTCTAATTTACGATTAGACTTGACCAAGGGGCTCACAAGTAGCCGCAGGTGGAACTTGCTTAAAGAATTGCGTCGGGTGGCCAGTACACTTAAGTCGTCAAAAAAAGACATTTCAGTCTGCTAGCTTAGAACCGCACGGCCAAAAGGTAACCATTTTGCACTCAACTTGGGGTCACTCGGCTTGCGTTGACTTGGCCGGGTGGCCAAACGGAAAAAAATACTTGCGTTAATTTGCGTGCAAATTTGATTTCGACCAACAGTCGCAAGTAGACCCAAGTTTCAAGCCTGCGCCTACTTGCGAGTCCGTGTGGCCAGGGCTTTAGTCCTTCTGTTCGAGAGCTGTAAAACATGAACTAGGTGAAACTAATGAAATAAAATGTTCCCGGCTGTGTTTGTTGCAGAACTGTACGTTCGTAACAAACGCAACGTGGAAACTGGAAGCAAGAAATCAAACGGAAGCGAAACCATTGATCTGCAAGTCATCAGAAGAGAATTGCGACTCGCTATGAGTAACCAGGCCTGTATGGTTCAGTGCTCCAACAGCATCAGGGGAAGACGAGGCAGGCCTGGTCCCAGAGGCTCTCCAGGTAAACACGGACCACCCGGACCTCCGGGACCACAGGGAACTGAAGGAAATCAAGGACCCCAGGGAATCCAGGGACTTCCTGGCCCTCGAGGCCCCCAGGGATCCAGAGGCGCTCCTGGCAAATCTATCTCAGCCCCTTCAATTGTGGCGCCTCCGAAGTCCATGGTGGTAAACGAATCCGGTACGGCCTCGTTTCAGTGTGAAGCTAAAGGAAACCCAGAGCCTAAAGTCACGTGGCTGAAACAGAATTCCAGTCTTACCACGGATAAAACATTTGTGTCGTCACGTGCTGGACTGATGATAACAGGTGTGACGTCACAAGATGAAGGGATGTACACTTGTGTAGCAAGAAGTATTCTTGGAGAAATTACGTCATCGGCCACTTTAAGCGTTCAAGGTGAAAAACATTTCCCCTGTTATATACAGAATTTACATGCAAAGTTTAGAAATTCGCCGAAGAGGTGTGGGGTGGTTACTACTTCTACGGGACAGGCTCTGTCTAAACTGGAGGTAGATATAAGGGAAGAGATTTTACCAGCTCAACAGTTTAGAAAAGGGAAGGGACAACTATCATTTTGGTATTTAAAAGTCCCTTTCGATTTGCATCGAACAAACGTAAGTAGCTTCAATTGCAAAGTTATCAAGGGGATTTAAAGGCGCTACGCAATGTAACGTTTCAGGAAAGGAATGAACTATGCCTACCGCAAGTATGAGAAAGTGGTACACCTTATGTTATCTGTCAGAAACGGTATGCTAAACAACAGCACTTTTCTGTGATGACTGGTGTGATTGTATGTCTTTTGAATAAAACGCTACAGACTACTAACCTAAGGCTCATAGGTTATAGATTTTTTTTTTTAATTTAACCAGAGAATGTTTTGATTTTAACGCATGATCATACTATTATTTCATTTTACTGCTTTGTAGCAGAATGTCGCCTGTCACTCTCCGCTTAAAATCTGCTAATTCTTTTGATTCACTCTCTTTCTAGTCGGTGCCTTGATCTCTCGCAAGCCTTCGTCCGTCATCGTTGAAGAAGGACAGAACGTGAGCCTGGTCTGCCAAGCTACTGGTCAGCCGACTCCAACGGTCACGTGGCGTAAAGCGTTTAGTCAGTTGCCAAAACAGAAGACTGCAGTTGTTGATGGGAATCTGACCATACTAAACATAACCAAAGCAGATGGTGGGGCCTATGCATGTGCAGTAAAGAATCTCCTTGGAGAGGACTCTGCTGTCGCACAAATAATGGTTCTTGGCAAACTCCAATTTACTTTAGTTCCTCCAATAAAAGTTGTTGCATCAGATCTCAGTAAGGTGATACTGAATTGTAAGGCAAAGGGCTCATTAGAAATTGTTTGGAGACGAGCGGGCCAAAGTCTTCCTCACAATCATGTTCTTTATCCAAACGGAACTTTGCTTCTTCGAAGCGTTTCCTCGAGTGATGCTGGGGCTTACACCTGCGTAGCAAAAAATTCTCATCGTTCTATCGAGGTTACATCTGTTCTTGAAGTGTTCACGCCCACGTCCTGCAGCAGAATAAAATCTGGCCTGAGTAGAAGTTCTTCTGGTAATTATATGATTGACCCTGATGGCAAAGGAGGCGTGACTCCCTTCAGTGTGTACTGTGACATGAGTGACAAGGGTGGAGTTGGCGTGACGGTCATCAGTCACGACAGTGAGATTAGAACCCATGTTGGTCCTAATGGATGCACTGGTCCAGGATGTTACAGTAAAGATGTGCGATACACTGGAGTTAGCACCGCTCAGCTAGCAGCACTCACTCGAGTCTCACTGAACTGTGAACAGTTTATCAAGTTTGAGTGCAGTCCTAACGTATCATTTCTTGAGTACAGTTATGCTTGGTGGGTGTCACGTGATGGAACACGGATGAACTACTGGGGAGGAGCTATGAGCCGTGACAAGATGTGCGCATGCGGAGTGACAAACTCATGTGCTCGTGCGGGTAGGAAATGTAATTGTCCTGGTAGTGGCTGGACTGAGGACAGCGGTCTCTTGACAGACAAGTCTGCTCTGCCTGTGACACAAATCAGACTGGGAGACTTGAATAGTTCAAGCGAAGAAGGATATCATACATTAGGAAAACTCAAGTGTTACGGTCAGACGTGAAGAAAATGACTTGACTTCACAGCTGCTTTACAAAGCTAATACAATTTTGCAAGTATGATTAGAAAAAACTCATTGGCATTAAACTGCCTTAAATTGCCTTAAGGTCATGTGCTCATCACCAATTATTAAATATTTTAGTGACTGAAAAAAAAATAATAGAGGTAATCTCAGTAGTAACAACTGATGACCCAGCAGTAAAAAATGTGAATAGACAATTACCTGACAATTACCTGACATAATAACAATTTGAGCGGCATGTACCTGAGAATTGATCGGAGGTAAATAATAAACTGCAGTTAAAAATACTTTCGGACAAATAGTCCTGTAACAGCTAAACACCTCTTTATTTCCTCTCTAAAACGGCTACAGCGCCTCTACAAAACGACTACGGATAATGGCCGACCTAATCCTTACAACAACAACAACAACACGTGGTTTCAACTGCGCAGAGATGATTAGAGGTCTCTTAGCAACGTTACACACCCCCTTGCCTAGAGGAGGGAGAGAAGTCCTTCCTTAAGAAAAAGTCTCCCATCCAGGCAGGGGAGTGGCGGCTCCTCGATCGCTGAGCGTCGTACTCGCGTGTCAGGTTCGTCACTGATAACTGCAGTATTCTCCTGCAGCGCTGGGTTCGTGGTAAGCATAACTTCATTACAGCATGCTCTCCAAAATTTAAATCTGTAGGCGGGTTTCTGTCCTCCTCGATATCGTGCGATGACGGTTGAAGTTGAATGGGCCTCGTGCGGTACGGTTAAAGTGCACAATCAATCTCATCTTACACCTTGCCCGCACGGCAGCAACTTCCTCACACTGTATTCTGTAGGTGACATCTGATATGACCTTAACGACCCCTTCAAGGTTCGGACCAGGAATGATGGGACGTTCGGTGCACCCACCGGGGAACGGCCTTCTCCTTCAACTATACCATACGTTACGGAGTGAAACTAAAGAAGTTGAGACGAAACTCCTGGTGAATGTCTATCGCTTGTACCTCGCCGGAAACCCTCCAGATACTAGACATAATTTTCTGTTGGCCGAGAATTCCCATAACCCGGGGTAAAACTGGTGTTTAATTAAATGGCGCACATTAGGACATTCCACATGATCAAATGTAAAATAAAAATCAATCAACCTCAATCGTACGCTTTCAGCTTCCACTGTGCCAGGAGTAATTCCTTAGAGGTAGAGGTAAATAATTTTTCACAACGTTATCTGCGACTTGATATTTTAATTGAAACACTGAACAAGCTTTTTCCATGTATTCCTTCTGATGCACAAGGGATACAAAGAATGGTATTGCTCTTATGTCCTCTCGCCCGCAAACTCTCGAGGCAACTTGTTCAATCAAATTCCTCACCCCTATATCAACCACGGATGGGCCCCACGACTATCAAATTTTCGTCCTCAGGGGGGGGTGGGGGGCACACCGACGAGTCGAATGCTTGGGGTGTGCCTGGGGATGTCTCTATTTGATCGATGCATAAGACCATATATTCAAAATGATCCGTGCCTTTAGTTAAAAGGTAAGGAAAGTACGCATACGAGCCAAGTGGCCCATCAGCCCGGAAATTATTCCGAGCTAGGAGTATTTCTACTCCTCTCTGGAGGGGGATGCTAGTCCATCGCAGGGTTACCCCCAGCATTAAGTTCGCCTGTACCCATTGATACACCTGGGTGGAGAGAGACACCGTGAGAGTGAAGTGTCTTGCCCCAGAACACAACGCAATGTCTCCGGCCAGGGCTCAAACCCGGACCGCTCGATCCGGAGACGAGCGCGTGTGCCATCAGGAGTCCTCTTGAATTGATCTTCACAACCACCAGTGACGTGAATAAACTTCAAATTGACATTTGAAATGAACTGGAACTTGTATCAAGTCAAGCTCGTTCCCAGGGCATCTCTCCTTTGCCTACCTTATCGTTGGGAGAAAGACCCTTGGTTGCGGCTGCGACCCAGAATCTGGACAGTAAAAAACATCTGTTGGGCGGGAGGGGTGGCAGAGTGTTTTGATTGTTGCAGTGACAAAGTTTGCGGGTTTCAAATCCTCGAGCAGTAGCTATAAACTACCCACTTTATCGGGGTTCGATGTCGAATTTTGCGGCCGATGACGAATGCTACATGTATCTAAGTACGTACGTTACTTTGCATATTAGCAGTTAGGGCCTATTCAGAATAATTCACATTAATATTGTTGCAAGCTAAATAAATCGAAATGTCTAAATGACCGGCAGTTCTGAGAAATTCCAAAGCGATCCTGCAGTTTACGGTTAGCGCTCAGCAATGATACTAAGATCGATTGAAGTTTTACCGATCCTTTAAAAATTCACATATTGTTGCTATTGTAAGTAATATCCAATTTTAGTATCAACCAACTAGTGGACTAATGCAAATCCTGCATTTTAATTGGCTACGCTACTCGAGGACTATTAGCAATAGTCCTCGAGCGCCATCGAGCGTGACGCTTTCTTTCGTTTTAGTCCCAAATAAATATTTCTTCAACCTACATTTGCTAAGTTTCTTATTGCCATTTCTGTCCGACTAGTTGGGCGATAACAATTAGACCCTTCGCCCTCAAGGGCTTCGCCTCATGGGCTATTGACCCGTAGCCCTTTCGGGTTACGGGTCTAATTGTTAAATATACACGTTGGTTTTGAATTATGCAACGAAACGATTTAATTTTTGAAATCGAGTCCTTTGTTAATGGATCACTGTTTAGCAGGATGTAACTGATTTAAAAACATTTTTGATATTAGTAAAGATCATGTTTCTGTTTTCCTTTATTGAAAAGTTCATTTAATGCCAGACACTTTTCAGTCCAACCTTAGCTTTCGTATTAAAAATCTAGCTTTTGCCGAGATAGAACAAGATAATATGTTTACAGTCTTGGTCCTGACTCCTCATTACACCCGCTTTCATTGTTACGTGCATAGGCGACATCTTTCGACCATCTTTCGACATGCCATCTCTCGATATGCTATGTAAACGGTTGAGAGGCCGTTTAATTGTAAAACTGGAAAATTTTCCGGTTATTAGCAGAAGAAATGACAAATAAATGATAATTACTTACCTCAAATGGCTATAGTCCTCAAATGGCTATAGTCTATATTTTATACCCACCTCGCAATGTTTAGCCCGCGTTTGATAACTCAGTTAGGCTCGATTTCCGGTCGCTGTTCGGGAAACGAGCCCGCGCTCCTCCCCGAACTTGTTCTCTTTTCGGGGAGGAACGTAGACCGGACACGAGAGAGCGGCGGAAATCGAGCCTATACCTCAGTCCGCAGTCCGCAGTCCGCAGTCCGCAGTCCGCAGTCCGCAGTCCGCAGTCCGCAGTCCGCAGTCCGCAGTCCGCAGTCCGCAGTCCGCAGTCCGCAGTCCGCAGTCCGCAGTCCGCAGTCCGCAGTCCGCAGTCCGCAGTCCGCAGTCCGCAGTCCGCAGTCCGCAGTCCGCAGTCCGCAGTCCGCAGTCCGCAGTCCGCAGTCCACAGTCCACAGTCCACAGTCCACAGTCCACAGTCATTATTTTATATTGATCGGTTTTGAATTATATAAATATATTTTGTTTGTCCTGTTTGAAGGTTAGCATAGTACTGGAAAATTTCAAAGGTCTAGTTGTCCGTGTTTGGTTTATTACAGCGATGACCAGCGATCGCCTTTTTTTCGCTTCAGTTGAGATCGACAAAATTATTCTTTGAATCTGCCCCGATGGAAAAGTTTGTGTCACAGGTGGTCACGTGACCAGCCGCAACTAGGGTCTTGGTAGCGAGATGATTTTTTTTTTTTTTTTTTATCAACTGAGTTGATAACGTGAATTGGCCACCCTAAAGAGATTCGAAAGCTGATGTTTCGAGGGTTTCGATTGAAAGCTGACGTTTCGAGCGTTAGCCATTCGTTTTAGCGTCAGCTTTGGAATCGAAACACTAGAAACGTCAGCTTTCGAATCTCTTTACGGTGGCCAATTCACATTATCAACTCAGTTGATAAAACCAAATTATCTTGTAATACTCCCCAAAGACGCAGCACCACAGTTTCTTTAGAAACTTACCCCCTTTGTTCTTTGAAACGAGGTTCGTATCAAGTATAGGAAAGGTGTCATTGAGGTCACCTATTGTTATTAATACGCCAACCAAGAATTATTGGCTGGTAAAACAAAGAATTCTTTTGTTTAACGTTTTGCACATTTAAATGACAAAAACAATGTTTGTAAACAAACGTCTTCCCTATTTGGTTGCTCGGGTAGACTGCCAGGAGTGGTCAGCAGTCTCACTTTTGCTCGAAACTTCGTGTTGAAGGACGCGCTAGTAACTAGAACGCAAAGCGAACCCACCGCCTCTTTCAAAGAAAAGCTTTGATTCCCTTTTCCATTCATCCTTCGTCCTCTACACTCTCGGTGTGCCAAAGGTTATATAAATATATTTTATTCTTTGCTACTTTTTCAAGCCTTATTACCTTATTAACGTCACACTCTGTAAATGAAATGTAAACAGTACGTCATGTTTTCTAAACGTAACCATGGGAACCCTATCACGCAGGCGCGCGTGTTTCTCCTTTGCTAGCTTTTATAGCTTTTATAGCTTAACGTTTTATAGCTTAACGTGAATTTCTGCGATGCTGTATTATCGCTAAGTATCGATTCTTCATGGGCTGCGGTTCATCTTCGCCTGGAGCAGTTGTAAGTTGTTTTACCGCTTGATCCGACCAAAAATTCTTGAATTTACAGTGGCTTCGAGAACGTTTTCGCTCATATTAGTGCTATAAGAGTTGAGGTTGTGATTAAAGTCATCCCTAAATCGCGCAAACATTTTTTGCATATGGCATGAAAAGTTCATGCAATCACATTTTGAACCAGTTTGTAATCGTGCTGTTTTTTGCCACTTGCCACTGATTCTTACAGTACATATTTTGTACATTCCTTTTTTACAGCTTCAGAATATAGTCTTAGCTTTAGCTTGCTTTAGCTTGTTATATTATTTAGCTTTTATCCCGTAGTTTACTTAATCGTTTATTTCAGTGGTCGTAGTGCTTTTGATAGCTATATCTTCATCTTTACATTTGTAGTATCTTAATAAGACGTTTTTTCTCCCGTAAATTCTTCAGTTCCTTGGTGCTACGACTGAAGCATGATTGATCGACTGAGTTATTGATTTATTCATTGTTGACCGCTGATGAATGGCTTTCGTACATGTATCTTGACACTGAACTCTCCTTCTTGCTTAGACCCCCAGCAACGGGACAAATGTCATGACCATAAATACTTATAGGTCAACAGTAAATCTGAATGATATTAAATTACAGATTTTCTATTTAACAAATTTGACGTCAGTTTTTCATGCGTCTGTCCAGTTATTGATTATGAAATTCGTCAAAACATTGTCAAAGTAGCTGTGGATCCACAAGGCGATAGCTGAGTGGATCTGCAGACTACTTTGACAATGTTATGATAAAATTCATTGTCAATAACAGGACAGACGCATGAAAAACTAACATCAATTTGTTTTTTATGTTAACAAATTGTCTGCTCTCGCTCATTGGCGCATGGCATAAATGATAAATTCATGTGTCTGTCTGCTTATTGACATTGAAAATTAGCTAATAAGGTTATTTGATCTTGATTTCTGTGCGTGATAGTAAACTTGGACTTTGTCCTCTTCAACTATCAGACAATAGAAAGCTTGAGCTCAAAATGTAATTGTTTACTATAATAAAATTCTTGGATCTCATTGGTCAGGGATATCATTACAGTGCAACATCTCCAACCAAGGCCACCCAACTAAGAGTTCCACAAATTTATCAAATAAAAATCGCAGAGGTTAACAAACTTTTTCCAACAAATTAACTTTGTAATCAAGCTGTATATCACAAAGGCAACAGATTTGTGGTCATGTTGGATAATTTGTTAGAAAACTATTGTTAACCTCCACGATTTTCATTCGTTAAATTTGTAGAAAATTTTGTTGGGTGGCCTTGGTTAGAGTAGTCGCACTGTAAGGGGACACAATACAGTATATTAAAAGTATTAAAAGCAATTTCTTGAAGAATAGTCCACACTGCAGCAGCATTTTTGAAAAATTTCCCCGATTTTCTAGCCTGCAAACTTGAATTTTTGAAAAACTGACATCCTGGCATTTTTTCAAAAATCCATTTTGCAATCTGTTTCCATCCTCGCCATTGTTATAGCCTTCCTCACTTCCTTATGGGTTTTAATCATTTTTTGAGTACTGCTCTACAAAATAAAACCATTATTGTTCAGCTCCCAATGATTGATATATATGTTTTTGAGATTTTCAAAATCATGCTTAAAAGATGACAGTGTCCCTTTAAGAGCCAGTTGCTGGCTAATTTCACTGTCTGAAAGAGAACTTAAAGATGATTTTCAGTACATATTGTGCACTCGAAAGGTCTTTACCTCATGTGGTTCCCTGATTCCCTTTACTAGGGCTAATGCCCAGTGGGTTATTCATGGGTTCAATTAGCACTTAAATTTACACTTCAGAGTTAATTCTCTGTTTAGCCAGGAGTGCTGAGACTGTACAGTATGGACTGGAAATCATCTTTAAATCAAGCTGAAATTTCACACTTTGAGGTGCCAAGGCCAGAGAAGCCAGCTGGGCTTGTCAATGAGCCAACTGGGTGATTCCTAATAGTTATATCATTCTCTGACTGGGATGTCTGCATGGCCTGTTAGAGCAATATCCGCTGTACAGTTAACATTTCATAATGAGAATCCTTTTTGCTTGTTTCAGGTAACAACTCAACAAGGATCAGTCGTAACATCTCAGTATTCAGGAACACAACCTGTTGGTGAGTGTTGTTGATTTTTGCTGTGTCACACTCAAAGTTTAAAAGAGGAATGGTTAACTGGAGACACCCTTTTTGTAACCTAAACTACTGTGAGGTTCTGTCTTGGGCTTTGGAGGCATGCTGGCCTCAAAGTTAGTGTGCTCATGTCTTGATCGAACGGTCCCGCAAAGCACTCAACTCTCACAGTGCCTCTCTCCACCCAGGTGTACAAATGGTTACTGGAGAATTTATTGCTCGGGGGTAACCCTGCAATGGACTAGCAACCCATCCAGGAGAAGACAGAAATACTCCTAGCCACTTCATGCCAGAGAAACCAAGATAAACTTTACCTTACCTTTTCCTTTGTCTCGAGCTAATTAGTTAGTGTTAGAACCGATGAATCCACTCTGGTTATGGATTCATCGGTTCCTTTGATGCACCATGATCCAGAGAGTTCTTGGATCACTGATCCTGATCCAGATAACCCCAAAGGAACTCACCGTTAGTGAATCATAAACATGACTCTGTGAGACAGTAAGACTAAATATCTTTTAGAGTGCAAGCCTTTGAAAAAAGAAATCAGGGCCATGATGAAACACTCAACAGAAATTTTACTAACATTCTGTGAGATGCATATTTTTGGAAGAGCAAAATGTTTGCCCCTTGACTCTTATTTGTAACTTTTTATCCTATTATGTTTCAGTTCAATATCCTACAGCTTATCCACAGCAAGCCAGATATCCCCAGCAACGTGGACCACCGCCACAAGGATACTACAATCAGCGTCACCCTGGTCAGCCTGTGGCATATGGACAACCTGGCTTGTATCAGCAACCTCAAACAGTAGTTGTTCAAGACAGGGACAGAGGTGGAGACCTTTTAGTTGGAATGGCAGCTGGTGCGGTACTCTCAAATGCCCTGCATGGTCCTCACTACTATGGTCACGGAGCGCACATCCATGTACATGATCATGATCACTTTCACAGTGGCGGAGATCACTTTCACGAGCACCACCACCATGGAGGTCCGGAATATCATGAGCATTATGGTGATGCTGGTGGGTTTGATGGTGGCGGCGGTGGGTTTGACGGCGGCGGTGGTGGGTTTGATGGTGGCGGTGGTGGGTTTGATGATGGTGGGGGGTTTGACGGAGGAGGCTTTGATGATGGTGGAGGTTTTGATTAAGATTTGCGCGAGACACAATAGTCAAAGAGGAATTTAAAGATTAAGACTGACGAAGTTGCAATTGACACAAGTTACCCAGCATGCAACCAAATCTGACTGGATACTACCAAGAGCAGATGAAGGATAAGAGAGTTCATCCCCTACAGGGGCCTCATTCCCATCGTAATCCCTCTTAAGTTATTATCAGCTCACTCCCAGTTTTTGAAATCCCAAGGTGGTCTGAAAATAGGAAGTTCTGTGATGGGGATTTTGTTTGTGTTGACAGTCTGTCAAGTTGCTTTGCTCATATCTCATATTTTCATTCTGCACAAAACAAAACATCTATCCCATATTTTCATTCTGCACAAAACAAAACATCTATCCCTCACACATGGTAACATTATCTGTGGAAGAACAGGCTACCACATCAAACATAAAACATGAGACGGATTACCTTAGGAGTAAGGTTTATATGGTTGATTAACTCTTTTAACCTTCATCTTTTTTTGATACAGAACTGTAAATATTATTTACTGTAAACTAGACTAAGGGTGACTACATGTATTATAATCCATTTAATTTATTTGAGATATTTATACCAGCTAGTCACATTCAAATTCAATTGACCAATATAAAACTGTTTTATTATCATTATTCCATGTGACAAATGAAAGCTTGGGCTTAACTTTGTATCCCTGTGAACAAGTTATCTGAATCTTAGTGCATTTAAAACACATAAAATCAGGAAATGGGCAAGGTCTCCTGGATTGCACTTGACTTACTCTGTTTACTGATTTTTTTTTCATCAGATGCCCCACTAGGAAGCCTGTTCACAGGTCATTTTAACCTAACTCATATACGTCACAATATATGAATATCATATATCAAGACTTCAGAGACATGTAATTAAAATTCTGCAATAATATTGCTTTTCAGAAATTCATCTACACAATCTGAATATCATACATAGGAAAAAAGGCTCCAGAGACATGTAATTGAGGATCTGCAATAATATTGCTTTTCAGAAATTCATCTACACAATCTGAATATCATACATAGGAAAAAAGGCTTCAGAGACATGTAATTGAGGATCTGCAATAATATTGCTTTTCAGAAATTCATCTACACAATGTACAAAAAAATAATTATTGTAAATAGGGCACCCTCCCCTCCCCTTCCAAAAAATCCATGGAAAATATGATTTTAGAATAGTGTGTTTTTCCCCATCTGTAATCAGTCATATTTACTTGGCATGTTAGCAGCATCTTTCAGTGTATCACTGTAAGCAGTTCGTTTTCATAAACATTTACTGTCAACACTCGCTAAGGTTTTTTTACTTGTTTATTTTTGCCCGGCAAACAAGAAAAAACGAACGCCTGATCACAGCTGGTTTCATCTGGACTGGCATCACTTGTTGGTTTGAATCCCTTGCTTACATTACAGTCATGTAGTTGCAGGTTATATAGTTGAATTAGTTGCAGACTGTATTACTACTGTTGGAAGTTGTTTGCAAGTTTTAACTCCAAGATTCAACCATCATACATTCTGTGCTCAGAAGTTTTTTTTTACTAGAGAACAACAAAGTCTTGGAGGACCTTAGAGAGCTGTCTTTCTTACCCAGAGTTTAAGTACAGTAAAATGGGCTGTAAAGTATAGCAGATGCCAACTCCAGATGTACGTTTTGGAGAGGTCTCCTTTAAGAGAGCGTTAACTATACTCTTTAACAGACATCCTCAGAGTCGTTTGTTATTTTATGAGAAATGTTGTGTAAAGGTCTGTTTGCCGACCATATAAGCAGCTCTATTATTTATTTATGTAAATAAAGTTGCAGTGCAGTTACTCATTTACGTACTATCCCGTAATCCCGCAACTATGGATGGGTATAACATTGGCTTTTTCAATCCCGCATATTACCATTACGTTTTACCCAATCTAGCCTGCGCAGCAGACGTTTCCTTTCCTTTTTCCGGAGCAGAGATCGAATAAGCAAGCAAGCAAAGCGCACGTGGGGGCATTTGCACGCTTTGCTACGCAGGCTAGGCTCAATCCCGCCATTCCACCCAGAATGTTAATTCGGATCCCGCCCGGCAAGAGACTAAGTGTAACGTCCATTTGATATTTGATTTTCTGTTTTTCCGTCATCCATCACGCTGTTAATTTTAGAATTATTCCACATCCCGCCTGTCAAAATGATCAAATCACTCCGGCGTAGAAGTATTTTTGTCCCGAGTCCCGCATCCCACATCCCGCTAAACCTTTTCTGGACCCTCAGCACTGTGCACCATTTGTTCAGTGCATTTGATCTACGCCAAATTAATGGCGTAGAATAAAGGAAACATTGTCAATGTAACCAGGAATAGAACAGCCGGGTAACACAGGTTAGGAAACTAAAATTCATCGACAAATGCGTTTTTCGCTACCGTCAATCAAATGTTCGGCGGCTCCTCCCAGCTAACGACTATGTTGTCTGAACTGTGCTCAACGATTTGATTTGATTACCGCGCGCTTGTGCTCAATGATTTGATTTGATTACCGCGCGCTTGGCAGTAGTCGGAAGCTGGGAGGAGCTGGCGAACATTTGATTGACGGTAGCGAAAAAGGAATAGAAAGGACGGCTGTAAGTTGACGCCAGTGAAGCCGCTACTAGGTCTGACATTTTGTATTCATTTGGTCAAGGAAATCGTATTTTCATCAGGGAAAAGTCAGAGAATTTTTGAAAAGTGATGCACGGCAAACAGGTATAAGAACTCTGAACCGGAGAATGCAGACTTCTTGTAGTACGCCACAATTCGGTTGATAGTATTTTCTGTAAAGTATAATATGAGATCAGGCGACATGATGGGCCTTGAAACCTGAAAAGCTACTTACTTACTTTTCTGGCTCTAAACAACCGTTGCTACAGGCGTTGCTACGTAACAAAATACCTGCGAACTGATCAATGTTGAGATAACTTTAATTCGTAACAATGTTAAATATTTTTATTAATTAAGTCACTTAATAATTAAAGAATACCTTTTTAATTGCCACGACTTCAGTTTGCAAGATTACGAGACAAAAAACGGGTGGAAAATCGCCCGAAAACGTCATTTTTGACGCGATGTTGTCAAAAATCTGAACGTCAGTTATCCACCACATAAAAGATTGGCAACTAAAATGTTTATTTTAACAGTGAATTAGAATACACGCTGTATTATATTTAATGAGTATGTCATTTTAAAGAACTGCAAACGCGTGCTGTTATACTTGTGTCTGAAAAATAGCTTATGTCCAATTGACGCCCTTACAACAAAACATCATGGGCTGCGTATCTTCAACAAGACTTTTATGCAGTAAGGTAACGAAACAATAAGATTTTTGTTGACTATTTTTACGAAGATGGGACGAAAGTTTCCCTTGTGGCCGCGAACGGTTTCAGGCTTTCTTGACCTTTCTTGTACTTTATACACGTTTCAGCTGTCTCGAACTTAGACAAAGCACCGCTCGAGATTGTCGAGTGCTCAGCTATTGTTTAAGCACCAATTTACGACCAAGTTCCGATTTTCTTTGTGTGCAAGGTCCGAATCTAGAAGAGTAGGGGTGCTTACGTTTTGTCAGAATGAACTGGTTGGGATGACCTTTGAATAATGGTAAGGGATTTTCCAAAGTCAGCAAACCAACCGAACAAGATGGCGCTTACCATGTTTATAATTCGATTTGTCGTGAATTGTTTTCGGCTGATGATAGATTAGAAACTGGGGGGTGTAGCGCCGACCGCTGCAGCTCAGTTGGTAGAGTACCGGACTGCCGTGCGGAAGGTCGCAGGTTCAAACCTCGACCGGACCAATACTCAGGGTCTTTAAAGGACTGAGGAGAAAGTGCTGCCTTTGTAATGACATCTGCAAATGGTTAGACTTTCAAGTCTTCTCGGATAAGGACGATAAACCGTAGGCCCCGTCTCACAGTACTGGTGTGGGACGTTAAAGAACCCACACACTGTTCGAAAAGAGTAGGGGACATTGTCCCCGGTGTGATGGCTTATCACTTATTCTGTTCTGGGGGCACCTGTATATTCCACTATTCTCTCTAATACGATTGTGAACTGCGTGGCTGCAATTTGCGCCTATAAATAAGCAGTCTGGCAAAGTCCCCCACAAAGTGTTGTAAAGCGCTTTGAGCCTCTGGATAAAGCGCTATATAAATGCCGCATATTTATTTATTTTATGGTAAGGGAATTTCCACCGTTCCGTTCCCTATAGAAGAAACGACGAATTTTTTAATTTTTTTTTTATTTAAAAAACCTCTCACTGTGTATGAAAAGATACAGTTTTCAAGACAGGTGCTAGCTAGGGTTTCCAAAGTTTTTCCAGAGTTGTACAAGTCAGCGTGCACGTAACTTCTTCAAATCGTGCCTGCGTGCAAGATTTCGCAGCGTTGTAGCAAAAAGTCGGACAAGCTAGCCCAAAGAAAACAGTGCCCATTGAATGAAGCCACTGACAGAAATTAACAAATTCCGTTTAATTTACTGCCAGCAAACTTGAACATTCACAAAATTCTATATATAAATTTTGCCATTTTTACTTTTTTAATTAACCTGTTTGTTTTTCCACAGCTGTGTTAGTACAACTCAATGTCACATTTAATTCAGTAGATGAGACTGTCAAACATCGAATTACTGAAATTAAATGTTTTTGCCACGACTCATTAAAATCCTGATTCTCACAGCAGAAGATTTATTTTAAAACATTGCCAGGTAGCTGAGACTAAGCTTTAACAGAATCATGAATTATGTCTACGTTAGATTCGTTTAACCTCAAAATAGAGTTTCTATACAATACTGGACGCTTTTGTTCTTCCTTTAGTTAGTAAATTGCTTCAGCTCCTTTAATAAATATATTTTTATTATCATTATTATTTTGAAACACTTAATTTCCGAGTTACGTACCTTGTGCCTCTGCTTCTAAGTCCTCGCGCGAAACCGTCAATTCATCATGTGAGGAAGAGTTTGATCCTAGCCTGATTTGCATAAAAATGAACACGACTTGGCAACTCGGAATTATGGCCTATTAACCCGACTTGGTTTCTTTTTGTTCTAGCGTTCTCCCAGGATTGGAACAGTGCAGATATCGGTAAATAAAACAGTTGCCGTCACGAGCTCTCGAGGTATTTTTGCTATCAATATATCAATAATATCCTTCTGTAAGATACTTGCCCGGCCTATACATTCCAATGAGTTCTGTGAGTCTAGTTCTTTGGAATGCACTCTTCCTCTGTCGTAACTTGAAAACGCCTGAAAACTACATAACCATGCAATAAAAATAGATTAAAAGTATAACTAAATATATATATCTTATTAGACGTTTTGGTGTGTAGTATCGCTATTTATTTCTACACACCAAAACGTCTAATAAGAGATTTATTATCCAACGATTTCTTTTCCCAAAATTCTGACTTGCCACGGTTTTGAACTTCACGCGGCCGGGAGGAATGAGGCGAGTACAAATATCTGTTATTTGTACTCGTTTCGCGCGATATTTGTACTCTAGGAAGCAGAGTTGGATAATAAGCGAAAGTTACTTACCTTTCCGCCCTGTCTGAATGGTGTTAACTTGCTCTTTCCTCGCCGTTCAAAAAAGACATTAAATATCTCAGGTTTTTGCTAGTGAGATGAAATAATGACCCTTTGAATTGTCGTTGAATTTGCCTGTTTGTCTTTGTAGTGTTAAGCTACTCTCGACCGATGATATGCTATATATCAATGAGAACCTTGATATTTGAATTTGGCCAAATATTTATTTTTGCAGGCGCAACAGCTTTACGAAAAGCTCAGCCACAGAACAGTAAGCCGCGCGGCTCGGAAAGAAAACAGCGGTCACGACGGTCCAACAGACGAAAACAAAATTCAACTAGAATACGCACGAAGAAACCAGGGAGCGAAGAAACAGAGGAAGAGTCGAGTGAAGAGTATGATGAAGAACAAAGCGACAACCCAGATGAAGAGGAAGATGAAATAACGTCCGGGGAAGAGGCATTAAGTGGCGAGGAAACAAAAGAAGGTCAGGACGAAAAAGACTGCAACAGAGATGGAACTGAAGAGGAAGAGGAAGAAGGCAAGAAGGACGAAGAGGATGAAGTGGAAGATCAGGTTCAAGACGAAGGCGATGAACCAGAAGGTGGAGACGAGGAAGGGAATGAAGATGAAGGAAATGAACTACAAGAGGAGCAAGATGATAATGATGATGATAACGATGATGATGATGAGAATAATGATGGTAATGAGGGGGGAGAGGAAAGGTAGGAGTGCGACGAGAAGATGGAAAAAGGAGGGGAAGGCGTTAGAGGACAAAACGGTAGATAGTGATGAAAAAAAACGTAAATAGATCTAAATAGAATAGAGGTGAAAATGACATGAGTGGATAAGGAAAAAGGAGGAGAGAGTGGAGTGAAGGAACGAGTTGCAAGACTGAAGGAGCACGGCGATAGAAAAAATAGAAAGGAGACGAAACGAAAAGTGGAAGTGTAAAAATGAGAGGAACAAAAATGAGCGAGTAAAGGAAACATTGGAAAACGAAGAAACAAAGCAAGAGAAAGAAACAAAGCAATAGTGCGAGAAGATATACGAAGAATAATTAATTAATTATTAACTGGTAGAAAAGTAGGAATGTATTAGAAAAAGACTGCATAAGAACAAGACATGGGCAGGCATACACAGGTTAAGACTTCACAAGAGAAAGTCCTCTAATTCTTCCACTTTCAGTAATGAAGAAAAATTTTAGAAGCGGACCTTGAAATACAGTCGACGTCTAATTTCATCCATCCCGAAAAATAAAAGAGTCGAGAAGAGACATTCATGCCACCAGTTTTCATTTCTGTGCCCATGTTTCTCCCCGTGTGCAGGTTTTGTCGACTTCAACTCGAATTTTTTATAGCTAAATAACACCGTTCGTTTCATACAAAATTAGCAATTCTAGTACAGAATGAAGCTAAGTGAACCTTGAGCCGTGAACCTTTTGTAAGTAAATCGCATGCATCAATGATCAACTTCCCTTCCCCCACCCTCCCCCCCCCCCCCCTTAGCCCGCCCAGTTCACACCGTCTGTTAGGCTCGATTACCAGCCGCTGTTCGGGAAAGGAGCCCGCGTTCCTCCCCCGAATTCTCCTCGGGGGAGGGGCGCAGACCAGACACGAGAGGGCGGCGGAAATCGAGCCTAACCGTCTGTAGAAGTAAACGAAGAATAAAAATGTTTTCCTTCAACCTGCTGCAACCATGTACAGTTTTTCTTTCAGACATCATTTTTAAAAAGTGTACGCCAGTACAATAATAAATTAATAGGAAGTTTTTAAGGTCATTCAAGCTGTAGCTACCGTCAAGCTAATAGGTGTGAAGAAAATCACAAGTTTAACTCGTCTGTCAAGATAACAAATGAAAACAGCAATTGCATGGCGTTATAGGATGAAAACAAGCTTAGCGCCAAAACGAGGCTACGCCTCGTGCGAGTCTAAGAAATGCCTCCCAAAAGGGAGGCAAAGAGCTTTTCACCTCCTACTTATAGTTAGTTGCATCGAAGAGATGTTGGAGGCTCCTCGTGCGGGTGGACCGGTGAGGGTGGGACTCTGCAGAGACTCTGCAGAGTCTCTGCTCTCTGCAGAGTCTCTGCAGAGACTCTGCTCCCGTTAACCCTACCCCCATGAGGGGGGTAGGGGGGAGCAGAGAACGAGGAGCATTTTGCTTGAATTATTTTTCGTTTTTTTTTCCCTTTAAATAAACATGTTGAAACACGCGTTTTAACTTGTATCCATATCAGATGAATATATCTGGCATTAAAAACTTGATTTAAACGTCAAGAATATTCGAAGTTGTCCGCCTTTAAGGCGGGGTACACGTGAATTTAAGTGAAATTTTGGTAAGTTTAAAGAGAGGTTGAAAGGGAAAAAAAGGGTTATGGAACACCACCAGACAGTTGCCCGACCGCACAATGGCACCCCAGGTTGTTGGGCAACTGTTTGGAGTGTGTCTACCAATTTTTTAATTTCAAACTCTATTTTAAAACAACAACAAATCTTCAAAATTTCCTATTTCCATCAATTTTACTAATCCTTTGAGAAAAACTATTTCTCTCCAAATATACCTAAAAATCACCAAAATATTTCCAAAACAACCCAAAACATAGATATGTGAGATGAGCAGAGGGATTCTTGATTGCTTGAAACGTAAACAAGATATTTGCATAAAAAACATAATACCCAGCCAAAATACGGCTTTCATGTGTACCCCGGCCTTAAGTTTAAACTTGCATTCGCCTTCAGATTTCTGTTTGATATTAATTACGTTACCAGTTATGCTAAGTCGTTTAATACCGTTTGGTTCTGATTCCTTTGTTCGGAATAGGGTTACATAGTGAAATCGCACCTCCCTGTAATTCGAATCAATCCTTTGCTCCTTTAGTGAAAATATTTACCCTTCCCTACCCTCCCCTTTGGTTAAGCGGTTCGTACATCAGCAACCCTGGGAATAGGCCATTTCAGAAACGTGAGAGGACTGGGAAAGAGTATGGTTGTTTTCCTTTTTTTTTGAAAAAACTAAGATATTCAAATGAAAGATCAACTAAATTTGAGAGTCTTAACCACAAATAGAGGTATTTGGAGGAGGAAAATGGCAAAATGGTAGCTCTTCAAATATCACCCAAAATAGAGAGTTTGTATGGATTGGGTAGACAGGCCACAAAATTATAAGGGTTTCTATGGAATTTTGCAACTTTTGGAAGGCTCCCATTTGGACAATTTTCCTTTGAAAACTCTTAAACTTGGTTGGGTAGCTTTTCATTCATAAACCTTATTCAATATAAGAAACTCGCCCCAGTGCTCTCATATTGGAGCGTGAACCAACATGGCGGCCAAAGAAGTAGAATTGGGTTTCGCTGAAGACATCGGCAATGATGTAGCTCGTAGACTTCAAATGACCAGCGCCTTCTTTCCGAGCAAAATCGGTGGAACACCAGCGTGGCTTAACTTACAAGATCTGCCTGATTCTAGCCGCTTGCTCTGCAAGATCTGCCAAAAACCGATGATCTTTCTGTTGCAAGTGTACTCTCCGTTGTCAGACGACAGAAGTTTTCATCGCACGATCTTCGTCTTTTGCTGCAAAGATGGAAAATGCCACTCCAAAAATCGTAGCGATTGCTTCCTTGTTCTGAGGAACCAGTTAAAACGCGATAATAAGTTCTACAGTTATCACCCCCCTCCAGAGCTAGATGAGATCAACGAACTTTCGTTAAAATCTGTGGCAGACGAATTTAAACCAAAAACTTGGGCAAGTTTGTGCGATGTGTGCGGCTGCAAAGGAGATAAGAAGTGCTCTAAATGTCACATTGCTCAGTACTGTTGCCGTGGACATCAGACAGTGGACTGGAAATCAGGGCACAAAACCGCGTGCACGAAATTGTGTGTAGAGGGCAGACAAGATCAACTGATAGAAGGTGACTGTAAACATAATACTATGAAACAAGAAGACCTTTCAGATCTTCTAACCGATTACTGTAGACACCACATCACTTGATCAACACAAACTGTATTAATGCACCATTCAGTAAAATCTATGATGACGTAATGGTCTTAATCTGGAAGCTCGCTCGGAGCATGCCCATGAATGATATGAAAAGGAAACGAGTATCATGCTATTAACAATGCTATTAATAATAAACAGCTTTCTTCCATAAAAGTCAAAATTGAAGTTATTTGTGCTATGAGTAAAGGACAAGCAAAGTAGTCATGCAAGTCACACAATCCAAGGTTTACACTATCCATGGCTAATTTTAGTACATGTGTGTGTTTGTCCTCTAGCATTGACATAAAGGCTGAAAGTTCTAGCAAGCTCTTGTTTACCTCAGCAAATATTTAATTTTTTCCTTTGAATCTCTTAACTCGCTTCGATGAAATTAATGACTGTTGCTTCTGGTGAAATAAACTTGCCAAGTTATCATGATCTTATTTGTCACTTAGCGAAAGTGAAAGCTACAACATCAGCAGATTCCATGGCTGACTTAATACCTTTTTTAGTGTATTACATATTCTCTTCAAATCCAACAGTTTGATAAAACGAAAAGAAAATATGTTTTATATACAATAAAGAAAACAATATCCGTAACATTTTCCGTGTATTAATGTTCTAACAGCTTTTGTCGAATAAAAATAACATAGTTGCGTGATTCAAAGTGGCCGACTGGAAGTTTGGGTCTGGTCTCCGACGAAACTAAAACACATGACCATGGCAAAACCATGAACCGTGCTTGGCCCATGGCCACGCGGTTACTTATCTGTAGTGGTATAAAGCTTGTCCTGCCATGTCACAGCCATAAAATATAGCAAAAATTATTCACAATGGAAAATGCCTGGGGGGGGGGGGGAGGGGTGGAGTACTCCCTTATATGGGCTATAATTATTATAGGTGCATGTATGTGCCACCCCAAAGGGTTCAGTTTTTACCTTTTTGTTGAGAAGTAGGGTATTGATTGAAGCCATTTTGGTCTCAAATAGGGTACCGTTTTGCACGGTTTAGTTATGTATTGGTTATGTTTTTGAGAAGCTACTTTTTCATCAGCTACTTTTTCATCATTATTATTGATAAGACCATCAACAAAAGCCCTTCAAAGCCCTTCAAAGTGCCTTTAACATTGGTCTGAACTAGGGTCAGCTCTTAAATAGGGTATCAAAATTGTTTGTCAGGGTACAGAAAATTGTAGATTTTGGTCTTAGATACAGTAGAGGTTTTGGGAAGCAGGCTGCACACCCACAGCCAATTTTTCTTGGAGTACCCCCTCCCAGGAGGGGGTGGGGGGCTGTAGTACATACAGTAAACGCTTTGAAGGGGTGGTTTGATTTACATGAAGACAAAATATTACCCTGTTGCTATGGCATGATCTACTTATGATCCCGCCTTCCTGTGCATGGTTACAAGTTTGTAACAGCCAATTATCAGGTTTAAGATTCTTCACAACTGTATGTACAGTGATAAATGAAATTTATGATAATTTTGACTTCCCAGGAGTTACCACATGCAAGAGCAACAGCAAAGTCCTTTTTCCAGAATATGAACTAGTAATTGAGACAGAACCAGATGACAGTGCTGCTTGTGATAAGAGTGAAAAGGAAAGATTAGATGAATACAAACAGTTTGTGAAAACGAATGAGCTTCTTGGTGACTCAGATAATGATAAAGAACTAGAATCTCTCGCTACACTTGGAAAGGAAGCTTTACTTGCAGACAAGCAGTTTAAAAAATTCAAGAAGAGAGTTGCAAGAGAACCAAAACAGGTTCGTCTTTTAGTGAACCGATGAAAAGAGAGCACGGACATAAACCTTCTACAACCTCATTAAGATTACCGTATACCATCAGACCAGCAATTTTCTTGATATTTGGATTTTTGGCTCGAAATAGTGGTTGAAGAGTAATCCCTAATTTCTGAAAAAGAAATATTTGAAAAAGACGAAATAGTGGCGGAGAAATGGCGTTTTTACGTTTTTGCTGGAAGTAGAGATTTACAACAATGTACCTCTTGATTGACAGCCCCATGATGCGTATGCATCAACCGAGACGATTTTCACGGGAATTACCTACATGTATTCGCATGTCACAAACTGACTCCAAGCATTTACCTACCTCAAGTCAGTGTCAAATGAAACAAGCTGATCAAAAGATTTTGCCAATTACAAGCAATTTATAGGTTTGAATCCAATTTCAACATGTACAAACCTTCTATATATGCCTAAAAGTAATACCGTATTTATAAAAGAAATATTTTGTAAAAATAAGTTGAATGTTCAGTTGTTTATTTTATCAGGTTTTACGCTATCACCAAAATGGTGAGCCACTGTGGGTTTCTGATGAAGGTAAACCTAATGATGGAGATATTCCAAAATGTGAATGCGGATTTGAAAGGGTGTTTGAATTTCAGGTAAGAATTAAATTAGTACATCAAATAAAAGCTTGTCCCAAAATTATGTATGTGTAGGTATGATGATACTGTAATTAAATTAGTGTGTAGTAGTGGTAGTGGTCAGCTTTGAAAGCTGATAAAACGTCAAAGCAAGCCTCCCAAGTTAGATGCAGCAAATGACACAAACGAAAGATTAAAAGTAAAAATGCTCACCAAAACAAGTGCAAGCAGTCTTAAAAAGTGACTTCTTATTTTTAAAATTAATCTAAATTGTGGCCAGGAGGACTTACAGAGGGCCTGTGACCATTTAGATACGATTACATGTATAGGTAGAAGCTAAAACTGTCCCATAAAATAGTAAACACTGTTGCGCCACTAGTCACATATAGCACATTTAAGAATTGTATAAAAAATGTTCTTTTACCCAAAATACACAATTGATGCTAACATGATGAAAGGTAAAGTCTGCATACGAGCCAAAAGGTCCATTAGACAGGAGCTTCTCCCTGTGTCTGTCGTATGAAGTGACTAAGAGTATTTCTACTCCCCCCTGGATGGGATGCTAGTCCATCGCACAGTTACCCCCAGCATTAAGTTTGCCGGTACCAATTTCTACACCTGGGCGGGGAGAAGCACTGTGAGAGTAACATGTCTTGCCCACGACACAATGTAATGTCCCCAGCCAGCGCCCAAACCGGAACTGCTGGATCCATGAGGACACTGTGCCTCACACATTATACTTTCATATTATTATTAATAATATATAAATACAGTAATATAATATAAAAATATTAAAATAGCATCTATTTGATCTCAAGCTCTCACCCAATTTATGGTGACTTTTGGTATATTTATTTCTTTAGTTATTATAAGTATATACTATGCATTAATATTTCTTTTTTTATAATAATAATAATAATATTTTATTTATTGCTTAGGTTATGCCACAGCTTCTTAACCACTTACAAGTGGACAGCATTGAGGAGAGTGTAGACTGGGGCACATTAGCTGTCTACACTTGTTCACAAAGTTGCGGAGACGGCACTTCATATCTGACAGAGTTTCTATGGAAACAAAACTTTGCCGACACAGGGATACCAACTACTGCCTTTGAAACCTGATGAGGATGTCAAATAATTCACTGTGGTATTAATATTTGGTGTGCATACTTTATATTATATTATATTTGGTGTGCTTAATTTATGAACTACGTCACTGTTATTTGCCTGCGAACACAGACGTAATTCCGGCTGTCATGTGACAAGCATGTGTGTGACAAGCATCTGCGTTCAAAGGCTACATGTATTGAAAATTCAACAGAGAATGAAGAGCTGTACAGTCAAGAGGGAATGTCTCACTCAGATCATAACTCAGAACAATACAAGACTAGCAGTGTCATTTACTGCCAAAAATTGGCTTCCATGATTTTCACTCAGCCAACAGAAACTAGTGAAAATGCTTGCAGCACAGTGAAGAGAAAATAGAAATATGGAATCAGCCTTTACTACACTGTGACCATTAAAATGAGAAAGTCTAAGGTCAAATGCAGAATTTACATTGCATGGTTACCATAATAATAAAATAATGAATATTGTTACCATGGTAATATTTTAACAAGTTCAATTATTTTTGCTAGCAGTTTATAAGCTACTAATAGGTAGTGCAGTTCATAACTGAATAAAAATCATTTTGGTTATAAATGGTCACTCCTATAACCTCTGTTGGCTGGTAACTATAATCAGCTGGCAGGAAAAAGCAATTGTTTTCCTGAAAAGAACAACCAATAACTGTATCAGCAATATGAACCTGCTCAGAATTAATTTGCTGAGGGGCAAAAGACATAGAATGCTTGTCTTATAATCTGGAGGAACCCCAGGTGCAAAGAATAGGGACCCTGCAACTTCATGTCGCTGGATGGCGCAAGTATAGCAATTAAATGAGTGCTTAATTAATTATAGTCATGCATCAAAATATGTGATTGTGAAAATACTGGTGTACTTACTGGGTCTAATCTGCACAACTCTTTCAAAGTATTCAGGTGGGAGAAAACCTTGCTCGTTTCCAGGGCAGAGAATCACGTTATTGGACGATCTGTAAAACTTGAAGCCATCTGATAAGAAAGAAAAGCTACAGAGTTGACAGATATTCTAATAGTAGCTGTCTCATTGTTACATGTACTACATACTATATGATTACCTCCACCCCCTCTAGACCAATAAATGTTTACAAAAGAAAAACTTTACTAAAGTGATGCTGTTTTCTAGCCACTTTACTAGAAAACAACTGCAGAACATTCTGAAAACTAATTGTTGGCATGGTAACATGTCAGGCAGCCCAAACACAAAAAGAGGTTGATTTCGTTTGAAAAAATAATACTGTTCTGTACAGTGTTTGCAATAATATTAATCACAATGAAAACTTTATTTGAAACAGCTCATTATGTTAAGTAACTTACCACCAAGGGCCTTTTTGAGATTAATAAACACCACGACTTCACAGCTTGATCGCATTCCTGGGGTTAAGAAAAAAAAATGCAGACCTGCAACTCAAAGCTCAGGGTGACCTATGATGGACTACCAAAGTGATTCATATCAAGGAGATGGTATCTACAGTTGTGTAGTATATATCACAAGTCACTTTGTTCTTTTGAAACTGAGGATGCAGCATATGAAGAATGCCAGGTCCTATCCTTGGGCAGGGCTACTCCCATATGTAAGCTGTATGGATATGTGCAGGTGTGAAGGGTATGGTTTCAGGCAGTTTAGTCTGGAATAGGTACAGAAATCAGACAGTTTGGGTCTAGAATGGGGTACAATGTACTGAAAAAGTGGCCAGTGTATATTAAATAATTTAGTGTAGAACAGGGTTATATAGTAGGAATTGAAACTCAGAAGTGGCTTTGTAAAATAAAATGATTTGTTTTATACTTAGTGTATGTTGGACTGCGGTAGTGATAAATTTCCTGAACAGAAAATAGCTAGTCTGGGATAGGGTAGGGGTTTTTGGTGCCTAGTCTTAATTTAGAATAGGGTTGCAGAATCAAGCTGATCACGGTCTAGAATAGGGTAAGGGTTTCAATGTCCCATCAGCACCCCCTAACCCTACAGAATATCCCGGGGGTTCTACAGCCTACGACTAGTGGATTTTGCCGTTATGATAGTAATTTCTGTCCTTCAGTTGTCCAAAGGGCAAGAAAAACTTCTCGAGAAAATTGTTTGAGGAAATTCCAATTTCAGAAGTGCTGTGAGAGAGGAAATTATTTTTAGGGTACTTGAGAATGATTTTTCGGGCTAGTACATAGTAGATGCAGTGAATCGGTTTCCTAAAAAAAATAAAATCGTTCTGAACTGACCACTGATGACACCTTCTTCTCCAGGCTCTCCGGGTGCAAAATGGATATGATTTCTGCTCATTCTTGACAGGCCCTGGGCAAAAAAAGCCAAATCAAACAATGTTGATACTAATGGTATTCACAGTTGCAGGCATAACAGTACATCAGTGTTGATACTCAACTAATTAGTCTGAGCTTTCAAGTGTAATTAAAAATAATCTATAAATAAATAGGCGAGGCAGTGCCTACCTGAGCTTTTATTGGTTCCCAACAGTCACGATATGTGCCATGCACGACTGTGGGTGCTTCAGAATGGTCTGTAATGGGTTCCAACTCAAGATCGTCTACCTACATGTACATGTGAAGGTGTATATATATTTATTGGCTATAGCAAAAATAATTTTATTTAAATACTAATATGAATCAGCCAGGCTTGGCTGCTATATGTGGAACCAGATAAATTATTAACCCGCCCGAGTAAACAGCTCTCGGTTCAATTTTCATTTGGGTTGAATTTCAACTGAGGGATTTATTAAGCTTGTTGTTTCAGAGATAATCAATAAAACAAATCTTATTGTACACACCTTACATAACATGTATGTGATTGTGTACCTGCATGTCCAACCGCATTGTACATACCAAATTATGACTATTGACAAACTTCACAGAAGTCGTACAGCCACTACTGTCATGGCAAAATGGGCCAATCAGTTTCAATGGGCCGGACTTGTAGAACACCATTAACTGAAAAACACTCTTCAATTGGCTCTCTCTGAAGATGATTTTCACCCAGGTTGTCAAAACAAAAGTCACTGTTTGATAAGTTTAGAACCACCCTCGCCCAGGTGATCACGCTAGATGAACTATTATCTGCATACCTTAGTTACAGATCAACTCAAACAAAAGTAAGCCCTTATTTTTGGCAGGTGTTATAGTTACCTATCTAGTTAAATTAATAGTATCTGTTATCAAATCTTAAACACTCACATTTGGTACCACAAAAATAAATGACTTGTATAACATTAATATACTGACCTCCAATGTGTGACCTTGATTTGCTCTGACTTGAAGCCTGTCTGTTACTGGATCATTTCTCAGAGCAAAACGTTTCTTATCATTATCAGCAACAACTTTTTTGATGTCATCCTCTGAATATCTTTGAAACTGTCGCAGTTTTAAAAGATCATCCACAAAAATGAAACCTATGTAAAAAAAACTACATGTAAGCATCCTTATTTGATATATAGACGTGGTACTCACTGAAATATGAAATCGCAAATTATAGTTGTAAATTAGCTATTTTCTTTCTTAAACTACCTTGCGTCATTTGTAGTCCTTCTTTAGCTGCACCGTGCCGTAGAATGTAAGAAAGAGCTTTGGATAGCTGAATATTGTGGTTGCTCTGCAAGACGTTGAAATTAAACATTCAGTTGTATAGTTCCAGAAAATATCTATACCTCCCCCACAGTTGAGATTTTTTCTAAGACCTCCCACCCCTCTGGAGATTGCAATCAAGCTTCATGCATTTCTTTAAATCTTTTGGTCTTACAGATCCCCAACTCCCTGAAAATTACAATACCTTCTGTGGGAGAGTATTAATATTTTCTGGAATTGCACATTATAATTATTATAATTTTTACTGTTAGCTTATACCATCATGGAGTCTTTTTCCACTGACCTCAGTTTGATTTGGAGCAAAACTGAATATCATGTCAGCAAAGACAACTTTCTTTGGCCCTTATATTTTGTATCCCTGGATATGTTGAGATAAGAACTAATTCCTCGTGGTGAAAAGGACTAATTTCTCTGGGAACATGTTGTACACACAGCATGGTGTAGTGCGGTTTACAAACATCTTCGCTTATTGGCCACCTGGTTGTGTCATGGGCGTGGCCTGCACCCTACCCAGCCCCCAATAACTTGCTCATGGCACAGGTGGTGACCTCTGGGGGCGAGTACTCTGTAAATCTTTGGGTGGAGGTGTGCAACGGAACATGGAAAGCCTTACTCAATACTGGACCATTATCGACCTGATTTTGCAACCCTATTCTAGACATTCTAGAATAGGACCTGAAAAGTCTAAAACCCCTAACCTACCCCTCCCGGGAGGTGACCAAAGGAAATTCGCCAACCATGTCCACGAAAATTTTGCAGTCGCTCGCTTATTAATAAACCTAGATTGGTTCGCTGAACTTGTGAGCTAAATGAGCTAAAACATATTCTTTTAAGTTTAAAAGGACTCGAGGTCTCAATTTAGTTCAAAGGCCGGTTCGGGAACTTGAACACGAGCTTGAGCTTACCTTTCGAGAGTTTCTCGCGCTAGCAGCACCTTGCTGACTTCTTTTATCGCTCATTTTACTTGCACGTCTTTTAGATACCGAAAATGGAAAGAACCTAGCTAGTAATGCTTGTGATGAAATGAGGATTGCACCATCACCTGTCACAGCTTCTACTTGGTACCAGACTCCCACTTCTCAGTACATTGGTCACGCAACACTATAACTCTTCGCATGGTCCTTCGCATGTAAGTTGTCCTACGCAGACGCTCTTTGGGCTCGTCACGCAATATCCCCCCCCCCCCCCCCCCCGACGAGGCTACTCTACGCTGGACAAAAATAAATCGGCCAAATGTAACTGGCATCAACAAGATTCTACATGCGAGGTTTTTATGTATAATTTTGCCAGTGGAGTAAATTTTTGCGGACAAAATTTTTTCCGGAACGTTTTTTTTTTGCGGATGGTGGAAAAACCGCACCAATTAGAACCCGCAAAAATTTCGTGCCACGGTATGCTCGTTTCCGTGAGCAACACTCGTTATAAAACCACTGTAATCTCTTCCATTTCCAAAGCACCCTCCTTTACTATAATAGGTCTAGAAAGAATGACTCTATTAACTCTATTATTATAGTTCTAAAAGGCCTAATCAAGGATTGCGGATCGGGAATATCTGTATCTCCAGTGCCGTAGCCTGTAAGGCAAACCGAGCGGAAAGTAAAAAAGCTGCTAATTAAATACCTACAGGAAGAGAATTTAACTATGGACATTGCCTCAGTCCGAACGCGACAGAGCGGCTGAAATCGTCCAAGAGCGCGCGCAAGGCGCGATGGGATGGGAGCCACTGTTGCTCGGTGGCTTCTTGACATTTTGTTATAATCGTGAAGTTTGTTGTTTGTTTTGTTTTGCTGTTGAGGTGCGACAAGATGACAGAGCTCAACATAACCGTTGACTTCAGTGACAGTCACTCTATAGACCTCTTTAGCTTGGGCAGTTTGTTTTCCCATTTCAGACCATGTGATATTCTCCAGAGAATAGTTCTTTTATTCATCTAAAAGTTATTCATTCATATGCACATGACCATTTAAAAATTTGAATGCAAGAATTCCCAAGAGTATCATCACATGGTCTGAACTGGGAAAACAAAGTGCCCAAGCTAAAGAGGTCTATTAAACAGGAACTTTGTGGAAAGGTATGTCAAATTCTCAGCAACTATTTTGACAAGATATGGGGAGGTAACGGCTATATAGTGTTGTGTCTAAACGTAGAATAATGACGCTACTTCGTCGATAAAACGGCCGACCGAACTTAAATGTTTACTCACTAAAACTAGAGTTACACAATTCCAAAAATTCAAACATGCATGCAACTTGACTATTTAAGGTTCCGTTCTGGGATATGTGTTATGCAATATATCTTACGTAACCATCACCTTATGATGTTTCCTATTGTATAAACCTAATTTATTAACACTATAACATAAAGTACAAGGCAACTAAGAGATTTATCCAGATGTTTTATTTCCTAAGTTACCACTGATGTTTCATTACAAATCCAATTTACAAGATGTTTACCTCTTTAAAAAAGAACTCAATCTCAAGTGCTATGGTATAATTAACAACTATTCACCGAAGTGGAGGTGGCTAGCGGTGGATATTTACCGAGCCGCGAAGCGGCGAGGTAAATATCCACCGCTAGCCACCGACACTGAGGTGAATAGTTGTTTTAGTATATACTAAAACAGTGAGATAATAAACACCAAAAACAAATTAATTTGGATGATTTGTTCGCTTTTCACGGATGCATACCAGCGCCATTTTCTCTCGAGTTGCTCGGAGGTAAATAGCACAGGATATCCGGAGTTTGACGAGCCAATCAGCGCGCGCCATCAACGCTATCCACTGTTTTAGTATATACTAATCCGGGATATTACATTCGCTTTTTATCTCTACGGTTAGTTATGTGGAAAGTAGCTGTCCTGTATATCGCTAATATGAGCCCAACAAATTATTCGTTTCTTGCTATAGCTAAGAACTATGTCAGTTTGCCCCCATGGTTTTCATAACGTCGTATTTTTTTTTATTCCACTATGCTCTTTAGCAAGAAATATTCTCTTACGAAACTAATAGATGTATATTCTTGAGAAAAATATTTCAAAATAAAATTCAGTGAAATCGGCTTGGGTGTTCTTTTCATCAGCAAGTCTTGGCAGTGTATTAAACGAACTTAAATAATAATTTATTGACAGCCCAAAACCTATACATGTTAATATTATTTCATATATTACGTGAAATTCAGAAAAATACTTTCGAGTGAAATCACAGAGAGCTTGCGTACCTAATTAAAAGAAATTTTGAAAAGAAGTTTTTTTAAAAGGCACACACTTAATTAAGCCTTTCAAAAACTTCTGAACTCTCTCTAAATATATTCCCCTACTGTTTAAATGCTACCAAGTGAACCTAAATTACAATACACATCCAGCGATTCTGCAAATACCGCTTGACTTCTCTTTCTAGCGACAAATCACCACAAACTTCCGAAGCGTTCCGAAGATGAGCCGAATGAGAACGATCGGCCTTCACGAGCGATATACACTGGAATCAGCTAAGAGGTTCGATGTCCACCAACAGGTCTCCTGCCTCTAAGGTCTGGTTCAGTTTGACGGAGATTTTACTGACAGTGCCGTCGATCGGTGCACTCACATTGGTTTCCATTTTCATCGCACTGAGCACGACCAGGGGGGATCCCTTCTTCACGACCTCCTTCTCCTTGACCCGGATGCCGACTACTTTTCCCGGCATGGGAGCTCCCACAGAGCCTTTGAGAGACTTGTCCGCCTTGGGATGTCGCTCGAGTGTCTAAGGAATTTAAGAACAAGAGTCAATGAGGAGGTAAGATATGAAGCACATACTCCGTGCGATAGGGTAACCAAAAGTTTCAGCATTCTCGTTTGAGCGTCGAAAACGTATTGGTTCTGCATTACTACACTACATGATTGGCTCAAAAAAAATCACGCCACCAGGCCCCAGTTGTTCGAAAGGTGGATAACACTATCCAGCGGATAAATCGCTATCCAGCGGATAAGTGTTAAGAAAACAAACCATGCTATCTACTGCAGTGGCGGATCTAGGGGAGGGGCCCGGGGGACCCGGCCTCCCCCCCCTTATTTTGGGTTAAAAAAGAAGAAATGACTGAAAGGAAAATGGCCGCCATGGCAAGTTAATCAAGACCCCCCCCCCCCCCCTTTAGCTCAAGGTCTGGATCCGCCACTGCACTGCACTATCCGGTGGATTGTGTTATCCACCTTTCGAACAACCCGGGCCAGGGCGGTATGAGGCAAACCAAGGCACTCTTCGTTTCTGTAGTTTCGTTTTTGAAGGGGAAAGTAAAAAAGCTGTTAATAACTATACGAAGAGAATTTAAACATGACATTCTGATTGCCTCAGTCAGTCTAGTCGGCCCTGGGGCCCGTTTCTCGAAAGCCCCGGAAACGCCATTTTTAGTTCATCTGTATCTGAAAACGGAGAACTCAACTGTTTACGCCTAAAACTTCTTATGTGAAGAGAACCTCTGTTTATATTAAGAATAGGTGAATAAAACAAGTCTGTAATCAAAAGGTTTGAGATTTTGCTACGGCTTTCCATGTGCGAAAACTTTTCGGGACCTTCGAGAAACGGGCCACTGGTCACTTTTAATCTAATCAGAAGTAAAACCGTGACGCGCTTGCACACGTTTTCCCGCGCTTCGCAACTACATGTATCTGCTTCGAGTTTTGATTGGTTAATTGGATTGTGTCTCCTTTGTGATTGGCTAGAGTGATTACTTTGGATTTGGTTTTACGATACTCCATTGAAAACCACTCTATACTTCTTTCCAAAGCGAATAAACTAGTTCGTAAAACTAAATACCTTGGTGACAGACTTGTCCTCCACCATCACTGTCCTCAGCTGTCCGTTCATCTCACAGAAAACCTCTCTCTGTCCATTGGGGTGCAAATTACTGATTGCCAAAACTTTAATGTTCAACACTTTACCAAGTTCGATTGCTACCTGGAACTCCTCGCCGATCTCAGGGCCAGTGAAGAAGAGCCTAGTGGGCAACCCATCGACTGGACCAAACTCGTCCCGGAACACCATGTAATCATTGAACACTTTGGGGTACAAAGCAGCGCTGAGGACGTCTTCATCTCGGATGGCATGCTCACCTGTGAAACCAAGATAAACATTAAAATTTGCCGAGCTGCTAGCTAACGATTTAAGGCGGGTTTAATCGTATCGTTCAACAACTTGTTGAGGAGATCTGGTATAAGGCTTGCAAGTAATATACCCTTCTCCAAAATGGCGGCCGAAAATTCAAATAAGTTAAAATTAAAAGCGTATACCAGCACTAGAAAGAACACCCGTTTACTTTAGTAATCCTGCAAAGTTTCAGCATTTGAGGTGTAATATCATCTGAGAAAATGTAAGTTGAAAATTGAAAAAATTACAGACGTTTGTATGACTGGGGGTATAATGCATACCCCCAGTCATACAAACGTCTGTAAATTTCACAATTTTCAACCTACATTTTCTCAGCTAATATTACACCTGAAATGCTGAAACTTTGCAGGGTTACTAAATTAAATGTGTTCTTTCCAGTGCTGGTATACGTTTTTTTATTTTAGCTAATTTTAACTTATTTGAATTTTTGGCCGCCCTTTTGGAGAAGGGTCCATTGCGTTGAGGACGAGTGGGGAGAGGGGCCCAGTACTATTCTATTGTCACAGTATTTTGGGCGATCTGTTACACAAGAACTGACTACGAGACTCGATATTTAATGAAGGATTATCAAGGAAATTGTCAACAAAGAACACAGAAAAAAGTTGACGAAGCAAAATGAACACAAAACTGACAGTTTCAAATAGAGTTTTACGGCGGCCTTTTTCCGAGAACAGACTAGTCGCACTAAATGTAAACAAGATGAACACACTAGAAAACATTCGGGTGCCAACAAGACAAATTTCCGTTACAAATTGCACAATTCATTCATTAAAATGTAGAGATTTGTCCTCTTAGGGTCGGAGCCAGGTCAAAACACATAGCAAATGAATACTTGAGTTTTCAATCTCACCATAATCTTCCTGTAGTTTCGCTTTCAGTGCATCAAAGTCAAGTGGTTCCAAGGATTCGCCTGGTCTGCCATCAATGGTTGGACGACCCTTTAACATCTGGTAAAGTAAGATCAAACAGACATGATTAAAATCCACAGAATCGAGAGGTGTTGGGGTTTAAGATCCTGTACTCACGCCGGGGGAATTTGAAAACGGAGCTTTCACTCTGAAAACGCATCAAGTGCTTTCCGTCCACACTTCGCCGGAGGAATTTAAAAACGCAATAATCACCATTTAAATTTGTGCTTGAGGAAATCTCGGGAAGGGAAGTGACATAATTATCGTGACGCTATCGTTTTAGAAAAGCTCCGTTTTCAAAATGTTTTCCGTCCAAACGAAAACAAAAGCCGGTTTGAAGAGAGTTAGGCCTAAGCGTAGAAATAAAGCTGCGTTTTCAAATTTCTCCGGCCTAGTGTGGATGGGGCATAATTAACAAATAAAGAAGCCTAAGCCGTGTATTACACTGTGATAAAACACGACGGGCATTTGAGAACTCGAGGGAAATGTAGAAAACACGAGCCGCAGTAATACACGGATTAGGCTTCTTCATTTGCTTCATGATATAGACTTTACGCGCGCAAAACAATAAAACACGCTTTTTCTATGTTTTATACTCTGATAAAACATGGGTTTTTGACCAATCAGAGCGCGCGCAGGGTCCTATCTATGTTATAAATTGTTATACAATCACTTTTACTCCATGTCTTGGGTAATAACACATGCAAAGTCTGGTCACAATGGTTTTAAAACACTCGATGTGTGAGTAAATACGAATTACGACGAAAGATGAATTTGAAAAACTACACTTTGTAAAGTCTTCTTTGTGATGAGTGCACCTTGAAACATTTTTCGTTTGTTCGCTTGCTTCGCCAAGTCTTTAGAGCTGGCTATCAAACTAAATAACAATTATTCCATGAGCCCGAGTTGGATATGAAGTGATAAAATAACCAACAAGCGCGTAGCGCGAGTTGGTTATAATCACTTCATATCCAACAAGGGCGAATGGAATAATTGTTTTAGTAAATTCTCAAACCGGGTTTTGCCGCCGATTTTTATTTCGGCCATTATAGAGGGCTGAAGTTGAAAACTTCGTGCGGAAAATTTTTAAACTTGGCGCACTATTTTCCATATGACGTAAAACTCCGACTATTGGCTCATAGTCGGAGTTTTTTAGCCAATCAAAAAGCTACAAATGTAATAGTCGGAGCTGGGAATTTACTAATATATCGAGAATTTTGAAATAAGAAGAATTATCGCATTTTTAGAACCTCAAAATGCGAGCGTCCGAATAACCTTTTGAAAGCTACAAGTCGAAGCGAATTTTGTTTTTCGTTCCTAAGTTTCTGTACCCAAAGCGCTGAAAAAGTAACAAGTTACAGAACATCTTCGAAGAAGGATTTAAAAACCGTGGAGTAATCGCACAAAAATCTCTTTCCAAGGAAAAAAACATTCAGTTCGAAATAAGAAATTCACGGACACAGTTTTTGTTGTTTGTATGTTAAACTCAAAGTATACCGTAACCTTAATTGGTGTTGACAGAAGAAGAAGATTCGTTAAACTTGAAAGTACAGTAAGCTGGGATGATTTTATTCAATGAAGAATATTAAAAAGAGAGGACATTTCAGAGCGGTCTTGATAAGAATATAAAATGTCTTTAGTGCGTAACACTTTTCGTTGTCCACCGGGCAAGAACCAAAGTAATTAACTTTAATCAGAAAGACAGCTCAATCGACAAAACGCTAGTGTTACGGTAATTTATTTTAGCTGTAAAAAATAAACTTTAACGCACCGTTTACCTTAAATTTTACCGAAAAGTAGAAAACTCAATGGTCGAAATGCCAGCTCTGACACAATTAAACGCAGCTGGGTAGTGTTATGGAACAAATCTCTCGCTCTTGTACAAACGAAGTGACACCACGTTCAAAAAGAGCAAGGGATTGCGATTAGAAACGAATTCAAAGTGTCAGAAAGCTGAATGACAGTTGCTCAAAACTCAAGTAGCCGCTAATGTTCAGATCTCTCACAGAGTGACATAAATACCGAGATTATTTTATAAGCGAGAGGTTGATAAGAAATTACTACGGCTATTTTTATCAACAAGACTGGCTGGAAAAGGTCGAATTAAGAGGAATTGGGCAGGTGTGTCGACAGTTGGAGAAAAACAAAAACGAAAAAACGTTTTCATTAAAAACAGAACTAGCGCAGGCCTTCTTGCCTGCAGGGACAAGTAAGGAAGAACAGAGAATTTTAGATCATCGCTTTCTGAGATCGTTGCACCATTTTGAAGTTGTCTAAGACAACCGAAGCGCAGCAGTAAAGTGCAGAAAATGCATAGATGGTTCTTGATAATGCGCTGGCTCCCGACCACTTTAGCCGTGGCGGGCAATGCACTCGTGATCTGGCTCATCGCCACAGGACGACGACTTCGGACAACTGCCAACCGGTTTGTTATGTCGCTTGCTGTGGCTGACCTCTGCATCGGATTGTTGCTATTTCCAATCTTGTTCATCTGCAAGAGACAGGGGTTTTCATGCACGGCGCAGAACAAGCACATTATTTTTTTGTACACGCTTCGCCCGCGAATCTGTGCGCTATGACAACGGATGGTTATGTCGCTATTGCCACGCCCCTCAAGTACATCACTTATATGACATCGAAGCGAAGTATGCGATTGATAACGGCGGCGCGGGTCTTCCCAGCCGTTCTGTGGATTTTCTACACGGTTTTAATCCTGCATTTTGCTGCTTCGACCTCCGTCGTCGCATTTGAAATCCTCATTAAGTGCGCGCTTGAAGTTTTACCCGCTGTGTTACTGAGCACAGCGACCCTTCACATGTTACTGATTGTCCGACGGCATAAGAAAGAGATCTCAATCCTACTTGCCGACTTACGGTATAATCGGCACGCTTCCGAAGACAGTCCGAGCGTGGTCCGACGGAGCCCCGAGACGTCTTCGGCAACAGTTATCGGAGTGGTCGTACTTGCATTCGTTCTGTGCTATTGCGTTGAAAATTATTTCTCTTTCTGCCAAATTTGTCCGTTGATTTTGGTAGACGTTGTTTTACTGTTCCTATTGATAAACGCCGCTGCAAATCCCCTTGCGCACGCGCTTTTAAAGAAAGACATTAGAAGAGAAGTAAAAACACTATTCAGGTGTAATATAAAAAGTAACCAGATAGGTCACAACAAGGAAAGGCGTGGCCAACGTCAAGATCTTCAGGGTTAACGGCATGTTACAGCAGTTCATGTAAAGGAAGTGTACAAAGCGCTTAGGAAAGTCGTGGTTTAGGCCTGGTTCATCCCAGCTTTATACCAAGCCTACTAATTACGACCTACGTAAATTGCAGCTCATTTATGTTATCATCAACTGATAATAAAATTTAGTAGCAGTTTAATAGTCATTGTAAATATGAAATAAAGATAACAACAACGATAATGATAATGAAAATACTACTAATAAAACCCTTCGTGCATCGTGTTTCCAGCCAATGAGTGCAAACCTACGACTAACTGTCCTTACGGGATACATGTAGCAGGTTTTTCCCCTCAGACAAAAGCGCTGGCAGCATGGAAACCAACAGACTCTTATGCAATAACTTCCGCCGTTTTGATTTTCTCTCCGATTTGAACAAGCAATTTGGACATCGCAGAAAATTCTCAATCAAGTACTAAGGTCCGGCGTTTTCCACGTTGTCCTTCCAGCTAAAGTATTGATTGGGTTATGGCAATGTTGTGGTACTTTAAAAAAAAAACTTTTATTCGCCATTTTTAAGGTTGTGGGGAGACTGCGAGTTGCGAGTTGCAAGGTTTTTTTTAAGCGCAACTTGTAAACGGCGCGCTCATGGAAAATATCAATTCTAGGTCGGAACTTTCGTTCTATGAGCGCAATGAGGCCCTGTGATCTCGAATAAGGTCCAGTTTTGAATTCTCTCTATGAACCGCACCCTTAATCCACATTACTTAACTGACCTTAGTTCTAAGCGGTTCTGGGAAGCCGCCATGAGGTTGGCCCAAGTAGCCTTGCATGAACTCGACTACAGATGAAGGGAAGTCCAGTTCCTCAGCCTTCATGAGCACGTCACGGTCATCCAGCTTGTTCTGTACCATAAACTGCGCCAAATCACCCACCACTTTAGAAGTCGGAGTCACCTGAGGAGAGAAAGTACTGTTAATTTCTGGATAGAGCGCTTCCACTCGCGTGGCCGGCAGCCATGCAAATTTATAGGATCAAAAGAAAGAGTTTTCTTCAGAAAAGAGTTCAATTCACACAGGATTGGTTTGGGAAACCATAGCCTGTGAGACTAATCGAAGATGGGGCAAAGAGAGACCCTCAACTTCAACACCCCTCCCCTCTTGACCACTTTAATCGCAGCTCCTTCCTTCTCTGCCCTTTCAGCCGGAGCCTACTCACAGGCTAGGGACACCAAAATGACCGCCGTTTCATTGTTTTGGGACGCCAATATGGCTGCCGTCATGTGAAAACACTCCATGGGATCAGCACGATAAAAAAGTCACATAGAGAGGGGAGGGTACAAATTTACCTTGACTACATCGCCCAGCAGGTCATTGGCCATAGCGTATTTCTTCTTGACTTCAGAAAATTGATCGGCCAGTCCAAGCGAGTAGGCCTGGAAGTGAAGGTTGGTATACTGGCCGCCTGGAATCTCATTCTCATACACGTCAGCATTACCAGTCTTCATCGTCACTGTGCTCTCAAAGGGCGAGTACAGCTGCCTGGCTCGTTCCCAGTACTCGCTGTATTCGTGGACACGCTCGATTGGAATTCCTAAAGGGAAGAAAATAAGAAAATAAGTCTTCAAACTTTGCTGCTTCCCTTGTTGGGAATTTTAGACGCTAAGTGACAGACAAAGGCTGTGGCTTTCAGAAAACAACAACTACAAATTGGCAGCAAAATTTTAAGGGCTTTGTTACGGGTTGGGCGTCTTGTAAAGTTTAGCCTACATTTTTCAAGTTCGTCGGTTTTAAATGCAGTTAAATGCAACAAATATAAATAACAACAAAGAGCGCTTGCGTTCCCCAGAAGGTCAGCGGTGTCGACACATTTGCGCATGTGTCGGAATTCCACGTGCTTGTGGATTGTAGCATAACGTAACGTGGCGTACGTACAGGAGGCATTCCTTGCGTTTCATAGCTTGGCAGCTCATCGCCCAGGCAGTTCTCCTCACACCCCCTTTCCCTCCCTCTTTCCACTGTTTCTACAGTGTGACGGGTGCCTGCTCCTCTTGCTGCGTGGGGGCTCATGGCTGGGTTGCCAGGATTTTCCAGCCATGAGAGCAGTCTTCATCTAGGAGCTGGCTGCCAATAGTGGAAGCTCCTGGATGTTTTAGGCACCCAACCTCCATTTTAGCGATGCAGTTGTTAATCCGTGTTAATCTTCTCCATCCTTAACCATCCTCGTTTCCTATTATTTTCAGTTTTCCTTCAATTTAAAGAAAATTCTGTACGCGGCCAAACTAACTCAAAATCCTGAGCCTGAGGTCCTTAAAACAGCAATCTCTTCTAACAAACCTGTCTCTTTCTCCGTGTTTTGCAAGGCTGCAACAATGGCGCCCATGCTAGGCTGTGACGTCATACCAGATAAGGAATCCACAGCAACGTCCACCACATCTGCCCCAGCCTCCGCCGCGGCCAACATGGAGGCTACACCTGCTCCAGCGGTATCATGGGTATGTACGTGAATGGGCATCTTGGGGAACTGGGCCCGAAGAGAACCAATTAACAGCGTAGCAGCACTAGGTTTCAACACACCAGCCATGTCCTGCAATGAAGAAAAGACCAGTAGTTCGTATAGTGTGATCGTCCGGGTGAGGGTAGTTCTGAGAAGAACTGTTGTTGGTGACTGACGTTTCGACAACCTGAGCGGAAGTCATCTTCAGAGTCAAGTGAAAAGTGTTTGGACCGTTGAAAATGATTGGTCACTTCAGCCATGATGGTATTGGCTGAAAGACTCGTGTAAAGTTTGTCATCAGTCATTGGTCAGTTTCGCGGATCCGTCTTTTGTTAGTCAAATTGCTTGCGTTGAGGCCCGTGTATAGTTAGTCAAATTAAGTCGGTCTGTTAGAAGTCCGTTTGTCGGTTTCGTTTGCGTCGTGGATAAGTCGTTTGTAAGGCGCCGGTAGCTGTTGACATCTGTTAAGAGACGTTTGTTCTAAGTTAGTGTACCGCAATAAAGAAAAGACCAGTCACGGAATTAAGTTGGCATTTATTTAGTCGCTGTTGTATAGTTCTCAAACGATTCTGCATGTCGTGGCTGTGGCTTAAATACGAGCTGAATGATTAGAACTGAAGTGACCAAGTTTGCTTCCAAAACTAAGTAGAGAGCTTAAGCAAACCACGACGCCAACGGCAATGAGAACGCCACCAATCCAAAAAAATAATAAGTAGAAGAATGGCTGTGCACGTGCGTTATAAATCTTTGTACATCTGATTTCTTTGCCGTCCTTTACACAACAACAACGTGAAATGACTAAGTTCTCCGTACTTTAGAGAGCGCGAACAATTGCGGCTAATTTTTCATATTTTGATTTGGAATTGAACGCTGGCGTTACATGTTTAGCTTGAGCAAGTTCTGAGACCGACAGGCGTACTGAGCACTGAGATCCAGTCAATTGCGAAATTCGAAGATAAAATATAAATATTTATTACATAAACACCAGTGAAATACTAAGTGAGCTTTCCCGCGAAAACTTCATATCTTCACACGTGAAGATAACATGTTATCTTCACACGTGAAGAGATCACCGTCGTTATGGTTACCATAGCTACTAAAATGATCGCTATTGCTATGGTTCCTTAATCCCTTAAAAAGTACTTAGATCTGTTACTGTATGATCGAAACATCATCGGTGCATCCTCGGAAATCTTCGGAAATCTTCGGAAAATCTCCGAAAATGTTCGGAAACGTTCGCCTTACCTTCGGAACAATTTTGGCGAATCTTCGGAAATCTTCGGAAAGTGGTCGAAAATCTTCGGAAAATCGTCAAAAACGTCTTCATTAGTATGTTTATGTAATAAACAGAATATTACATGCTCGCTTGTGGATATGAATTTTATCTTCTCGTGTTCAACTCGACATCTCACTCGTTCGCTGCGCTCACTCGTGATAAAATTCATATCCACGCGCGGTCATGTAATATCCTCTATATATTTTAGTAGGATAAAATATAAATATATATTTTAGCAGGCGTTGTCCTCGGGGATGCCGCCGTCATTGCTTAAAGGAGCTGTGTCACGGTTAAAGGGTTAGAAAAATTTAGCCTAAATTTTTCAATATTGTTGTTTGCAATCCGTTTCAATCTTCTCCATCCTTAACCATCCTTGTTCCTTTATGATTTATTATTATCTCTTTAGTGTTTTTCTACCGGCTTTGTAAAGTATTATTTTCGGTTTTCCTTGAATTTAAAGGTAATTTTGTCGATGGTAGAAATAACTCAAAATACCGTGACGTAGCCCCTTTAAGCTCTCCACTATCATGAAGAAACCTTGATGCAGGTTCCTGACTTACCTTGATACAGAGGACATGTGTACCGGCTCTGACCAGTTCTGACGCAAGATTCATGTAGTAATCAATGTTGTATTTGCTCTTGTATGGATTAGACACATCACCAGTGTAAGAAATGGCAGCTTCGACGACTCCACCGGCTTGGCCGGATGCTTCAATACCAAGCTAACGAAACGAAAAGAAATACAAGCAAATTTGAGAAGCACACTACCGTTAGCTGTTACATGTTTAGTTGGGAGGTTACTATTTCAAGCGACAATTAGCCATTTAGTGGTTGTCCCAAAAAATTAACCAAAAATTCTTCGAAGTTTTGACTGATTTTGGTGATCTCAAGTGAAACCTCTGGCTCCTGTTAAACCGCCAACTCTTTTCCGTTCTCATCAACTTTACAGTGGGCGCTCTCATCAGATCTCGTGCGTTTTCGTTGCAAATAAACCCGCTTTAATTTTCACGAGACTCTGCATTACCTGTAAGTTAGGGAGATAATTCAGAGAGTCAAACACTCTGAAGATATCCATGCCATTCTGTTGCGCCTTCTCGCAAAACTTGAACACCACATTATCAGGGTAGCTGGTGTATCCAACGGCATTGGCGCCTCTGAGAAGCATCTGGAAAGGAATGTTGGGAACGACTTCCCGCAGCTGTGCCAAACGCTCCCAAGGGCACTCATACAGAAAACGAAGAGCCACGTCAAATGTCGCACCTGAAAGTAAAAGGATTTACTGGTTATTTCATGATGTTGTGTGAAATACAAAACATTTCACGACGTCTCCGATCAATTTCCGAATTTACCCGAAAATTATGCGAGGTCTCCCGGATATTCAACATTTATCCACCGAAGGTAAAGCGATTATAGCGAAGCATCTCTTACAAGAACTCTACAATCCTAAATCTTTACCTTCAGAATGTGGTAGAGAACTACCATTTGGCTCACTATACCCCAAGGATATCCGCTAAATTAACGGTTTTATATTCACGCAATTTATTGAGAAAACAGCTCTGGCCATCAAGATGGTGAAGGTTCTGCCGTATAATGTACAAGTCATTCCATATCAGCTCACCTCCCCAACACTCCAAGCTGTACGCATTAGCAAAGTAATGCGACACAAAGGGAGCGACCTTGAGCATATCGTGAGTCCGCACTCTGGTGGCCAGCAGTGACTGATGGGCATCCCTAAAGGTCGTATCGGTCAGCAAAAGTCTGTCGCTCTTACGGACACAACTGGCAAAACCTTCCGGTCCTTGTTGCAGCAACACATCTCGCAGGCCACTAGGTCTCATAAAACCACACGAGCCAGAGTTTGATGCTTTGGGAATCTGGAACGACACAAGGTATGAAGAAAGTGTAGCCGCTGTCGTCTCCTTTACGACAGCAGTGTCTTTCATCTTGCAGCTGCCAGTAACAATTAAAGCTAACACAACTATGATTTAATTTTTGGGAAAACTAGCGAGAAGAAACCCTGTCTTGGCTGAAATCAACACATCAATTGACTTATAAAAAATACACGGAAATTTGGATTATAAGATATATGTCTACACTGAAAACCGAGTCTTTCGGACGGTTAAAAGGCATTCAGTGTGGATGGCATTTATGAACTGCCATACGTTCAAGAAGTAAGGGTATCTAAAGTTCACGTGTGTCAAATCACAAGCGGAGGGGTTATGTTCTAGTTGCAAGCCAAGCCTTGGCCATGAGGAACACTAAGCAATCTGTCAACTTCCAGTGTATAAGGTTAATTAAACGCCGTAGCGAGTTTGTACAACTGATCATTCGATGATTTGAGCCTTAGTTCCTTGTTCTTAGTCGGAGCAAAATCGTTGAGGCGTGCGTAGCCTTGTAAACGTAGGTCTACAGAAGTCAGTGAATTCCCTAACACACCGCTTCTTTTTCAATTTAGTGTTGTTGAGTTATATATTTTTTGGAAGATGACAGTAACGGCCAGCCCACTTTTTTCAATCAAAAACAATTTATAAGTTCGAGTAAAGATACTGTTTTCCGACTCTGTAGTAGACATAATAAAACTGAACGAGATACCGAGGCAGAGTAAGTTGGAAGAGAGAAGCAGCTGTCATTGCTAGAGAAGAAAACAACTCCAGAAGGAGAATTCGTGAGGCATTGGAAATTCTGTGCCAGTCTCCAACTCTCAATGGAAACCGTGGATTTGAACTTCCGGTCCTATACGAGGATGTTTTGGCACGTGACTTGGTCTACCCAAGCTCACGTGCCAAATTGATTCCCTCCATATTCGCTCGTGAAAGACGCTGTAAGAGCGTCGAAAGCTTGTGATCGCTTAAGCATCGACTCTGCTTCGATATCTCGTTTCTTCATAATCTAGTCCAAATCCTAACCTCAGGGGCATCTGGTGCATCTTTTGAAGGTTTCAGTCCAGTTGCCAGCGGAGTACAAGGTCCATTGACCATGACATTTCCAAGATATTGAAGCAGCTTCTGGGCACGGTTTTGACCTCTCTCCACCTTGAACAAGTCCGGTCTCTTCAGAATAAAATCAGTCGTGACAGCTCCTCCTAGAAAGTCTTCTTGTTGCAGGAGATTCTTCAAGAAAGGGATATTGGTCTGCAAACAAACACAGAGTAAGTTATTTATACTTTTCTCTAATATTCTTTTGTTTAGGATTGAGGTTTCGGAGCTTCAATCAAACGGTGTAAATTGAAGCACTGGCTGAAAGTAGCAATTAATATATAGATTTAGGCCAGCCTAAAAGCGTAGCTCCTGGGCCGGGTTGTTCAGAGCCCGATCAAACTAGCCGAGGATAAAGTAGAATTTTGATTTGAGTTTTGTAACTTTGCGGTGAGATTTTCTGTATATTGTTTTTGTGTTTTGAATTTTAATGAAAGCAAAATACGCAAAACAAAAGCAGTGAAAAAACTTTGTACAAAAGAAAAGGTTATAATTCGGTTAAATTTTAATCCTGGGTTAGCGTTAACCGGCTTCCTACCAACCCTACGCTGTTTACAGCAAGTTAATCCTGACATGAGCCCGCGATCTGATCGAAAAAAGCAGCACTTGGGCAGCGGTCAACTTTAAAAAAACACGTGACCTCGATGAGCCCTGAACTTGAGCCCGCGATATGGTCACGTGATACTGGTCAGCGGATTCCTTGTTTTGACAGGTGTCAATTGACTGCAACATGGATGTCCAAAGGACGCTTTAAGGACGGTGCCTACTATTGTTAGTGCGCACACTTTCTGCGCATCGCGCAAGACATGGTTTAAGCGCGCGCTGGGGTTGACACTGACGCAATCAACTACGCTACTAATGAAAGCGAAATTTTCCTACTGTGACCAAATCAAGTTTAGTGAACCTATGCTTAAACCAGGAACACCGAAATAGCATAATATCACTAAGCAGTAACTGTTAACGTCTTTCAGCGAAAGAAACTAGCTGTTATCTGTCGAAAATTACACTGAAATCGAACTTTAAATATGTACCTGCATATGGCGTAGTGCGCGCGCTAAACAAGTGCGAGATACACGCAATTTTTTACTTACTGGGGAGGTGACAGGAAAAACATGTAACGGGCATCGCAAAAGTTTTAAAAAAAGATTAAAAACTTTTAAAAACGCGTGGCTACCCCTACTTTTTATGATATGAAATGGAAGTAGCAAGCCCAGTCAACGCGTCATTAGTTTCTGGCTGTGGGCAAAAATTGTTTAGACTGTATTTTAGCTGAACCAGAGGAAGGCTGTCAGAGATGCTAAAAGTGCTGTTGCAGCGATTTTGTTATTGACAACACACCAACAGTGGTTTTTGTGCTTCCATTTACCATGAAGTTTTAAGTTCTTTATAAATATGTTTGCTTTTCAGTATTTAAAAGCGAATTTTAGGGAAATCTGTAAAGAAATATCCTTTCTTTCTTTTTTCAGAAAAATGCTGATGTCAGCATTTTTGTTGAGGTTCAAGGCTAATTATCTCGAAAAAATGCATGGCTACCCCAGTTTTTCTTTGTGGATTCCAATAGCCCTTTCAAAGATCTACTTTTTCCGCGTGGTCCTAACTTGGCGCAAAAACCTTGGTATTTAGTAGGCACCGTCCTTAAACCAAGGGTACATGTGCTCTGTCAACCTACAAGGAAAGCCCGCGAAAACTGAAGCCTCGTTTTGGTTTACGTGTCAATTGTGGCCGCCATGTTGCGCGACTCCACCACCGTCGTCGTCGTCGTGCGTACGCGCCCACGAGCAATACCGCTAGCCATGATACACATGAGAAAATCAGTTCATGGGTTCCCTTCAGTTTCCTAATATGGGTATGGGGCTCCGCTTGGCGGCCTTCGGCCGCCGGAGCTCCGCTAATATATAGATTTAGGCCAGCCTAAAAGCGTAGCTCCTGGGCCGGGTTGTTCAGAGCCCGATCAAACTAGCCGAGGATAAAGTAGAATTTTGATTTGAGTTTTGTAACTTTGCGGTGAGATTTTCTGTATATTGTTTTTGTGTTTTGAATTTTAATGAAAGCAAAATACGCAAAACAAAAGCAGTGAAAAAACTTTGTACAAAAGAAAAGGTTATAATTCGGTTAAATTTTAATCCTGGGTTAGCGTTAACCGGCTTCCTACCAACCCTACGCTGTTTACAGCAAGTTAATCCTGACATGAGCCCGCGATCTAATCGAAAAAAGCAGCACTTGGGCAGCGGTCAACTTTAAAAAAACACGTGACCTCGATGAGCCCTGAACTTGAGCCCGCGATATGGTCACGTGATACTGGTCAGCGGATTCCTTGTAGGAAACTGAAGGGAACCCATGAACTGATTTTCTCATGTGTATCATGGCTAGCGGTATTGCTCGTGGGCGCGTACGCACGACGACGACGACGACGACGGCGACGGTGGTGGAGTCGCGCAACATGGCGGCCACAATTGACACGTAAACCAAAACGAGGCTTCAGTTTTCGCGGGCTTTCCTTGTAGGTTGACAGAGCACATGTACCCTTGGTTTAAAGCGTCCTTTGGACATCCATGTTGCAGTCAATTGACACCTGTCAAAACAAGGAATCCGCTGACCAGTAATATATAGATTTAGGCCAGCCTAAAAGCGTAGCTCCTGGGCCGGGTTGTTCAGAGCCCGATCAAACTAGCCGAGGATAAAGTAGAATTTTGATTTGAGTTTTGTAACTTTGCGGTGAGATTTTCTGTATATTGTTTTTGTGTTTTGAATTTTAATGAAAGCAAAATACGCAAAACAAAAGCAGTGAAAAAACTTTGTACAAAAGAAAAGGTTATAATTCGGTTAAATTTTAATCCTGGGTTAGCGTTAACCGGCTTCCTACCAACCCTACGCTGTTTACAGCAAGTTAATCCTGACATGAGCCCGCGATCTGATCGAAAAAAGCAGCACTTGGGCAGCGGTCAACTTTAAAAAAACACGTGACCTCGATGAGCCCTGAACTTGAGCCCGCGATATGGTCACGTGATACTGGTCAGCGGATTCCTTGTTTTGACAGGTGTCAATTGACTGCAACATGGATGTCCAAAGGACGCTTTAAACCAAGGGTACATGTGCTCTGTCAACCTACAAGGAAAGCCCGCGAAAACTGAAGCCTCGTTTTGGTTTACGTGTCAATTGTGGCCGCCATGTTGCGCGACTCCACCACCGTCGTCGTCGTCGTGCGTACGCGCCCACGAGCAATACCGCTAGCCATGATACACATGAGAAAATCAGTTCATGGGTTCCCTTCAGTTTCCTAATATGGGTATGGGGCTCCGCTTGGCGGCCTTCGGCCGCCGGAGCTCCGCTATTAATAATGTTTCATTTCTAAGCTAAAAACTTTGACACTGCCTCTCTCAAGTGACATCTGATAGACTGTAAGATTCTCCTAGCAAATTGCCTTTCTCTTCCTTCTACAAAAAGTGAGAATTTGAATTGATATCAAGAGTCACTTAAGGCTTTTTTCCATGCGCCCCTTCATTTGTTCATAATGATGATCATTTTCATTGTATAAACTTTCCTTCTCTGACTGAGCAAGAAAAAAATACCAATTGTGAAAGGACCTGGTACATGCATGGGTTATTAACTTTCCCTCGAAATTTGAGCCTGTGCTTTCTTTGTGAATGACACCAGAATGAAAACTCAAAAATTCAAAACAAATGTTTAGGCTCAAAGCCAGTGTTTTCCAGTTATTGAAAAGAAATTCGATTCAATTCAATTTTGATTCAAACTCTCACAAACATTAATTTTACAAAAGTATTAAAAGAAAATCTCAAAGCAACATTTTTTTCTTTTGATATTTACACAACAACGTACACTGAACTAAAATTGAATCATACCTTGACACCTCTTATTCTAAACTCACGGAGTGCTCGGAGCAGCTTGGTTGCGGCATCTCTGTGAGTTGCACCATGACTTATAACTTTTGTCAACAAGGAGTCATAATGGGGAGAGACCACAGCACCAGGAAACATGGAATTCCCATCAAGACGAATTCCCATTCCTTCACCAGTCCTGAAGACCTACAACAGCAAGGAAACATATGAAACATGTGCTTATAACTTATTTATATAACACTACATGTGGGTTTATTTAATATATAACATTAGTATATACTAAAATAGTGGATAGCATTGATGGCGCATGCTGATTCACTTGTCAAACTCTGGATATCCTGTGCTATTTGCCTCCAAGCAACTCGAGAGAAAATGGCATCCGGTTTGCAGTGAAGAAATCATCCAAGTTAATTTGTTTTGGTGTTTATTATCTCGCTGTTTTAGTATAAACTAAAACAACTATTCACCTCAATGTTGGTGGCTAGCGGTGGATATTTATCTTACTGCTTTGCGGCTCAGTAAATATCCACCGCTAGCCACCTCCACTTCGATGAATAGTTGTTAACTACATTAGGAAGGTGCAGCCGCCTCATGGTTAGTGCGCTCAACTCTGGAGCGAGGGCTCTGTATTTGAGCCCTGGCCCGGGAAATTGTGTTGTGTTCTTAGGCAAGACACTTTACTCTCACAGTGCCTCTCTCCACCCAGGTGTATAAATGGGTACCAGCGAATTTAATGCTGGGGGTAACCCTGCGATGGACTAGCATCCCATCCAGGGGGAGTAGAAATATTCCTAGTTGCTTCATGCTACTGAAACCAGGATAAGCTCCGGCCTGATGGGCCACTTGGCTCATCTGCAGACTTTACCTACCTTACCTACATGTGGCTGGAGAACCTATACATAAAATCAGTTCAGGTTTTCTCTACAGGGTGGTGGGTGGGGGAGGCAGTAGCATAGTCATCAGACAATGTTTTGCAACCAAAATATCATATTTAGAAAAAAACAGTCACTGGAGAATGAAGGTGTATTGTTTAACTATACCGTAAACCACAAACTCTAAGCCAAATGTTAAAACATTGCTTTGTCATACAAACAAACGTTTTTCATTCAACTAATTCATTCTGTTGTTTTTCACATTACCATGCACCAACCAACAGCCTAGCTCCATCTTTCTGCATACAAACCACACACAACCCACAATTCCTCGATTCGCTCCGACAAAGGGTTGACGCTTGAAATGTCAGCTTTCGAATCTCTTTATGGTGGCCAATTCACATTATCAACTCAGCTGATAAAACCAAATTTTGTTTTGTCATACATACTCAGCTTAACACCCATGTATGAGTAAACAAACTTGTGATACCCAAACAGCCTCATAAACTGCTATGGTTACATACCTCAATTCTGCCAGTATCTGGTGTGAAGTCATTAGCAGGATCTTCTGTTGTGATACGAGCTTGAATAGATGAACCAGTAACTTTGATATCCTCTTGACGAAGTCCAATCTCTTCCAATGATTTCCCCTCGGCAACACCAATCTGCGCCCTCACCAAGTCAACACTGTGGGTCAACAAAGTTTAAGTGAGATTTCAAGTGATAAATTTTAATTACTCACATGTGATAGTGAACAGTACTTAATATCCTTTAGTTACTACATGGTAACTTGGTATTTTCAATTGCTGAATGCTGATTTGCCAAATGTGCCGTTTCCTTGCAGTTAGTTTTTATTTGTTGGAAAGGACCCAATACAATTTGATTCTGCCCTTTCCACAGTGGCCTCATGGTTAGTGTGCATGTCTCTGCCCAAACAAAAGCTCCCTCATTCAGTTTCTAATTTAAAGCATCTCCTTAACATGGCCACAACACCATAAATCAACTAATTAATTGTCTTTCTAGCCAGTACATCCTGAAGGGTAAGCTGGAAAAATGACTTTTTTTGGCACCCCATGCCTGCACATACAGGTGCAGAAAGTTAAACATTAGGAATAACTGACTCACCCTGTGATCTCTTCTGTCACTGTGTGTTCTACTTGCAGTCGAGCATTAACCTCCATGAAATAATGATTGCCTTGCAGGTCTAACAAGAACTCCACTGTCCCTGCATTCTCATAACCTACAGCCTTACACAAAGCAATAGCATCCCTGGTCATTTTGTCTCTGATTTCAAGAGCTAAATCTGGAGCTGGTGCAATCTCGACGATCTTCTGGTGGCGTCTCTGAACAGAGCAATCTCTCTCATAAAGGTGCACCACATTCTTGTAGGCATCACCCATCACTTGCACTTCAATATGTCTTGGTTGGTCTGAAGTATAGTTTGTAAAATGCCGTCAGTGTTATACTCAAAACACAAGTTTATGTACAATTATTGGCAAGTACACTTTGCAGTTGGGGTTAACTTAGTCGATTCTGTCCTGCGCTTGCCTGGCAGGCTAGTGAAGTTTCTTACACAAATGTTTGAAGAAATAACTATTTGTAAGTGATGAAATATTTTGAGGCTAGTGAGAATGAGTTTCGGTATAGAACATTGTGCTACAGCTTGCCTAGAGTGTAAGCCATAAAATTGGTCTTCTTTGCACCCTGCATCTTATAAAAATTAAACATCTACATTGAGCCAACTGGCTGTTACTGCCAGAACTTATCTCAGTTTCAGCATAAAGCTACCCTTGACTAGTATTTCTACTCAGGTCCCCTGGGATTCCAGTCTATTGCAAGGGATTTGATTGGTCCATACCTATTTATACAGCTACATGTAGGTAGAGAGAGGCAATAAGAGGTACATGTACGCTGCAATGTTTCCTGCCCAAGCAGGGATCTAGCATAAATGGTGGCTAATTTCCAAAACCATGAGTGCCTTAAGGGAAGGGGTCTAGGGTCATGCTCCTACAGGAGATTTTTTGGATTCTGGATCATTCTGAAAACTTCGACCCATTTCCATAAAATGATGGAAATGAGTATGGATCAACACTTGCCAAGAACACAACCCAATACATAGTAAACATTATTTACACTTACCAACAAACTTTTCAATAAACATAGAACCATCTCCAAAAGCAGCATGTGCCTCATTGCTGGCTAAGTTGAAGAATTCTTCGACATCTTCCATCCTATGGATAACTCTCATGCCACGCCCACCTCCTCCATAGGCTGCCTTAGTAATGACTGGCAACCCATGCTCCTCGCAGAAGGCTTTGGCCTCTGCAGCACTTCTGATTGGATTCTCCGTGCCAGGAACCACAGGTACACCAGCCTCTACTGCCACTCTCCGTGCCTCGACCTTGTCACCCATCATCTTAACAATTCCGGGGGATGGACCAATAAAAATAAGACCATTCTTGACACAAGCTTCAGCAAAGTTTGCTCTTTCTGAAAGGAATCCATAGCCTGGATGAATGGCATCCGTCCCAGTTTCCTAGATGATTCAACAATGACAAATTCAAAATTCATCATTTATAATTAAGGTTTCGAGGGATTCTCTTTGTTAGAAACATTAGGTTTTGGTTCACTTTAAACTCGGTTGGCTATGTAAATATATAACAAACACAATGCAGGAGTAAAAAGACGTGAATTAAAATAATGAAAGCTTTCAGGTCAAGACAGTTTTCCCAAGAAAACAGTTACATGTAATAACGAATTCACTAACAGAATATTTATTGCAATTTAAGGTCATCATTCCATATCTAACTTCAAGCAAGTGCCACATGTTTGACGAACTATGTAACAGCCCCCTAACCCACAACTTAGAAGTTTGAAGAACTGCAGGGCACCTTACCCTCAAATGTACACAGTACAGAGCAATGTACCAAGCCTTCTTCTCAACCTCCATTCCCCTCTCCTGGGATTGGAGACCCCACTCTTGCATATATGCAGCAGTGCGTCTTAAATTATGTTTGCATTGCACATCCAAGATTTAAAATTAGAAAAATCCTTTATCCTTCTTCTATAAAAAATTCTACATCTTCATTCAGCCCTTTGGCATTATTCTGACTCTTCACCTACCTTCGCTATTTTTATGATCTCTGGAATATTTAAATAAGCAGCGACTGGTGGCATACCCTTGCCGATGAGGTACGCTTCATCAGCTTTCTGTCTGTGCATCATATTGGCATCCTGTTCTGAGTAAATAGCAACTGTCCTTATTCCAGCTTCAGCAGCAGCTCGAAAAACTCGGATGGCTATTTCACCACGATTTGCGACCAGAAGCTTCTTTATCTCGCTCCTGTGTGGCTCGGGTCTCTGGCCCTGGTTAAACTTATTTCCTGCATGGATGTACCGGCATGTGGACCATATCCCACCGCTTGCAGTAAACTGCTGTTGTATAACTTTCTTGAAACGTGGAGCGTGAACTCGTAACATTTTGATGACAGTAATTCAGTTGATTTCTTGGTCCTTGTATATTGAGTATTACATATAATTTACTAGGTGAATCCTGAAAAAAGAAAACATCCAAAATTTAAGATTTGAACGCCAGCTGTTCCTTCTTATAATTCTTTGTCACAATCAGACAATGGGTGCTTAAAATTAAGTAGCTTGACCACTGCATGTATACACTGACAGCAAGAAACTTCTCAAATTTGAAACACGTATGTAAGAGATAGAAAAATTTTCTTTGTTCTCTCAAGTCACAGAAACAGGAGTGAAAGTTTGGAAGAGCAACAAAGGCTGTTTACAAGGGACACATATTATGCAAGCTGTAGATGAATGCCTCCATGGCTTTATTAAATTCACCCATGCAAACTTTCACCAGTTTCTCTCTGACTTAATGGAGACACTGAGATTTTTTTTTCGATTAATTTTCTTTTGCAAAGCACTGAGAAGAGAAGGGGAAAATGAGATTATTAGACTCCGCTTCACTGCAAGCAATCTCAACAGGGTGGTTCTAATGCAAAATGTTAACTTTGTTTGATCTTTTATACACATAGCTCACCAAACTATCTGCAGACCATTACAATCATCAAATTTTCAGAACTTCATTTCACTTTCATGTACATGTACTTGTGTCATAACAATAAAACCAGGGTTTATTCGAACCAAAATATAAAATTTAGTCAACATTTTCCAAACATGACCATACTTAAGGAGCCTTTAAGGATTGAAAGCACTTCTCTAGTAATTTTAACAAAGAAACCTTATATTTTAAAACAAATTGAAGTTTGTCTGGTTATTAATTATTCAGAGTGTTCATGTTATTTTATATCAAAAATATTAACACATCACGACAAGATCTCATTAAAATACTTGAATAAAGGCAAGCAAAGTTTGTTATTCTGGTTGATTTCCCAATAAACTACTGTCTAGGCGTACCTCCAGTTGACACCGTTCACAAGGATCAATGAACCAAGTACAAGAATTCACTTAACTTTTCCAGTCTCGCTTTTTAATTTGCCACGAACACAAATAAAACAATTAAGTCATGACTGTGATCACACGACTTCTAAAAAAAATACAACTCGACTTATGCAGCTGAAAAGTCAAAACAAATCGAATTTGGTTATGGAATACGTATTGGCGGGAGGGAAACGTGCCCGATCGTTGAAAACCGTTCGTGCAAATGCAGGAGCAAGGGTCATTCGATGAAAATAAAATTAGAATGACTCATTCATTCGAACCGATTATCGCGATAAAAAAACATTGACTAGCGACTTACCTCGATCGGATGGCGTCTTGTTGTGAAAGAATCGTTGACCAAAAGAAGAGATCGTGCCCTGTATGACAAAATTTTATAAAACCAGCTTACCCTAGCTTACCCCGTTCAGAAAGAAACAAAACAAAAACAGTAAAATGACTTGCCCATGGGCACCCACGGAGGTGAGGTTCACTTTTTTAAGTGTCTATAAAATGTTGAATTTAAAAATATAAAGCAAACAAAAATTTACTTACCTGTGTAAGGGAAACTTCGAAAGAAAGTCCGACCCGAGCCTGGGAACGAAGTAAGCTGTCGGAGAACAAATAAAAAGATGCGCTCGATGTCCCGTGAAACAGAGCACGGAACAGAGCACGATGACAGAGAAACTTGCGCCCGCAATGCTACAGCGTAACTTCCACAAACACAGGTACCCCAATAGCATTGGGGCAACGAAAAGCGACAGAGATTTTCTCGAAACTTACGCTTCGATATTATTGAATTGTGTGGAATTTAATATTTTAAATGGTAAACCTATTTATAAATGGTTTATTTGAACCAAAAAATCCTAACATTTTGACGTTTTTTTGCATCAGCGGTCCTTACGGGAAATACCACTCTGGTTGTCCTGTGCTATATCCCAACCAACATGGCGCTCTCACAGACGTTTCTCTTTTCGCAATACTTGTTGATGCGATTTCACAAGATTTTATCGATTAGGCCACTCTGTCGAAGTGACATTTAGAAAAAAATTAAATTGTGCGTCATGACTGATGACTCAAAATTTGCGATAGTTTCCCCGAAGTCGGTGAAATTGTACGCCGAAATTTTCGGCGGGCAAAGTTTGACAGATGATCTTGCAAGTTCCCTCGCCGAAGATGTCACTTACAGACTTCGAGAGACGCTTCAGGTACAGTTGGACAGTTCCATCAGATGATGCATTAACTGTAGTAGTGTAATGTAATCGTTGTTCGTTGAGTTGAATTAATTTACACAGAGTGCATCTCAGTTTATGAAGCATTCCAAGAGAAGACGGCTCACAAGCGAAGATTTCAACAAAGCGTTGGGAACCAGTAGCACAGAGGTGAAACTGAAGCTTCTTGGTTTTATTTTATTTTTATGTAACTCAATATAACTTGATGTGTGCATGTAGTGAAAACTGCTTATGTCCAGCCTATGTGGTTACTTCTGGAAGATGTTCAAACAACTAACTCAAGTCTCTTACTTTTTTGACATGTTCTTTATTTATTTGGAGGTGCGGTGGCCTCATGTTTAGTGTGCGCAATTCTGGATCGAGCAGTTTAGGTTTGAGCCCTGGCTGGGGGCATTGTGTTGTATTCTTGGGCAAGACACTTTACTCTCACAGTGCCTCTCTTCAACCAGGTGTACAAATGGGTCCCGGTGAATTTATTGCTGGGGGGTAACCCTGCTATGGAATAGCATCCCATCCAGGGGGAGTAGAAATACTCCTAGTCGCTTCGTGCTTCAGAAACTGGGATAAGCTTCAACCTGATGGGACACTTGGCTCATATACAGATTTTACGTTTACCTTTACCTTAATTACTTATTTAATATTTATTTATTTATTTTATTCATTCTGCTAGAAACAAACACTCCCTATTGCATATATGCATGTAATTGCCTGTTTTTGAATTTTTCACTAGCCTATTTATGGATATGGATCTTTGGAGGACATGTTGTTTCGCAGCACCACCACCAAAGATGGAGATATTTACTATGTTGAAGACAAGGAGATTGGGCTGAGAGAGCTGGCAATGAATGTCGCAATACCCACTGATCCTGGCCAGAGAACAGTCAAAGGTGACATGTAGTAAATGATCTTTTAATTAGTTAGACAATGGTGGATACACTCTGTAGGGGAGGGGCTTGGGAGGCTAGCTTATCTTCATTTGTCTTAAAAATATATTAAGCCTTCCGGTCTTGGAAAAATTCTCTCTGCCCCATTAATGAGCAGAGCATAGACCTCCCTTGCTTCAGTGTACACCTCCCTTCAGCGTGTACACCTCGCTCGCTTCAGCCTCTTCCAGCTCTTTTTCAAGTTTTAAAGGAAAAACATTCCTTACTTCTTGTCCCATACCCACCCCTCCCTTTGAGCACCCCTGGCCAGATCCATGACAATGCATCATGTGTCTGATGACAGCTGACTATTCACAACAAAGACTTTTGCGATTCAACTAGCATAACACACCAAAATAAGATCACAGGAAAGAAGTTTACTGGTTGACTTAGTCCAGTGAAGTCTTACCCTGAATCCAGGTCTGAGAAAGTTACAAAGCTAGATGTGAAATACCAAGTCAAAGCACTGTGTCACAAGTGGTGGAATATATTAACTGCTTGGCTGACCTCTGGGTCAATGATTTACTGTCTGAATTATGTGACTATATTTTATGATATATACTGGCTATCTAGAAGACCACATGTGTCAAATCATTAAAAACCTGTCATTTCTTGTCTGCAGCCTACTGGCTTCCTATGGAGGGCTCACAGCCTGCAGGAAGTCATGTGCAGCAAAATAGCGGTAGGTTTGTACTCATATCTACATACATATATGCATGTAAGATTTATTACAGATTACAGGACAAAGACTGCTTATTTACCCATTGACTCCCAGAGCTTTTTGCCAATAATGTATTTTTTGAACATTTTTGACATTTTCAGCTTGGATATGAGCCAAATTAGTCCCAGTCTACTTTTTTTCCAAAAAGGCATTTGCAGCAAGACAGCATGACTTTCTTTCCACTAGTGTCATGTTTTACAACACTTTTGCTTGGGCAGGTGAAGCAATCCTTTCCTTTTACTCCTGTTCTTATCTTTTTGCTGCAGTGATTGACTTTGTACTGGGCTTGCTTCTAGTTCAAAAATTCCTGAGAAACCATCATTGAGACAGGCAGTTCTCGCCATGGAGTAGCTAAGTGTAGTTGCAAGGAATTTTGCTCCAAGTTTTCCACTGAAATTTCTGAACATTTTTGTGCATATTTCAGTTCCACTGAGCTGATCACTCTGATCTGGCTATCATTGGAAAGATCTTTTCGTCCTCTGGAACTTGAATATTAGGTGATGCTAATTTTGGTCAAAGGTGATGACATCAGAAGTGGAACAAAGGCCAATGTTTGCCGCGGCCAGTTGAGGTCGGCACATGCGTCAATGGGTTAATGCTGATATCCCTGAGATTATAGAGAGAGACTAGTAGCTGATACATTGTGTATTGTACCATTTAATTCACCAGACTGTCTATAGATAAGATGTACAACAGCTGTGTATGTTGTTGAACATGCTTTTATTTTCTTTCTTTTGGGTGAAATTAGGTCGAGTTAACGCTGCCAGTGAAGGTGGAGCTGTGCAACGTCCTCTTTCAGAGGTGAATAACAATTTCACATTCGACATAAAAATGCACACTATCATCAGGAAAGCTTAATTATACATGCTGTACTTTATAGTTTTCCCAGCATTTACAGTATGCATTTGGCTTTGTTAGCATTGTTACTGTATCACTCAACCGACAGAAAAGACACATAGACATACACTGCAAAACTCTTCTACAAAACCCAACATATATATTTAATGATACCTTACAAGTGAAATCCTAGTTACAAAGGAGTGACTTCTAAACAGTGCAATCTATCGTCAAACCAACTTAAGCCTACTACTAAAACTTCAATCACCACTGACACAAACCCACGGTACTGTAAATGTTGCTGTCTTTGAAGAAATCTCCTCTAAAACTTCATGACTTTAAATGAAGTTCCTCAATAGCTCTCTACAGTTCTCTTGGTCTTCAGTCGGTCTCTGCCGATAACAAACGATGATGCTAGCTAGCAGTATCCTTATTTACAATTAGTTAATATTCTAGAACATCCTTGGAGCTTCTAACAAAACAATTTATGTAGCATTGCATCATAATTACATCAGTAAGTAGAATGTTCCAAACTGTTCCATAGCGAGACAGTAAAAAGTTCTGGTACAAACATTGCATGACTAAACATTCTAGAAATTACTAGAAACTCAGTATTTACAGTTGCTCTCAATAACAGTATTAAAAAATTACTTTTGAAAACATCATTGAAGCCACCTTACAACAGCTCATAATCCACTCATTTTTATAGCTCATCCTTTGTTTCACTAGTGTTTTTCTTTTCTTGTTTAAAAAAACTGAATAAAACTGAGTAAAAGTTCCTTTTACATTACAGCTGATAACATTTAAATTTAATAATCTGTTGAAGCAAGATCATTATTTAAGTACAGTAAAGTAGTCTGTGCACAAACCATCCCGTTTTCCTTCTCTTCATAGGCCTGTTTGAGTTACTATGAACAGATAACAAAGGCTGTTTTGGGCGATGAGGAACAATGTAGCCGGGTAAGAGGGTTTTTTTATATTAAAGTGTGGTGGCTGTACATATTTATTACTGGTCTTACGCCAATCGTTTTCTTGTCACTATGGACTCAATGCTTCTTGAATAAAATGTACTTTTGTATTGCTCATTTTTATAGCGTTCTTGGATGCCAACTAGAACACTAAATTCCAGTGAAATGAACATAAAAAAGAACAGAAAGAAACAATAAGCAAAACTGTATTTACATGTACAGCACATGTACTTTGAGCTTGACAATATTGAGACATAACTTGATCATGCATGTATTTCATACATGTAGGTACAGTGTCTAAAGCTAAGTTTAGGTTTGTTCTGTAATAACATAAAGTTAAATATCATGTAATCCCATGTATCCAGTGAGCTCAATGAAAATAACTCAACATGTAAAAAGTAATTGAAATTGCTTCCTCTCAATTTGCAGGTGGCTCTTAGTGATCTGAAAACCAATCCCAAGATTTCTTCATTACTGGCATATTTTGTGAATTTTGTCGCATCAGGGGTGAGTAGAACAAATTTTGATCAATTAATATTCTTCTTTTAGTTGGAAATTTATTGTTTGTGAGCAATTTTCTGATTACAGTTAAGCAGAGTTATTCACCCAGCCTGTTTGGCCATAACAAGATTTTTCTTGTGGAGCACAGAGGGCAGTCCCAAATGCAGACTTATTCAGTATTTACAGAGATCATTAAGTTCAATTGTATTCTTTATTTCAGGTCAAGACCTACAGTCATGACTTGACTCAGCTAAGTAAGCTTCTGGGTATGGTCAGATCTCTGATTGACAATCCTTCATTGTTCCTCGAGCCATATGTAAGTAAATAAGTATTAAAAATTAGCCGGTTTTTTTTGTCATTTCTGTCCATGTACTATGAATGCAAATACACTTTCCATCTCTTGTGACAAAACCTAGGTTACAACAGAATTTTGAAAAATTGTATTAACATGCAAAAAAAAACTACAGTTTTAATAATTTTTTTAACAAACTTTACTTTACATGGACAAAGTTTAGTATTTTCTTTATATCTTGATTCTGAATTAGATTTTTGGAGCATCCACGGGTGGGATGTTTCAGGCATGGCTTTGTGGATGCTCCCCTGTTCTCTCGAAATTTTGTTCCTAGTCAGTTGTAATTTAATATGTGTGGATTAAACTTTAACTACAATAAATCTTTAAAAGAGGTTTAAAAGAGGCTTAAATCTCCATCTCCACTGAGTATTTGCTACTGATGGCAATCATTTACTGTCTGTAACATGCACTAGCACTAAATTACACTGCCTGTATTAATAATGAACAAGCAAAACAATACGTACATTATTGACTGCCTTAGCCTGTAGGGGATGGACGTACACAGGCTGTAGTGCATTTGAGATCTATCAAGTACTTAAGGTGGTAGAACCCAGTAAAAACACCTTACTAAGCAACAGGTTAGCCTTCGTGCAGAGGCGGCTGTACGCAGGCTAGAAACAGCTTTACTTGCTTAAAGAACCACACCATCAAATGAACAACAATACATACAAAGAAAGCCTTTGCGAGCAAAGTTCATTAATTTTATTGTTGGCCTCAGAGATCCGACAGCGGAAGTTAACAGCAATCGACCAAATGACGAGAGTGAATTTCTTCCCCAGCTGCTTATTCTACTTCTTCATTGGCATTAGCCATTTAGATGTAAAATGACTTTCCTCACGGTCATTTTGTTTGCTTAACAGGTTATCCAGCTTGTGACAGCAGTCATGTATTGTCTGCTCGAATCTCTTGCTGCGTCATTAAATCCACAAAACGATCACTGGCGACTAAGGGATGAGGCAGCATACATACTGGCTCGTATCAGTAGGTAAGATATCTAAAGAGGGCACTGTTTTGGTGCAGGCTGCTAATTTTCAAATGGAGATCATCTAGAACCCCGCCAACTCTACAGCCAGTGTTTGAGAGGGGTGTATATACATACACATGTAAGGGTGAACAAAACTCACTAACTCCTCAGAGAAACAACAACTTTTGACTCGCACGTGATCGGGTCGTGCTCCTTGAAACCGCGGCAAATTTCTGGGCCAGCCAGCAACAAGCAAACGATTTTTTCGCAGTTTTTTGACTGGGCGACCCTAAAAGGAGGAACAGGTGAATGGTAGGACGGTAATATAACGGAATGGCGGAAAATCGCCCGAAATGGAATGACGGGACGGCAAAAAGTCACACCAAATCTATAAATCCCATCATAGGATAAAGACTCAATTTATTTGCAGATCTGTGGCTTTCTAGCATTAGCCTTTTAGAGCGGTTTTGTTTTATAATTTTTTTTTACTTCCAGTCTTATCCTAAGACGGGATTCATAGCTTCGTCTTTTAGGATTGGAGCTGATTTTCCGCCGTTCCGTCATTCCGTCTTTTAGAATTTCGGGTGATTTTCCGCCATTCCATCATTCCGTCGTTTAGAATTTCGGGTGATTTTCCGCCATTCCATCATTCCATCTTTTAGGATTTGGGGTGATTTTCCGCCGTTCCAATCAGGTGACTGATTTATTCGTTTTTGTTGTTTTTTTTTTGGTGCAGAAAATGCAGCAACCCAGTAAACTACTTGAGACAGCAGCTGCTGATGACGCTACAAGAAGTGCTGTTAGATGATGGACGTCCTTTCTGCTCACATTACGGAGCAGTAGTAGGACTGACTGAACTGGGACCTGAGGTACAAAAGCAGATTCCAAATACACACTCATTTTCTACTCTGAGTAGAAACGCAAAAGTTCGACGAACTCGTCGGCTTCAAGTGAAAAAAAAAAGAGATATTTCGTGCTTTGCAATGAAACCACTAACGCCTCGCTTCGCTTGTGATTCCTTTTATGAGTTTTGAGCATTTTATGGCGTTATTTCGTTGGTCTGTCATGGGTTTTTATTAGTTGGTGAGGCTTCCACTTACAGGAATTAGCTTAGCTCCTAATCACTTTCGCTTCGCCCAGCCGAGTAGACGAAAACATTTCTATTATAAGTGAAGGAGACAAATAATACAAGGTCGTCAGTTCGCCAACGACCAGTTCGCCAACGTATGAAGTCGATTCGCCAACGTCTGATGTCAGTTCGCCAACGCTTATAAGTCAGTTCGCCAACGCCTAAAATACGTTTCGAAAAAGATCTGAAATGTAGTTGCAAATTACAAGGGAAAGAAAATGCCACCTTTGATGTAAGATGAATAGACAATATTCGTATTCCCCGACGGCCCTGGGACGAGAGCCTTCTGAACATGAATGCGAGGCTAATGCGGGGACCTTCGCTCGGAAATAAAAGAAACATGAGGAAAATTACAGCTTGGGGGCCGGAAAACCAAAAAAGCATTGAAAGTTGCAAGTCCCTGGAGTTTGTAAGTGATCTGCAGGTTACAGGAATACCTTAATTAAGCGAACATGCAAAACCATTTAGTAGGAGTTACCGGGAAGATTCACAGATAAATTGATCTGACAGGAGATTGCGATTTGCAAGTCAGTCGGAAGCAGGAGGCTCCTGTCGGAAGTCAATATCCCCAATCTGAAGCGAAATACTTTTTAGCTCCTATTTTGTCAAAAAAATTTACTGAACTGGTTCGGTTTAGTCTTTGAGTCTTTGGGGGGAGATACTGGGGAAACTACAAGTAAATATATTTCTCACTCGCGGGCACATTAATTTCTTTGATCGCTAAAATGACCAAAACTTCCACATTCGTGTTGAGTCAAAAACATCAAACCTTCGGTCCAAAGACCAGCTTTTCAGTTTGAAGATCATTTAATTTTCTCTCTGAAAAAATGTCATAAACTAACAGAATTGCAAATAGTAGAAAGTAAACAACTTGTGTGCGTGACGAGTACAAGTAGCCGTTCCGATCAAGCCTTCTCTGTCACTCCTACCACATTTTTTTGGGCATTTTTGTTTAATACTGGTATTCCTCTTACCTTCAGGTCACTTATAAGCTCCAGAACCTTGAAGCATTTAATGTTGTTTTGGTTTTCCGGTACCCAAGCTGTAATTTTCCACATGTTTCTTTGTATTTCCGAGCGAGGTTCCCCGCATTAGCCTCGCATTCGTGCTCAAAAGGCTCTCGTCCCAGGGCCGTCAGGGAATACGAATATTGTCTAATCGTTTCGGCTTGCATGAAAATGTTTGTTTCACTCTCCCCATGCCACGCTCTCTCTCCCCACGCCATGTTGATAACAGGCAAGTTGATCGATGACCGATCGTATTTCAAATTTCCACGGCTTATCAACCGCTTGTCAAAGTCTAACAAACCAAGTCCGTTCAACCGATCGATCGATGACTGATTGTATTTGAAAAACTTTAAAACCTAAACCCTGAAGAGCCATTGAGTCTAAATATATTTGTTTAAGTGTTGTTCATATGTTCCAATAATTGTTTATTATATACATTTAACCCCAACCGTACGGTCAGCCTTTCTGAGTTCAGTTTCTTCAAAATACGCGAATGTTTAATAAAAAGACTTGACAAGCAGTTGATTGCGCGGGCAGGAAGTAAACGGCAGTGAGTAAGATCAATGGCTCTTCAGGGTTTAGGGTTTAAAGTTTTCAAATACAATAGGTCATCGATCGATCGGTTGAACGGACTTGGTTTCTTAGACTTTGACAAGCGGTTGATAAGCCGTGGAAATTTGAAATGCGATCGGTCATCGATCAACTTGCCTGTTATCAACATGGCGTGGGGAGAGTGAAACAAACATTTTCAAGCCGAAACGAACAATTCATCTTACATCAAAGGTGACATTTTCTTTCCCTTGTAATTTGCAACTACATTTCAGATCTTTTTCAAAACGTATTTTAGGCGTTGGCGAACTGACTTATAAGCGTTGGCGAACTGACATCAGACGTTGGCGAATCGACTTCATACGTTGGCGAACTGGCGTTGGCGAACTGACACGTTGGCGAAACGACCGGCATTCCAACAAATAGTCGAGGGAGCCCCCAGCAATAATCGATTTTATTAACAAGAATCTGAGACATGCTGAATACAGATTACAAGCCATAGAGTAAAAAAAAAAGTTACATGATATCTTAAACAACGATATTTACAATAAGGAAAAAACCAGCCTCGAGTAAACTGGTCGGCGTCAAGTGGTGTGATATTCACAAGGAGCGGTACATAAAGGTCTGATTGTCCCTATGGGAACTAATACAAAGCAACCTGATAAACTCCTAAAGAAATACATATTTCTTTGGTCTATTTTGGGGGTTGGAAGTTCTGCTTTCAGGAAGCTTAACTGTACTTTTGAAGAGGCGAGCTTGAGCACAAAGCTGTTCGGTGTTCCTCTCTGACTTACTTGGCCAGTAAATAACACAGTGCAGGCAAAAATTATTTCATGCACGGACGCGTGAATGAATTGCCTTGTTGCTTATTTCAGGCTTTGGAACAATATGTGATGCCACACCTGCGGACCTACTGGAACCAGTTACAGCAAGTGTTAGATGATAACAGCCAATCAAATACTCTCCTTCAAGATGAAGCCTATCAAGTTTATGGCGCTCTTCTGGTAGACTATGCATACTGTATTTATCAATGTAAATTAGCTGGTGCAGATCTAGGGGCAGTTCAGGGGAGGTTCAGTCGAACCCTCTAAATTACAAAAAAAAGAGAGAGACATTATAATACTCGGAAAGTCCTCGGAAATTCCATTTCCGAGGACCTCAATTTTAATTTTTTTTCCGGGGAAGGATGCCCCCGAGCCCCATATAGCGGACCACCTTCAGCGGTCTGTATCTCGAACCCTTTTATCTAAAATTCTGTATCTGCCCCAGAAGTAGCTATGGTTAGAGCATGAGAAGCTAATTCTATGTATTTATTGGTAGCGCGCTAAGTGATTCCCTGCCTGAAACTCGACCGAAACATTCCATACTGATGACGTGCTCCACAGAGATCTGTGAATAATAAATATTGTCAACTTAATAGCCAAGCTTTTCCGCTTGATATGGTTAGCAAGTAGAGGGAACAACTTTCGTATTGTTGTTGTTTTGTGTCTGTCCTGTTCAAGCCCTTCACAGAAACAAAAATATAAGAGAGAGATGAGGTACTCGCAAAAGAAGAGACGGGGAAAATCGAATGCATTGACTGTCTTGATGATCAGAGGCGTCGGCAGTAGTAAACTTAATGAGATGTCAGTGCCATTTACTCTTGCCCTCCCTGTCCCTGTCATGTCCTTCTATCCCAGGTGTTGCTATTAAACAAAAAAATAACATAGTGCTTATTTTCCTCTATCTTTTTTTTCTACAGCAAGCCGCTGGATGCCTGTTGAAATCAAAGCAGCATGGTGTCCCTATGAACACTCTCGGCTTTCAAGTCAACAACTCGCACCCAGTCTTGCGCACCAATCTATCCCCGTGGGCTGGGGCGAGTGTACTTCAGCGCCCAGCCCCCGTAGCTTCTACCCGATCCCGGTCGAGCTCGATCGGCCACGCGTCCAATCCTCTCCAGCTCTACCAACAGCTGTACGATGCGTTCGGCGATAGTCTGGGGCCCAGGATTGCGCATAACAACTGGCAGGACGCGGCTGTCACTAAGACCAATCAACTGCGGATGCAACCATTTGCGCATGCGTATTTCCCGATACGGCCTCTTCCACGCGATGCTAACGTCTTCAAAGAATTAATACGCAAGGCGAAAGAGAAATTAAAGCCATCGAGTTCACAGACAAGATCGCTAAGCACCAAGAGAAAGAGAAACCTTGATGAGGAGAAGACCGCAGAAAGTCAAAAAGACAGGTCGAAAAACAAAAAGATCTGTTTGACATTTAGGTCCATGCAGACGACGGTCTCAAACACGCCTATGGATTTGGACCCAGAAGAGCCGAGCCCTTCTCGAACCAGACCTGCAGGGTCCCTGAGAAGGAGTAGCCAACAAAAGGAGCCTGTGAAGGCACCCAGACATGCAGAACAAACAGCAAAGGTTGATCAGAAACATTTGAAATGCGCTGTAGAAACTGGTCGCATTCGTAGAAAATTTAGAAAACCAAGTCTTTCGCTGAATAACAAAGCTAAATATGACTATCATATTGGTGTAACCTTATAACAACGTAACTCAACAACCTTGTGAATTATCCTGAGAGTTAGTTAAGTCGTTAGACCAGCTCTACGTCTTTATTTCTAAATATAAAGATCTCCATAGACGTTGAATATACATTTAGAGTGCTTGCCAACTTCGTTCCCAGTGCCTTTCTTCTTCCCGCCCCCGAGATACCCTGGGAACGAGGTTGTGCGCTTGCTCCCATTGGTAGATCGTTCTTCTCAACATCACAGCACATGTTTGAGCTCAGTCCACTATTTTATACCACGAATTGTAATTTCCGCTGAAATAAACCTGTTTGCCTTGGATGTAAGTTTGGAAGTTGCATACCCTTGGCTTCAAGGAATTTTCAAGGAGTTTGCACCATACATATATGGTGGCGGCAAGCAACTTTGAGAGAGAACAGCAAAGTCCGCATTAAATTTCGCTTTTGTTTGTGCCATCGATTCCTTTAGCTATCTTTATTTCCTCGGTCGCTCTACAAGTAAGGAAGCTACTTGTCGCGTGATGTCTCCTATCTAAGGGTTGCCTATTAAAAAGGCTTTTTAGCTGAGTAATCTGTATACTAGCCTCAGTGGTAAACCGTCCCTTTTTGCCTCCCAATCTGGCCCAACGTCGATCCCAGACGCTTTTTTCTTTGCCTCCGTAAAGCAGAGAGAGCCCGGAATACTTATGATAGAGTAGCATCACATCCAGGGATACTGTTAATCTCTTCGTGCCACGGAACCAGAGATAAGCGCCTTTTTAGCTTTCATTCCTTGAATCTTTCAGTATATTATTTTAATTTTTTGTGTAGTACAGCTGTTATCCTAGGTCATCACTCTCATTCGGCATCAATATATCCGCCTGCGTATACCCCTCTCCCATATCAAAGACACCTTACTCCCTCATATCAAAGACACCTTATTCCCCCAAGGGGCATCCATTCTTGCGGCCAAAGCCGTTCTGTGTCGATGTCGGAACCAACACGTCACTGACACAACACAATAACACTCACCTTTTCACCAACCCTGTCAGGTGGTCAGTAGATTCGTGCGCTCGACCGACTTCATTAATTATGCTAATATATTCTTGGCTCAGCCGTTTTGTCATTCAACAATTTCGTTTCTTTTCTTGTACAAGGAACCGCGGGTGGGCTAGCATCACATCCAGGGGGGAGTAGAAATTCTCCTAGTCGCTTCATGCCACTGAATAAGTTTTGGTTGTATGGGCCACTGGCCTGATGCAGAGTTTACTATCGGAGCAATCTTACAGAATACTGGGGGTACCCCTGCAGTGGACTAGTATCCCATCCCGTGGGTAGGGGGGAGGAGGAGTAGTAGCCAAACTCCTTGACACTTGTGCTTTACTTTTTTATGCCTTCGCCTTTATTTGTCGTAAGTTTGATTTTAATTGCTAAGCCGAGGAGCTTTACCTTGTGCATTTGAACGAAATAAAATATTGCTGAAACGAATATCCTCGGCCATGCGCAGTCTCACCGACAGAGACATTCTCCTTCTCTTTTTTTTTGTCTCGTCAAAGTCCGCATATATTTTTTATCGTACATAGATGCGTCTTGTACCATCATGGATGCTAGTACCATCAAGGATGTTTGTCTAGCATCAAATCGCTTTGGCCGAAAGTCGAGTGATATAATTTCGGGGCTTCGAGGGATCTTCGTTCGCTGGACCACGTGAGTCTAACACTTGTGGCAACGCCACGGCTCCATCTCCCGCTCAAAAGCGCGGGAAAGCCAAGATAACGTGATGCGGCCAAAAGTGAGATGAAAAATACACCGGTTTATTTCGAATCTTAACGCCAAAGGAATTAAGAGGCAATCAGTGGTCTCTAAAGTAATACTTTGCCTATTCTGCAAATATGTAATGAAAACTTAAATGCACTGATTTGATACTTTACAAAACGTATTATTAATTCCTTGCTATGCGCGAGAAATTCAATATTTGATAATGAAAATGAAAATTGACGACGCAGTTTCCTTTCTCCATGCGCACCTTAGCCAAATTTCATTTGAAATTTCTCAGCGGACCTTTAGGTTTGCTGACTTTTGCCAATGCGAGCGAAGCTTTAAAAAGATACAACGGGGTTTAAGCATTGAGCAAGATCGCCATTTCACGTGAACAAGTTTCTTGAAGCCATGAGACTGGCTCACTTGACAAGATGGCAACGTTCCTTCAAATGGTTTGATTCAAGCATTGCTGGGCTCTGTGATTCTCACCACTTAGGGCATTTCAGAACTGTACTGTACTAATCTTTAGTGGCTACCGACAAACAGGATAAATTAAACTGCGTACGGTGCTGAACGATGTAATCCGCATTAATTCCTTCACCGGTGAGACATTTAGATACAGTCACCATGTTGAATTATGCGGAGTCGACAGACAAGAGAAGCAGGGCAATGGAAAAAGCCTTCTTAGAGGTAAGTAAGAGTTTCTCCTTCTATATAATCAGTAAATAGATTGAACTTTATCCTAGT
>OZ026600.1:2571900-2589400 GCA_964020085.1 Micromussa lordhowensis | reverse complement strand
GTTATTTGGGGTTATTTGTCTTTGTGAGTAGAATAGATACACATCTAGAAGTCATAGAAGATCGCACAAGCATGTAACAAGCAACTCAGTGTTAGCACATCACAGCAAAACCATGTACTTTGATAGGTTTCCTGGTCTAAATTTGATTCAACATTGCAGAAAATAAGAACATTCACTCTCGGCTCCAAAATAAGATTTTGTATAAATGAAAAAGAGTGTACCCCAGTTTCAAGTCAAAAGTTTCTGCAAATGTCATTCATTCAGTGTTCCCTATTGAGAGAGACCTCAGTATATATGTCTAGTCATAACGGATGAAAGTCCTTTTACTGGATATCGCAATCATGCTAGATATGAAAGCCTGCAAGCACCAGTTCTCTTGACAGTCCTTAGCCAGCGTCCACACTTGATTCACCGGAAAAATTTGAAAACGCAGCTCTATTTCTACGGCTAGGCCTACCGTTCACACTGATCCGTCACGAAAACGGAGCTTTTCGAAAACGCTCTTCAAACCGGAGGAATTTGAAAAGCCGACTTTTCGTTTTCGTGTGGACACAAAACAGTTTGAAAACGGAGCTTTTCGAAAACAATGACGTCACGATAACCATATGATTTCCCTAACCGAGTTTTCCTCAAACACACTTTGAAAATGATCGGTGAATGTTGCGTTTTTAAAATCCTCCGGCGTGATGTGGACGGGACCTAAGATTTGAATGGGAGAGGAAATTTCTTTGGCCATTTCGTGCGATCGGGACCACAACTCTTGGGTGTCTCTGATGGGAAGGGACACTAAATGGAGAACCCGGACTGGAATGATTAATGTACTGTTCACCTTACAGGCACAAAACCGAACAACGCTTCCACGATGCACATAAGGGAATCGTTGCTGGACTGTGGGAGTTAATCAAGGAAAGAATGCATGAGGGATTAGAAGAAGAAGCCCTCTTCAATGGCGAGTTACAGAGCAGCCGCTTTCTGTACGAAGGGTTTAAAGCTAGCAGGTTTGTCGGGAAGATCCACTTACAGAATGGCGGGCAAGGCACTGGTACCATGGTCTCCAAACGGCTTCTCCTTACCGCCTCACATGTTTTCAGGACTTGTAACAAGGGTGAGGTAGTATTTGAGAGAATTGATCCTCACAGCAGCGTTTACCAAATGCCGAAAGAGACCATCTTTAAGCTTGAACCAGAAAATTTGTTTCTCGTTCATCCAGATGCGTCTCTCGACGTCGCTTTTATCGCAGTGTCCGAGAGATCCGTCGACGGCCAATTCAGTTTACGTGAAATCGGACACTGCGAAAGAGCGATCCGTTCTGAGCAACCAGGTACCCACGTGAACATAATCCAGTTTCCTCGGAACAGCAAGCAGATGGTGGTTTTACGTCAAAATCAGATCCTAAATTCCCACGATAGCCACCTGCAGCTCTTCGACAAAGCCTTTGTCGAGCATCACCGCTACAAAGTCCATCGATATGCAGCTAAAAAGCGCGGCTGGTTTCCACACCTGAAAAAGGCGAATCGTGAATTCAGTTTGCCGTTCTTGCGCTATACTGCAGACACCGACAGTGGTTCTTCAGGAAGTCCTTGTTTTGACGACATGTGGAATTTGATAGGCATCCATCAATGTTCTCTCTCTGTTGAACGCAAATCTGGCAGGTTCAAGTACATCGCCAATGAAGGTGTCAAAATTGGTACTGTTTTCGACTGGGTAAAGGAAGAACTTGAAAACAATGAACGTGAAGGATTTCTTGAATTACTTGAAGGATTTCCACTGGAATGACAAGGCAAACATTTACAACCATATCGCGGCAATCTTATGTAACTTTCAAATAGAATTTCCCCCGAAATACTTCTAGTCCGTGCACTCCTTTCCAACACTTAACCCCAATCTCTTGAACGGAAAAATCCCTCTCAGGATGTACCGACCCATGAATTTCAACAGTATTATATATAATAGACCAGTTTCAATATATTAAAATTCAGCCTAAAACAATAGACCTCAATACAAGGCTCCGGGGAATAACTACAGAGTTTGTGGGGTTTATTCCCCAGAGCCTCGTGCTGAGGTCTACTGTGTTAGGCTGAATTTTAATACACCGAAATTGGGATATTATGCTTGCAAGTTTACCGATCGTCCTTACTGTAAGTTAGCAGAAGATCTTTACAAGTTGCACGGTATAGTTTAGTAGTACAGATGTTTCATCCCGGTCTGTGGCAGTTTCTAAGATTTCTCGTGTTTTTGTTGATGTTGTTACTTTGTTTGTTTTTTGAGCGCATGTAAGTTTGCCGACAGCACAGGTCAAAGCATAATCTTGAGTAACCCGCTCGAGCGAATTTCACTTTTTTTTCCTTGAAGACAGTGATTCGCCATATTGTAATACTTGAAATATATATGCCAGCCTTCAGGATGGGCGTGTTTTTTTGTAAGATGATTGTTTATTAGCATTAACAGCCATTTTTATACAATTTCCAAATATGATATTTACTGTTTCGAGTCAAGAGTTCTGATCGTTGTGTGGCCTCACCGGAATTCAGTTTCTAGGGCAGCAGTAATGAGTCGACAACCTTTTTTTCCGAGTTACCTTGTGCCTCGTTTTCAAAACGAGTCCTGGTGCAAAACTTTTCGTATGAAAATGAGTTTGATTTGCATTGACGAACACATTTTCGCACCAAGACTCGTTTCGACACAGAGGCAATAGGTAACTTGAAAGGGGTCTATTGACGGCATTTCTTTTTTGCGATGTTCTGGCTTAGAGTTCACTGCGCATGTTCTTTTGTACGGAGAGGAAACCGCTGCCAGCAAAGATGGTCGGGATAAAGGCGGGTCAGTATCACAGACTGCGTCTTGGACTGAAAAAGTTGTCATAACTCTGAGTCAGTAGTAGCTGTCAACCTATATGCTATTTCATATATATATATTTTTTTTCACAATGACTGTAGATATCTAGCATGGGCAGCTGTTTTATCACTAGGTTTCCTTTGATCTTAAACTAAGAAGCAGCTTGGGTTGAATATGATAAACCACCAATATTGTAGAAATCTGTAAGGTAGTGTCATTATCAAACTAGCACTTAGTGTACAAAACACTATTATTGTTTGTTTGTTGCGCTTTTGGCCTCGCAGGCCACATGTCAGTAAGAAGTACAGATGAATATTAAACCTTGCATTCTCCCAGCACATCCTCATTGCAAAGAACTTTGGCAGACGCACAATGCTTCATTTTGTTCAGGTGCAGATGATAATCACTTAATCTGTCACATGGCACTCTCTCTCCTCCCCAGAGGCTCGAAACGTTCGTTATAAAAAGCCGCTGTGCGAGGTGAGTGCAGGCTCAAAATCGAGTGGATCGACTCTGTGGAGGAGAGAGCACGTGACGCATCAGGTAGTTTAGCCACTCGGCAACAAAACTCGACTAGGAACACTTGTGGTGTATCTTCTTTCCTGGAGAGTTAGCATTTCTAATTCTCTTCTCCCACGCCGAGGTCTATCTTTGCTACGAATTTTCGCCACCTTCCACGAGTTAAACCCAAACTTCGCTCTCCTTCTGAGTTCTCGACAGTTCCGCCACAAGCTGTTCTAAGCATATTTCATGTTGCGCTCAGATTATCCATCTGACAAGAGAGCGGAACCGTGCGAGTGCAATGTCCTACACCATAGCCTCGCCAGGCTGAAACCCTTGGCTTCGATAAAGTTTCTTTTACTCGCCATTCAGTCGTGGAACATTCTCATAATGCACTTTTGTGAGACGGTCATGTAACGGCAATACACAGGAACCAGGCGCTCAAGGCTGCTTCTGTGAAAGAGAAAAAAAAAACATTAAAAGATATACTACGTTAAAAAAAAAACTCCCTAAGACTACTACAGAAAACATGATAGCTAATAATGTGATCGTGTAGAGAACTGCAGTTAATTACTACTATTATTCTCCATTGGAGTCACCATCTGTCTTCTCATTGGCTAGAAGCCCATAGTTAATTCTGGGAAACAGAGCAACCTACAGATTATTCACTAATCTGCTAGCAGATTAGTGAATAATTTGTAGGTTGCGCGCGCAATGCATGATGTCAAGTTCACGGACAGCGAAGTAAGAACATGGCTTGTCGATTCGCTGCATCGACCCAGCAGGAAATTGAGAAATTGCTTGAAGATAAAGATCCGGAAAATAATAAAAGATCGACAATAGTGGCGAAGGAACTGTTCTACGAGTACTTTATTCTTATTTTTATTCTAAACCCTTTTTATGTGGAAGCGCGAAAAAAGGACGGATAATGCGTTTGTCGTTATTTTCTTTAAAACAATGTATAATAAAACAATCATTAGATTCGGTTTTTGTGACAAACCAAAAATAGTTGTTAGTTGAACCAGTTGTAAGTTAACAAACTAATAGTTGAACTCGTTCACTAACAATGAACTAGAAATTTTCAATACCACACTCGCAAAGCCTAGTGCGGAATTGAAATTTCTCGTTCATTGTTGGTGAACTCGTGCAGGTAAATCCCAATAATTCACTCGCTGAGTGCGTTAACTTGTAAATAATCCATCAAATATTTTCGCTCGCACTCGATTGGTCTAAACGATTCACGTGACTGAATATTCCCTAGCTAAAACTGGGGAATGTCCGGGTGATATTCTCAATTTTTAAAACTGCGCGTGTCGCGAAAGGTATATGAGAGATAACAAACACAATTATAGCCTCCACTCCGCACCTTAGACATTATCTGTTCCGAGAAGCTCACAGTTTTCAGCTCGCGTCTCCGAACAGATAATGTCTGCGGACAAATATCCGAGCATATTTTCGCGCCAAATGGAGGTTATTGTTCATTTATTATTTTAGTTTTTACTTGGCACAAAATACGGCTCTATAGTGCAATACGGTCTCTTATCATATGACCCGTACGGCCCCGCGAGCAATTTCCTTGGAAAACCATACGAAAAAAGGTCCCGTATGAGGGCCATACGCGTCAAAGTGATAGGGCCGGAAAAACGCGTACGGCCCTACTAGAAATGCATACGGCCCCGGCAAAAACAATGCGAAACAATGTTGTTGTTAAAAAGTGTTTCCTTGAAAATTTCTGAAAGCGAACATTCCGACATTGAGTTCTATTATCCCGGTGAGCTTTCGGACGCCGAAATACTGCAATTACCTACTCAGAGCGAAGCAACAGAAAGAAAGTCACTACTCTCGAAATGAAGCAATGCTGCCGCGCGCGGCCTCGTTCTACCAAAGAATGAAAATGAAAAAAAAGTGGTCATATGATAAAATGCTTATTGACTGAGTGAGGTCGGGCCGGACGGGAAAATATTTGGCTCTCGGTCAGGACGCACGGACCTCGAGCCAAATATTTTCCCGTCCGGCCCTCCCACTCAGTCAATAAGTACACAATATTTGGCGCGTTCCCTTCACCTAGTATGTTAATAGTGGAATAATAAATTAATATCATACCTGTGTAAAGAGTCCAACTTGCTACATGTATCCACTAAAGAGCCAAGAAATATCTGTGTCTCCTTGGAATCCCATTCAAACTGCTTGCATGGCTCTATGAACTGTTGCACAACAACAACAAAAAACAACATCCACATGTCAGACAAACATCAACGCAGAAAAAGCTGGCAAGCAACCTTATTGTCTATGTTAGACCACAGATACAATTAAAATACTTGTTATTTTAGCCGAGAATGTACTGTGAAGGCACGGTGGCGTCGTGGTTAGTGCACTCGACTCCGGATCGAGCGGTCCGGGTTCGAGCCCTGACCGGGCAACACCGTGTTGTATTCTTGAGCCAGACACTTTACTCTCACAGTGCCTCTCTCCACCCAGGTGTATGTACAAATGGGTACCGGCGAATTTAATGCTGGGGTTGACCCTCCTGGGGGTGACCCTCCAACTAGCATCCCATCCAGGGGGGAGTAGAAATAAACCTAGTCGCTTCATGCAACAGAAACCGGATTTAAGCGCTTTTGGTTTCTGGCATTTTGTTTCATGACGCTTGACTCCACAATTGATCATGAATATTGCAAGAGCGCAGCTTAGCATTTTGCGCCCAAAAGGTGTGGAATGTAGGAGCCACCTCGTTTACAGCGGAATCACTTGCTTAATAAGGATAAAACAGCTCCCTTTATTTAGGCAGGTGTCATAGCTAAGTTACTACGCTGTCGCTATCCAGTGGATAAGTGTCAACAGAACAAACCACGCCATCCACTGGATAGTGATTTATGCGGTGGATAGCGTTATCCACCTTTCAAACAACCCGGGTCAGGAAACTACCTTCTCTACAAAGTCACTCAAGACATCCTTGACTTCTTTGCTATGAATGAGACCAGCAGCAATATTAAGTAGAGCTCGACAGAGAGTCTAAAGATAAAAAAAAAAACAGAAAGGAAAACAAGAAAGAAAATAAAGCCAGCATTCACTTTAAAGCGAGTCTCTGAATACGAAACCAGACTTGGAAAACAAGTGCCATTAATGAATTGATTACTGGAATATTGAACCTAGTAGTCTTTCCAAGCATACGGCTAATAGGTGTAATGTTCAATAAAATCTATTAAATATTAATTTTTGAAACGACTGGCGGGTTCAATATTCAAATAATCAATTTATTAATGTAATCTTGAGGGATAAACTTCACTTGGTTTGACTGTAAACCCATTTGTGAAATCTTGAGTCATCAAGGGCAAAAAAAACTTGTTCAGCTAAGAAAAGAAGATCGCCCAAAGAAAGTTGTTAATACAGTGCGACTACTAATTCCACGCCACTTGGAAAAGAGTTAATTAATCAGAACGTTACTTGTGAATAAAGGATAGCGATCGTTTTCTTAAATAAATCCAATAACATTGAAGAATACAAACAATGGATCTTAACAAAATTAGAAACCAAACAAGGTGCAAGGAATTGCGGACCTCTCAGGAAACCTTGCCATTTGTTGATTGGTTAGTTTCGATTCTAATTTTTTACACTTATCAACAGTTTCGGTTTAGTTGTTGCAAAATGAGTTTTCAAGCCAAACTTTTCAACCGAGATTTATAAAATAATTATAATTATGACAATTCACCGTCAAGGGCTCAATCTCTAAGCTGTACATAAGGAGGGAGTCGATAGTGCTAGTGTATGTCAAACAGACCGTTTCTTGCCGTCACGGAAAACTATCAGTCCATTGCTGTCGGGTTACGTTTTGATTGGTTAGGTTTCTTCTAGATGGTCCGGTTCGACCGGCTCGAGTAGTCGCTCTGTAACAGCTGGCAAATCCAAGGCAAACTACTTTCATTTTTAGCCAGCAAAGGATTCGAGATAGACAGATGCGAGCCAGGGTTTGAGATAAGCATATGAAATCTGCCTTTGAGATAAGTAAATTAAATCTCTTGATTCACCGTACCTTAAAATTGGATTCCACAGACTTGGCAAGCTTTTTAGTGAACCTTTTGGAAATATCACCGCAGACCAAACTGAAAACCACAAAAATTCAACAGAACACATCACATCAATATAGTTTTGGAGGAATATGGTTAATTAGGTGAGAAGTCTGGGTTAAATTCTCAGACTCGGGAGGCTACATGTACATTACGAAATAAACAATAAACTACTGGAGCTTGCAATGACCTAAGCTTGCACGGAGGGTGTCTTGGAATGCACAGGGAATTAAGCTAATTTCGCTCATGGTTGAATTCCTATTTCTTTGAAACTCCACAATACAATAAAAGGGGAGGGATAAACGGGCAGGCGAAACAGAAAACCTGTAACAAATAACAATAGGCGTGATAGTGTTCTTGACTCCGGATCGAGCGCTCCAGGTTCAAGCCCTGGGCGGGGACATTGTGCTGTGTTCTTGGGCAAGACACTATACTCTCACAGTGCCTCTCTCCACCCAGGTGTATTAATCATAACTGGGTACCGGTGAATTTAATGCTGGATGGACTAGCATCCCATCCAGGGGGGATTAGAAATACTCCTAGTCGCTTCATGCTACAGAAACTGGAGATAAGCACCACCTGATATGGGCCATATGGCTCGTATGCAGACTTTACCTTTACACCCCCCCCCCCTCCTTTGTACACAGAAACTAGTGATATTATAATTAATGCGCAAAGGATATTTAAGATTTGTGGAAAAAAACTCACTGTTTCCTGCAGGGTTACTCGTTGTTACACCTGGGCTTTATGTATGTTTTGCATGTTTTTGATTTTTTACACATAACAAGCGGATAGTGATTTTAATCTAAAAAGCAAAGTTATTTTAAAAACCTCCTGTGCTCCTCCACAATCTCTCTGTCATTAACAAACACTTTCAGATCTCTCAGCTCTTGAAGGAAAACTCTGTCAAATTCAGCACCCGTATCTCCAACATCAGCAGCTACAGAAAAGCAAACTACAAATTAGAGCACCAGACATTTCAACAGCAACACATCCTAAAAGAGAGTCCTGGACAATTTCATACAAAGCCAACTCTGAACTAGTAGACACTTTATCCAGTATGCCACGTGCATCTCAAAATTGGACACTAATCCGTGGTCCCAGACACTAATAAATGGACACCTCTCTGAGGTGGGCACTTCATCTGGTCCTAAGTGTGTCCAATTTCTGGTCTTAAGTGTTCAATAAGGGCCACAAGTTGGTGGTGTGGTAACAGACATTGTAGCTCACCAATGTGTTAAACTCTGGGTCAATAAGTCCAGGTTTGACCCTGTACGCACATGCAGATATTATCTCCTTTAACTTTTTTTGCATGAAAGGAGGTAGTAAGCATTTGTATGCCGGCTTTCCAGGCTTGAACCCTGGTAAGGCTCACTGTGTGTATGTTTGGGTTTGATATATATACACAATGTAATTTACTCTCACAATGCCTCCCTTCACCCAGGAGTGCAAGAGAGCAGTACCACACTCCTTAAAAAATTTGAAAAACTGCTTGGGCTTAGCCCGCAAAGTAGTCACATCCCATTCAGGGGAAAAAGCATGAAACTAATTACCATTTAATGCCATAAAAACTAAAGCTGCAAGTCACCAAAGGGCTTGCCTATATATTTTTTCCTTATACCGTTCTTGGCCAGCACATATTATTTCGCAGACTTTAAGTTACAATAATATCGAAGAAGTACTGATTAGATCTGCTAGCCTGTGAACGAGGCAAAAAATTAAAAATTGGAGGGCAAGGCTACTGACGAGCATAAAAATAATTAGGTTAGCAGAGCAACAAAAATGATTGTTTTCATCTCGAGACTGCTCTCAGCTAGTTCAGCCCACCTGTGATTTTCTTCACCCTATAGCCAAATCAGGAGCCTTATTTTGGCACTTATTCTGGTAAGGATAAGTTTTAAATTTACAGTTGATAACATGTACTAAGAAACATCAAATTACAGTTGTACATATTATTTTAACAATTTAAGCAATTGGCCTTCAATTACTTGCTGTGAAAGTTTAAAAGTGAAATGAGTATTTTCCAACTTCTCTGGGCAATTTTAACCTAGCAAAACTATTACTAACTAAAAAAATGAATTCAAACTGAAACAACAAGCAGAGAGTAAAACTGTCAATGGCTTTAAAAAAGATGCTTACAGATGATGACCTTCTGAAAGGATTGTGGACAAGAAGCTGTGAAAAGTTATTGAAAGGTTAATAAGTTAGTTAATAACTTCATTCAAGGGTTTTCTTTTACAGAGAGGTGATATGTACAGTTATGAGATAACTGTTGCCATCTAGTTAGTGTTAGAAGAGCTGTAAGGATTAGCATTGAATATTATCAACTTGTACTAACAATTTTTTCTCTTGATTCATGATAGATCATAACATCATCATAATATACCTCTTACTAGCCAAGTCCGAGGTCTGTACTGTTAGTTATAGACCAAGTTTTGTCCACATTGATTTATGGCCCAAGTTCACGAGGGGAAAGTTCAAAGGGGAAAAAACGAGTATCTGTAACTTACGGTACGGTTAGTAAGATTTTTACCGTGTGTCTGAAGGGTTTGGGAATCTATGCACATGGAACAGCTGAAAACTTTGAAATTGCTTTTAAGCCGTTAGTACGGTTTAATACAAACATGTAGTTTAGAGTAAAAGAAAGTTTTAAACTTCTAGTTGCTTTTAAAGTTAAGAACACTTGGCGATAAATCACGGAACAGTTTGCAACAAAAATATTACTTTAAAGTTTAGCAGGCCATACAGGAGAATATAGCCCACTAAATTGACCAATCACAGCATGCGTACTAACTCAGAGATATACACTGTAATAATGTACATTTATTTCATATTAAACACGGAGCGAGCCTATAAAAGGTCAGCGGTTTGCACTTTGTTGGCTAAAACGCGGCATTTTAATACGTTGAGTAAACAACTCGAAAACAATCGATATGCTTTCGCAATTGAAAGAACAAAAATAAGAAGTTAAAATGCATGTATATGACGTACGATACCTGTCTAAATTCTTCTTCTGTAGTTGCCATTCTTTTATTTTCGCTGACCTCTTTACAAAGGAAGCAAACAAACGAAAAACCTTCCCTTGTGCTGTCGCCTGAAATATTACTTCGTGCGAATTTCGCGGGAGAACGACACGCCTGGGTGAATAAGCCAATCAAAGCAGAGTATTCCAATTTGTGATGTACGGGCTGAGCCGCTCAGTCTCCATTTATAGGCTCGCTCCGTGTTTAAGAAGACTCTTCTTTTACAAATGTGTTCCAATACATATTCTCTGCCCTAGAAATTGTAAGATATGGGCTTTTGACCAAGTAGATAATAAAATGATGCAATTGAAGAGTTTTCATCGGCTTAGCCATCATGGTTTATGGTAAGCGTCCATATAATTTTTGGGGGCAGATTTAATTTGATTTTATGTTAGTTTTCTATATTTTGTGGGCATTTTTAATAAAACAATTATTCCACTCGCACTTATTGGATATGAGATGATTATACCCAACTTGGCGCTACGCACCTCATTGGCTAGGGTGTATCTACGTACCATCTCATATCCAACAAGGGCTTGTGGAATAATCGTTTTATTGTTTTCTTTATTTCATGTGTTTCTGGGAGGAGATACAGCCACGGTCCATAAAAACAGATTCTGATTTCCAGCCATCTAATGGCTCAGAAGTTGGTTAAATTAAACTAACCAGAAGAACCTTCAACTGATCCAACAGTCCACTGGTCTAACATCTGCTCGGCACAGAACACAAGATCATCAAATGTTAGGTATGACAATCTATTAAATAAAAACCAATTTTTGTTGTCACAAACTTTAAACTCACTTTTTTGATGCACATACAGTATAACTCTATAACTCAATAAAAAACTAAAAATACTTCTTGTCTAACTAAGGTTAACAAAATCTACAAAGTTATAGTAATCCAAAAATAACATGACAGGTTTTTCCACTCTTCATTGCAACTCTCTCTTCTAAATTTAAGCCTTAAAATATGCCATCTTCAAAATATTACTGTGTCCCAAGGGAACAAAAGATTTACATTGTAATAATTAAATAACATTCAGGTTGAGGGATAACTAAATTTCCTCAGTCTTGTACATTATATGTATTTCTCATTTGTTTCAATCCTTGAAGCCTTGGTGCCATGTGAGAATGTTCAATTGACAGATTTTCAAAAACAGTCTATTGGGAAGGTTAGAATGGCTTACACAAGAATGTTTGACTATGGCACAAGTGATTTGTTAACACCAACCTTTTCTTTCCTGTCTCGATCTTATTGATAGCCATGAAGCTAATACATGCATATTGCCTGTTGAAAAAACAAAATACAGCATTAAAATTGTCTGTATTTTAGCTACATGTAACTAGTCCCTATATTTGGCCCTTCGAACTACCCAGCACTGGAAACAATCTGCTTTTTTATCCCAGACGTCTGTTGAAATGGCTGGGGTTTTCCTTCAGGCCACTGCACACACCGTTGGTTTCAACTGTGGATTCAAAAACATTGATTATGTGATGACAAACATCTCTTGGCTGCAGCACTCAAAAGTAGCAAGTTCAAGGCAAACCTTGTCCATGCCATGGATTTTGAATTGCTCAAACTCAGACTTCTCCGTAGCATGTTTTGAATTGTATCTTGCTGGAAAGGGCAAAACTCAACAAACTTTTAAATGGCAGGAATTGGCAGGAAATCTTCACTCATTACATGATCATGAAATTTGTAAATCACTTTTTGTGAATCCATGACTGAAACCAATAGTGTGTGCAAGGGCCTGAAAAAAAACCCAGCCATTTCAACAAATGTCTGGAATCAATCAATAGTAAATTCATGTTATCAGAGCATAATACACAGTGAGTTTTCAATACCTTGCCAAAGGATCTGGCAGCAGGAAAAGCTTCTTTACAGTGTCAGCAAGTCCTCCTCCTTCAGTCTCTTCTATTGTCCTCAGTACATTTTTCATGTTGTCAAACTAATGACAGTACATTGAAAATTACAAAACAAAAACACTTAGAATGTTGCACAGATGCCATTAATGTCAGTTAATAAATGTCAAGAGATGAGTGAAACAGAAACAAGATCAATCTACATGCATTTTCAGAGTCTTCTTGATACACTTAGACTGTTCGTAGAACTCCACCAGTGAGAAAATATACCAAAGCGTAGAGTGAACAGTGCATAACATGAGATCACAGAGTTGACAATGAACACAACACAGTTGCCCTAGCTACATGTAGTAGGGGCATCATGCTGGCCTTTTAATCCAGAATTTGTTAAACAAAATCCTATAATTTATACCAAATGAGACATACTTTTCCCATTGCCACATGGTTTTACATGTATTTTCCAACCAAACATCAGTTTGTTGAATGTTGTAGGTCAAAATGAAATTCAGGTTAAAATGATTTTAACCTAGTTTGATTCTCAATGTCCTTTGTCATCTGACCCCAATTATTCATGATCCATGAATAATTAGGGTTGAGAGACAAAGGAATTTCACTTTAACCTGAATTTCATTTTGACCTACAACATGTACACTACTTTTGATCATGAGCCCCAAAAAATGTACCTCTCTCCTAGCCGATCTACACTGCACTAACAGCACTCACAACTGCCAAAATCATTGTCTGCTTTGGGGCAAGGGTCATGCCCATCCCACTTCCCCCCCTGCTTCCTGTTTTTGCCCCAAGGGATGAATCCACCATAACAACCCACCTGTCGGCGACAGCTTTTGAGAGGTATATTTGTCTTCTCACTGATGTCATCCAAGTCTTTCCTCAAACGTCCAGTCAACTTTTTACCTAAAAGTTCCCGCACCACCTCTTTGTCAAACTGATAATACCTTATGATGTAGAAAGAAAAAATATGATGTCACTAAAAGAAACAGAACACCTTACACATCATTCGTCAATACCATTGTTATCAGTTAATAGTTTGCTTTATTAAATGGCTAGCTCCGTAAGCAGGCAAGATGAACCAAATTCTGTGCTCTGATTGGCTACCCAAGTGGGCAAGATGACGTTATCTTGCCTGTTCAGCACTACCTGCTATGACCCATAAGAAAAAATTATTTCTCCTAAAGCCATATAATTTACCGGTAATCCTTTATTTAGATGGCTGGATAATAGTCAAGTTCATTTTTTTGCATGTTTATGGCCTGAGATGGAGTCGAGGTCCATACATGTACATGTAAACAAGCAAAAACAGAAGGAGGCCAATATCAAGCCATCTTGACTAAACAAGCTTGGTCAATAAGCCATATTTATAGTGCAACTATACAGCACAATGTAAATTGATTTAATTGAAACAAATTCAAAGACCAACTTTTCACTAATTATTGTACAGTTTTTATGAAAACCATCACATGAATAAATTGCAAATAAAAACAATAAAATACAAAAAAAAAAAAAAAAAATCACATGAATAACCTCGTACTTTTCAATAAGCATATCTTGAACATCTGGTGAAATCTGTAACAGCATCTGTTTGGCAAGCATTGGAGGAGACTGCAGGAAGCGTTCCAACATGAAGAACAAGCGAAACTGGTCGTAAGTATCACTAGTGATGATGGCATGAGATGCTGCAAGATTTTTGAATTCATCCTCACATTCTCTCCTCTGAGTGGCTTCATTTTCTGGTAGATTTGAGAAACACTGATTTAATTCCAGAACACAAGCTTACAGGTATGTTCTGTTTTTAACATTCACAGGGCTTGGAAAGTTTCCTGCACAAGCCCCCTATTAAAGTTGCTTGAAACATTGAGAATTGAATAACTGTTTGTTCAGGTTTAAGTGTGACGTGAACCACTAATTGTACCTCCATTCCCACCATGATACACACACCACCCCCCCCCCGACCCACCCCTCACATAAGGCCGGTGGGGGGGACTCCCTTATGAAAATATTGGATGTGCTCGTCAGAAAATTTGAATTTAACCCCTAAAAGAGACAAGTTTGGGTGAAGCTCAAGCTTTACTTGACTCCTAAAAGATAACACCTAAAAATATTGGTGTTTTACCCTGATCACTGGTAGTCAGACCAAAATCCTTGTTTACACCTCTAAGTGAGACGGTCACCACCCCCGACCTTTTCATCTAGAAATCCCCCCCCCCCCCCCAAAAAAAAAACTAGGATCACAAAGCTAACAAATTACTATATTTCTTGCTTTACGTTACAAGCATTATTAAGTTTAATTAAAGTTTCCCCTAGGAAAAATTCACTTGCCAAGTACAAACAGAAATAAAGTGACGGAATATAATCCAATCCCACCTCATTACAAAATCCACTAATCCCTGGCGCCACAGGCTGTGGACACAAATTCCTTTGCACTGTACGTCACTGTGATCATGAGTCATTGAGGTGAATGTAGGGAGAACAACGACAAGGCCGCCATATATAATAGGCGTCTTATTCAACTACTGAATAACTCATTGATCACAGCGCGAAGCCTTACCAGAGAAGCCTTCCAACCACAAGCAGTAAACTTGAAGATCAATAAAAGTGGGATCCATGAAGAATACATCTATGTCTTCCATGTTTTCTTTTAATGGCAGTTGAATAGTGTTATGCGGATTCCAAACTTAGCATGTTGGCGCGATGACTGCGTCATTCTTGCCCAAAATATTCCACTATCGACTCCACTATCTACACCTCAACGACCTCAACACCTTTCATTTCGACTTGCACGGCTACTCGAATCAGCGGTCTTACTTTGCAATGTAGTAGGCTGTGTATGAAGCACCATTTATACCTGCGCGCTAACATAAACTCCATGCAGGTTTTATGAACTGACAAGGGTCCGCGAAAACGAAAGCTGCTATACTATTGTAATTTTCCCAAAGGATAAATGTTCACATGCTTTTTACCTTGGGATTTGGCAATCAGTAAAATCACGGCCCTTGTCGCTGATTCACAGAATGCTTGAAATTTTAAAAAGAAAACCATTTCCGCAGGCCTTTTTTGCTGATGATCTGAAAGATTGAGAATGCTTTGAGTTTGACTTCGGTTGAATTTCCGCTCATACAGTTCTATTCCATGACTGAGGAGTCTTTCCCGTATCGTACTGACAAGAAAAACTGTCGAGTCAGTACTGACAAAAACGTTTTTCACTAGGAAATAGGTCATACCGCCGAATCTAAGAGCCCAAAGTACACCTTGTCCCGGGAGGTGGCTGTGACCGCTGCTGGGGCGGATAGAGAATTTTAGAGAAGGGGGTTCGAGAAGGGGCCGCAGAAGGCGGACCACTGTATGGGGATTCGGAGCTGGGGTAAATTTCCCCCCCCCCCCCCCTCCTGCGATCTGCCCCATCGCTGTCCCACAAACTTATTTTCAAGTGAATATATGAATACATGCATGAATAGATTGTTTTATTCCTCTAACACCAAAAAACACACAATCACACTGAGGCAACTGATCACTTATTTCTTGGAATGTTAGGCTCCATTTTGATAGCTAAATCTGATCAATATTCGGTTGTAGCCCGTGTCTTTCCTTGTGGCTAGTCAGTCGTAAAGAGTACTGAGTTTCGAACCAATCTCAAACGTCTCTCATTTTTCATCTCCGTCCGATCTCTTAGGCTCTTTGGCTGCTCGTTATTTTTCTGATTGCAGGTTTTCTCTACAGAGTGCGTGGAACACTTACTGATTCAGTGATCATAGCATATATAGCAGAATCCCCTTTCCGATCCGATTCAATTTGACAAGAAATGAATTCTATTTAATTTTATTTATCAAAACATACAACAAGATATAGCGCTATCAATGACTTTATTTACGTACGAATGTAGGTTCAAAATTCCACGGCAAAAGCCCTGGGAACAAGGTTGGTGTAAGGGAGCGATTCTTGAGTAATGTAGTTATTATATACAGTCAGAAAAGTATTCAACATAATGTTGAACTGCAACAATTAGTAAGCATTTTTACAAGTATCTCTTTAAACTTGTTTTGAAGAACTTTTGCATAAATTGTTCCTCCAGCAACATTTTTCTCTTTACATTTAATTTACAGTCTGTGGACGAGTTAATTGCATGTATATTGAGAACGTTTATGCCAAGTGTAGCCGCTTACTTTTGTGCAATAATTAATTCATGAAGTCTACGTAGCAACAAGTCTTTTTAATCTCCTTCTTGCTTTAAAAATCTACTATTTCGTTCTTTTCGATTCAGCTTGTATTCGGTTAAGTATATTTTATCTATTTGGGGGAACTCAGTATGTCATTTAACGCAGTAAAAAAAGAAAAAAAGTTCTCTTAAGTTTGACAAACGCATCGTTCATGTAAATGATTTGACCGTTCAGTGCTCAGCTAGAGATTCATGCAAACTTGCTGGTTTCGACTCTACGTCTCCATCTCGATTGACATAAGTAACAACTGTCACAGCACCGCTGCTGGGAGTGCTTCTTCTTTCAAACAGGCTTGGCACAGCTAACGAGGTGCCGGGCATGAAGCCCTGCCTTCCGTTAGAGTTCGATCTCGCTTGCAAACCGCATGGCCTCGTCGTCGTGAGTTGCGCGATGAGCGGACAGCACCTGAGCGCCACAGCACGCATAGTTTTCCTCATCTCAGGGTTCCGGTAGCCATACATCACCGGGTTAAGTGCCGAGTTCGTGTAGTGTAGCGCTTTGACGAACGCAATTAACCGGAAGAGTCCTGAAGGCTCGGGTAGGACCTCCAAGTCGTACGTAGCTACCATGATCACGACAAAGAATGGAAACCACGCGATGATGAAGACTCCCGTGACCAGAGCCACGGTGCCGGCCACGCGAATTTCTCTGTGTATCGTAGCAGCCGCCAGCTCGGGGTACACTCTGGTCCGCGACCGGCCAGCTGTGTCGTAGATTAACACGTACACTCCAAACATGACGATAAACGGCACAACAAAGCATAAGGCAAAGATGAATGCTGAATATCCCTCCTCCCATTGCTTGAGTTGAATGGGGTACAGTCCCGCCACAAGAGCCGAACAGCCCCACGCGACAAAGATCATTGCGCGGAAGACGCCTTCGTGGATTCCTCGGTGCCTGATCGGCCAAACTACGGCCATACACCTCTCTAAGCTGATGGCAGTGAGTTGGAAGATCGAGGCGCAACCAATGAAGATATCGAA